>JAZDUH010000198.1:23617500-23957500 GCA_036419115.1 Scarus forsteni | reverse complement strand
TCCAAAAACAGACTCCAATATGAAGCAAAAATAAACCACCACATTATGTAAAAATTAGGATTTTTAAGTATAGATCAATAGAACATGTTTTTGTTGTCATTTAAGAACTTTCTTTGCTATGGCTGTGTCTCCAAACATCTTTAATGAGGCATTAAAATAAAACATACAGTGTAAGATAAGGTTATATATGGAGACATTTGTAAAGGATAAACATTTGTGTTTTAAAGCAAGCACAAATTCATTGTTTTACTGCATTAAATAGAAGCTTTATATTTTATTTATGTTTGAGCTGAAATATAATAATGTTGGTATAAGGAGTTTTTGAAGCTGTTGATTTGTGATTTCTTTATTTATTGATGTTTTTCCTCTCTGAGATCCTGACAGGATGCATCAGAGCGGGCCTCAGGCACTGAATAAAAAATGCTGAGGCCCTCTTGGTGATTAAAGTCGAATCGTAGCCCTGCAGATCAGACCGACCTGCATGATTCTGAATCCTGCAGGTTTGTTTTGCTTCCATTGTCCAATGACTTCTTTCGGCTAAATGCTTAACTGCCCAATCAGAGAAGAGGGGCGGGACAACAACAGGAAGTGACTGCATGTGTGAAAACAATGGCGGCCTCTGAAGCATCGTGTTAACTGTTTTTTTTCTAAATCAGAAATGGACTCTTTTTTCTTTAAAAGAGGAGCAAAGAACGTCACTTCTGTGCATGCTACATCAAACAGCAGCTTTACTTCATCTGATTGGTCTGTGATGAGTCGAACGATCGTCCAGTCATAAGCTGTTGTTGTTTCTGAAGGTTCTGCTCCTGAAAACATTTTTGAAACGCTCTTTCTCCGACGGATCAGTGACATATTTCTAAGGTCAGTCTAATCACTCCACAGAGGAAGATCTCACCTGAGCTGACGTCTTCAGTCTGCACCGGGACATCAGCGGGGACGTTGCTGCTGGACTCTGAGTTCACCTGGACACAAAACGTTTGTTAAACTTTACAGAGTTACTGCTCATGTCTGAATCAGACTTCCTGTGACCCACACACAGAGACTTTAACTTTACTTTAAGCTTCTGATTAAACTCCCAAGACAAACTGATTTACATTTTCTCATTTTATTGACATGTTCTGGTTTGATTTTACTTTTGATTAATGTGCAGTTATCTAACAATGTGCAATTAATGTGCAATTCTCTAACATGTGGAAGTACACCCATGTACAATCACTTAATCCCACGTGCAATTACTCAGTAAATGTTTATTTTATCTTTAAGATTTGCTTTTAATTTTGTATCCATTCCATATATTATTCTACACTATTTTATTCCACTGTATTCTACTTTATTCTATTATTTTTCTCTTATTCTTATACTTTTTGTATTTTTTATTCTATTATACACTATTCTATTCTACGCTACTCAATTCTATTCTATTCTACACCATTCTATTCTATTCTACGCTACTCGATTCTATACTACCCTCCATTCTACACTATTCTATTCTACTCTACTGTACTTTATTCTATTATTTTTATCTTTTTTCTTGTATTTTCTATTCAATTCTACTCTATTCTATCCTCTTTTATTCTTTTTACTCTACTCTATTTTCTTCTCTTCTATTGTTCTCTACTCTTTTCTATACTATTTTGATCCCTGACGACCGAAACAGTGTAAACTTTATTGTCGATGTTTTAAACAAAGATTCAAACTGGATTTCGTTCGTCCGCACCGATGTGTTGCTGACGACGCTCTCCTCGGCAATCCTGCTCGGGATGGACACAGTGGGAGGAGCCTGGCTCGGCCACGCCCTAAACACACGACAGACCGTTATCACCATGACGACCGCGGTTTAGACTTAAAGCCCTGCCCCTGAGGACTGTGAGTAGACTTACCTGATCCTGTTCTGGAAGCGGGACAGGAAGCGTGTGGAGATGCTGAGTCTCGGGTTCAGGAACGGCGTTTCCTCCTGAGGCTGCAGCGTCTTCAGGTCGGTGTCGAACTTTTCTGAGAGGTTAAAGGTCACAGACAGGACAGTTATGGCGGCTCAGAGCAGCGTGCGCACTTACGAGGAGAAGCGAGCGTGCGTTACCGTCGCTCAGGCTGCAGGCCAGAGTGTCGAAGTGGCTCTTCAGGGAGTTTCTGTCGTCGTCGTCCTCGAGCAGTAGGCTGCCCACGGAGCTGCCCTGGCTCAGAGAGTCCGTGTCTGAAACCAGAGACTTCTATCAGCAAGACAGGACACACTGATCAAAGTTTAACCCTTTACTTACCCGATACCGCCGCCAGGACCAAGATACCACTTATTTATAAATGAGTGGCATTTAAAAAACCATTTGTCCTTTCCAGAAACAGAAAACACTGGTGCGATGGTTAGATTTTCAAGTTTCCAACGGTACCTGAATGCATCACAAGTAACGTCAGCATATCATAAAAAAGGCCAAATTTCATGACATTTCATCAACATCGCTTTAATTCTTATATCTTTTTTTAGAATTTGCAGGAGGTCATGACAGTGTGAATTTCTGAAAGAAAATGACACTAAATCCACATTTTTATCAAGATTTTTGGCTTTTTTAACCTTTTAACCCCTTTTTTAAGCCTTCTGCTCCGAAATGACATCGTCATGAAGAAAGAGTGGATCTCTGCAACCACAAGGGCTATTTGAATTATTCTGGTGTCATAATACAGTACCACTTAAAGCTGGGGTTGGCGATTTTGGAAAACTAGCATGAATTTGAAATTAGCATCTCCTCAGGCCTCTGCCTATTTTGAAGGGCTATTTGCCAACTTCCTGTTTGAGAGAGTTCAGGGGTGTCAGTGCGACATTTGTGGGTCTTGATGAGAAGAACATTTTGACGTTGGTTTCATCTCTTTACTACATTCCTAGTGGAAGTTACAGCCACTTTAGTGGTGTCTGTCCATATGTGGCACAAGAGAGCTCATTTTGGCATGTTGGGGGATAATTTTTTTATTTTATCACATTTTTCGGAATATTGGAGGTGTGTGACCGTTTTGGTGAGTTTTTGAGCATGTTTAGGGGGTCAAATTAAGGTTTAACGGCCAGGTGGGCGTAACAATTGCTACAGGAACAATAGGGTCCTAACCCTGTGGGGAAGGACCTCTTCTAGCTCTAGCTAGAAGAAGGTCAGGGAACCTTATAATACAGTGTGTTATTCAGATGGAAAGACAGTCTGGACTTCAGAATCTGGATCACCAGAGATTATAAATATTTGATTTTATAAACCGTATAAACCATCTTCAAACTGAACCCTGAACATAAACACGGATAATAACCACCGTTATCACGTATCTGCCCGTCTGACCTGCGTCCTGCTGCTGCTCCAAACTTCCCGTTGAGCCCTCGGAGCAGGCGGAGTCCGGACTCAGCTGACTGCTCCACACTGGCTCCGTCCCCGAACCTTTAACCTCCAGCTGGGTCAGAGGTCCCTGAGGCTCCGTCACGCCTTCAACGTCAAACTCCCTGAAACAAACGAAACACCAATCACATCCGGGGAAGCAAACAGGACAGCCGGAGCTGGACGCTGTTCAGTTATTAGGCCTGTTTTATGTGTTTTTTAAGGATGGGTGGGTTTGGGTTAAGACTTTGCTGAGTTCGGCTCCAGGTTGATGGTTTTTGGGTGGTGGGCTGGTTGAGTAAAGTCTGTGGGGTTGGTAAATGATCTTTGGTTAGTTGGTGCTGAGGTGATTTTGGGGGTTGGTTGTGTTGTCATTCCAGGAGTTGGGGGTTTCCTCGATGGTTGGTTGTGATGTGTTTTTGGTGGGGTCAGTCTCATGGTAGTCGACTGGTTGGTTTTAACTTCAGATTCAGCATATTCATTGTACTCCGTAATCTCTCTAAAAATTTGACCTTTATGTTACATTTTGTCAGGAGTCCAGTCATGTAACTATTAGAACTTTACTTTGTTTAGTTTTTTCTGTAGAGACCTAACTAACACAGGATGTCTCTTGCTGTTCCGTCGTTCCCCGTTCATTTGAATGGGAGGAGCAGTGAGGCCTGTTTAGCATGACTAACTTTGACTGCTGGTCATTTGGAAACCGTTTGAGAAACAACAAATCCCTTCAGAACTTTTGATCATCAATGTGTAGAGAGTCATCCCTGCACATTTCAAGCTGATACCATTTACAGTTTAGGAGGAGATAATTTTTAAAGAAAATGTGCTTGTCTGGCTTAGTTTTATTTTGAAAGGCAAACTGCCAGCTTCCTGTTTATCACAAATTTTTACTCTAATGAATTTTACATGTTTATCTGTTATAGCATTGGAGATATCACAGTATGTGATGATGGAGACCACATTTTGGTATTTTTGGGGTTCAGTTTGATCACAGATAGACACTCCTCAAGGATGGTCGGGTCCTCGCTCTGTCGTAGGTCCCTCATGCCAGTTAGACCTCCTTTGTGAGGGTTTCATCCCTTTGTATATGCTCAAAATTAGAGTATTGTGTGTTTCTGTGTGTTCTTGTGGCCTCACTGATGCCACAATTTTGACCAAATCTCTGGAACTAGTGGCACAAAAAGTGGGTATTCACTATACAGTCGATTGTAGCCTTGGGTAAAATCAGTTTACAGTGAGTGACTTCTCTCCTGCTGTAGACACACAAAACACAAGACAAAACAAAGTGACGACAGTGCTTAGGCTAAAAGAAGACAGAGGACAGCCCTGAGATAAAAAGAAAGATAAGTTAAAACAGCTTGCTAGACCATTTCATGATTTGGTTTCAGCAGTTTTTGTTTTTTAGGGACACGTTTCAAAACCATGAAACAAGACAGAAAGTCAAAACTGATTAGACAAAAGCATGATAAATCAAGGTCAACATGCTCCTGACAATGTTTAAAGTGGACAGTTCTCTCCAACAGAAGAGGCGCTGGCGTCCTTTTCTAACACACAGCTTCACAGTTTGTTGTCAATGATAGTCCCAAGATATTTGTATGTGTGGACATACTCCACCATCTGACCTTCTTAAACTCTGGCCTCTTGATCGAAGTCCTGTTTTTGGGAAAGTCAAAGATCATGTCTTTAGTTTGGGAACAAAAAAGTTTGGAGTTTGGTTTTAGGGAGCTGACTATTTACTTGAGGGATGTTTTTTTGAGTTGGTTGAGCTTTCTGGCTAGTGTTTTTGATGGCCTGTGCAGCAGAAGCATCGACTGAGTGATGTGGACATAAAGTGGTAAAACTAAACTGTTAAACTTTTATATTCAGTCCTGATCTGCAGCAGCTTACCTGTCAGTAGTGTTGTTGGTGTTCGGGTAGAGGATGAAGGTACTCCTCTTCTCACCTGGATCTTGCAGCACCTGAGGCACATTCACAGTAGAAAAAAAATCTTTATTTAATTAAATATGTCAACAGTACAATCACAAACATTTTTGTAGACACATTTATCCTTTAACATTCAAATAATCCACAAATAACTTCATCACTAGACAGAGTATTCCAATACATGCTTAATTACCTCTTTTTTGTGTGTGGTTTAACCTTTTGAAATTTTCAGATATATATATTTAGACTACTGAGTAGCAAGAAAACAAACTGAACAAAGATGACAAATAGTTATTGACTTTATGATCGACAGCTGCAGCCGAATAAGACACAAAAAGAAAGCCTGAGAATGAGGAAGAGAGGAGAGAGCAGAAAAAAATTAATTACTTTAACCCTCAAGACTTTTTTTTAACAAACTAACTCATTTATTTACTCAATAAATGCTTTAGAAACAATATATTTATATTTTCTGTTTACACTTAGAGTGTCTTTTAAATCTACTTGAGCTAAAATATACATACCAAATATTTATTATACTTTAAAAAGTTCAAACTCTCTAAAAGATACTTTAACATATATCTGCTGTATTATTATAAAAAAAATCAGGAAGTATTTGGTTATTATGAGGCAATGAGATGGATCGATTTTGATGGATTGCTCTGTTTTTGTAAAAAGAGAAATCTTTTCGATGTGTGCTTTTACTGGAGGAAACAGCGCCACCTGGTGGACAAACATGAAAACTAAAGATTGAAAGGTTGTATTCAAAAAGAAATCTTAACATTAAGGAATTATTAATTTATGTTCAGATAAATGTGAAGTCAAAAACAGAATCTTCAATGGTTTTAAATGGGACATTTTTTGTCATTAGGAACAAATGTGTCAGCTTTATTCATTCAACACAATCAATCAAATATAAAACAAATGGCAAAAATGTTCTTAGGATCTCATGAGGATTAATCTTTACCTTGAAAGGTGAGGCAGTGTGATAAATGGTCAGGATTTGGTGAATAAAGTGTCTAAAAATACGTCTTAACCTTAAAGTATTTTAAAATTCAGTATCTGACCTCCTTCTCTTCCTCTTCTTCATCCTCCTCTTCCTCCTCCTCTTCATCCTCCAGCATACTCTCCAGGCTCTGGGGGTGAAAGTCTTCCTCCTCCTCCTCCTCCTCTGAGCAGATGTCTGGAGGGTTCAATTGCTCCGCCCACCGGCTACGCACCTGCCGAGGATCTGCGTCTGATTGGACGACACAGGAGACTCCGCCCTGCACCTGTTGAACACAAAATGGATCAGCATGAACTTAACTGCTGTCTGTACAACACTGACTACCACAAATACGACATGCAGAAAAAAACTACTACAATATGAGCCACTACGAAAACTACTACATACCAACAACACTACATTAGCTACTACAACTACTGCATACCAAAAACAGTACAATAAGAGCAACTACAAAAACTACTACATACCAACAACACTACATTAGCTACTACAACTACTGCATACCAAAAACAGTACAATAAGAGCAACTACAAAAACTACTACACACCAACAACACTACATTAGCTACTACATACCAAAAACAGTACAATAAGAGCAACTACAAAAACTACTACACACCAACAACACTACATTAGCTACTACATACCAAAAACAGTACAATAAGAGCAACTACAAAAACTACTACACACCAACAACACTACATTAGCTACTACATACCAAAAACAGTACAATAAGAGCAACTACAAAAACTACTACATACCAACAACACTACATTAGCTACTACATACCAAAAACAGTACAATAAGAGCAACTACAAAAACTACTACATACCAACAACACTACATTAGCTACTACAGCTACTGCATACCAAAAACACTATCACAACATTAACTACCAAAAAAACTACTATATACCAACAACACTACATTAGTTACTACAGCTAATACTATGACACTATATTAGCAACTACAACAATTGCAAACACTACCTCTACATTAACAACTACAACGACTGCTACTACATACCAAAAAAACACTACCATGATATAAAATACAAAAAATACTACATACCAAAAACACTACTTCTACATTGACTACAACTACTATACCAACAAAACTACCACTAAATAAACTACTAAAACAACCACAGACAACCATAAACAACTGAACACTAACAATACTACCACTACAAAAACTACTACATACCAATACTTCCCCCACATAAACTACAACTACTACTTACAAGTAACACCATCACTTGTTGACAACTATAACACTATCTGTTAACCAAGAACAAAAAAACTGCAACAACTACTAAATACCAACAAAAGTACCACTACATAAAGTACTAAAACTACTACTACATACCAGGACCAATAAATAAACAATACAACAACTACTTAACACCAACAACTACGCCATACCAACACTTTCACTACTTAAACTACAACTACTTCAAACAAACTACATTAACTTCAACAACTACTACATATAAAACTACTACAATAACAACAACTATATATAATTACAATTTTTAATTTTACACTTTAAATTGGACTAAGACCACTATCGCTACATTAACTACAACAAAAACAGCAGCACTACCATTATATTAATTACAGCAACAACTTCTACATACCAACAACACAACCATTATATTAATTACACAAAAAATACTACATAACAACACAACCACTACAACAACTGCACACCAAAAACACTTCCCCCCATAAACTGCAACTACTACAAACAAACAACACTACTTCTACATTAACTACAACTAATGCAAGCCAACAAAACTACCACTACATAAACTAAGAAAACAACTACTACATACCAACATCACTACCACAACAGCTACAACTAAACCAAAACTAACAACAAAGAAACAATATCAATTTAAATTTTACATTTGATTACGAACACTACCACTACATTAACAACTACATCTATTACATACCAACAATACTATCACTACATTAACAACTACATCTATAATACACCAATAATACTACCACTACACTAACTACGACAACATCTATTACATACCAACAATACTACCACTACATTAACAACTTTAGATGAACATTACAGCTATATTTAGTACTACAACACTTATTACCTACCAATAGTACTTCAACTTCATTAACTACTACGCAAACTACTATCTACTAAAATTTGAACTACTGCAGACTACTACAGGACGTACTCCAACAGCTGAGGGTGTGTACTGCAGTAATCCTGTGATGACTGGTATCATGAAACAGCAAAGATGATAAAATATTTGATGATATCATTCACAGATTGATTAAAAACCATTTTCATTTCTACATGAACATTATTTATCTTTGTTTTTTGTCACACATTCATGTCCTAAACTATTTAGTTATGCATTAATTGTATGAAGAGTGTTGGAGCAGTAAAGTCGCTGCTCCAGAGACCTGCCCCCATGTTTAATAAACCACTCACCAGTTTCCTGGACCACATGGGCAGCTTCCCGTTGGTCTGAAGCAGCAGAGGATCTGAAACACAAAACAGAAGTTAGAAAACAAACCACGATGAGACAGTCAGAGGCTTTTAGAGAGGAGTAAAGGTGTTTGTTAATGTTACTGACAGCTCTGGAGAGAAAGGAGAGGGTCAGCTGAAACCGACCATGACGTGGAGCTGCTGCACTTTAGTTTGTCTCTTCTTTTTAACATTCATATTTACAAAAAACAGACATTAAAGTAAACCAGTGGTATCTGTCATACCAAACTTATTTATTTCATTAATAATTAATCAAATTAGATCTTGTTCAGTAACAGAGACTGAAGGGCATTTGTCTCTCTCCCATCTCTCCTAGTACTATTATCAGGGCTCTCGACTAACTTTTTGAGTTGGTTGCAATGGTGCACCTAAAAAATTTTTTAGGGTGTACCAGAACAGAAAGTAGGTGCACCCAAATTTTTCAGTGTCACCTTTAACGCCATAGGGTCACCATTTTATCACCGTTCATAACTTTACAGTAACATCATGTAAATGCTTTTTAAACAAGAATAAGATGCGTCTTTATTTAAAGCAAAATTTTTCATTTGGAGAAAAACAGAGCGTTTAAAGTGCTTCACTGAATAAAATTTACAAATTCAAGCTAAAACATTAAGCGGAATAAAACATCTCCAAATAAAAATGCTTGAAGTGCTTTACTGAACTGAAATTTAATATTTCAAAAATCTCAAGTTAAATAAAATATTTCAAAATAATAAGAGCTAATGTGCTATACTGAGCTGAAAATGAAATAAATATCCATATTTTAACAACCAACAACATAACATTTAACTGGATGGACTTATTCTCCAATAAATTTGAACCTAGAATAAAACTTCACACACTACAGTCAATATTTACATAACTGAAACTAAGATAAATAAAATAATAAACAATTCTCAAACAAATTTATGAAAACGACTTTAAGGGCAAAGCATTTATGACTTTTTATCTTTATTTTTTTCTCTTGTTTCAGCTTTTTTTTAAATTTAAAGCCCAGTTTAATGTTCAGTCGGGGGCTGTCAGTCGGCTCATTTGTCCTCAGTGAGTGTGAGCACTCACCTCTGTGCCTGTGTGACTAAGAAACTTTCCCCTTAACAGGAGAAAGGACTGAACAAATATAGATGTTATATGAAACTTTACTTTGTTTAACTTGTAATTGTATTGAATTATGAATTATCTGACAGTCTCTTAGACGTATTCGGCAGCGCTCCGCTCCGCTCGGTCTTCGGCTTTATCGCTCTGCTGTACCCTGACACCACAGAGTCAGGGCTCTTTTGCATACTGACAGCTGGTTGGATGATTACTGAGGGCTGTGTGTGCGTGTGTGCGTACGTACGTGCATGCGTGTGTGTGTGTGCTGGGGCTGCTGTAACACGGAGACAGAGGAGGAGAAGCAGGCGATGTGTTTTGTCAGTTTTAGGCAGATTTTCCGCCACTGCCGTCACTTTTGTCAACATTAATAGGCTATGTTACGTTTGTAGGTATGTCGAGATGTGCTTTCTCAACTACTAAACTTTGGATTTGAGAGAGAGAGATGAGGGACTTGTTTTCGGGAGGGTGCACCAGTGCAAACAACAAATAATGTTAGGCGCACTCTTACAAATTTTGGTCACACTTGAGAGCCCTGTATTACGGCCCTTTTCCATTAGCCCTACTCTACTCAACTCGCCTTGTGCTGCTTTTCCATTAGCCCCAGTCACCTGCCCAACGGGGTGCAGTGTCACTGTAAACAGCTGAGCGGCTCTGTGGTGACGTCATTTTGAGCGTGACACAACAATCTGTGTCTTTTTGTCACAAACTGAGTAAAAAAGGAAAGCAGAAGAAGGCTGCAGGTGGTAAGAAGAAATACCCCTTGAGAAGCACAGGAGAGTTTTGGAAGCTAAACAACAGAATGAAGCCGAGGACGAGAGCAATCCAGCTGCAAAGAAAAGACGGATGAGGGTAAGCTAATCAACTGATAAAATGATATGCCTTACAACTCAGAAAAAAATTTGGGCATGACTGGGTTAATGAGTAACATGACATTCCCTCCTGTGATCCAGCTCTGAAGAAGCTCCGCCCCCTTCACCTCATTTAACCTGACAGACAAGTTAGTGTGTGTTTCCTGCTGACTCAAAGGACAGCCTCACACGCTGTCTGATTGACTAAAACCAGGACGAGCTCCACACGAGGAGGAGGTCTGGGAACTCTGAGAACTGTGGGAACACCAACACCTTCAGCAGGTCCAAACTCCACAGACTGACGGAGAGCTTCAAGGTCCAACCAGAGAGAGAGAGACTCTCAGGGACGGACTGAGACTCTGCTTTTCAGACAAAATGGTGTCTAGGTTTCCGGAGGAACCAAACTGCTCGATCTGCCTCGACAACTTCACAGATCCTGTGATGCTGCCCTGCAGGCACATCTTCTGCAGAGAGTGTGTGGAGAAGAGCTGGAAGGACAAGGAGAACAAGGAGTGTCCACTCTGTAAGAGGAGGAAGCCAAATAGGTTTTATCAAAATTCCACTTCAAAGAACCTGATGTACTTTCTGACCATGATTCTGATTGCACTTCTGTGTCAGATGGTTCTCCAGCAGAGAGATCAGGGAGCTTCAGAAGATGTCAAGGTAAAAGATCAGGGAGCTTCAGAAGATGTCAGGGTGAAAGATCAGGGAGCTTCAGAAGATGTCAGGGTGAAAGATCAGGGAGCTTCAGAAGATGTCAGGGTGAAAGATCAGGGAGCCTCTGAAGATCTCTGCAGGCTGCACGGAGAGAAGTTCAAGCTCTTCTGTCTGGACCATCAGGAGCCGTTGTGTCTGGTCTGCAGAGATTCAGAGAAACATGCTGGGCACAAATTTAGACCCATTGATGAAGCTGCTCCACAGCAGAAGAAGAACCTTCAGGAGTTCCTGCAGCCCTTAAAAGAGAAGATGAAGCTTCATGAAGAAGTCAGAGTGAAGTCTGATCAAACTCTGAGACACGTGGAGGTCCAGGCCCGACGCACAGAGGCTCAGATCAAGGAGACGTTCAAGAAGCTCCACCAGTTTCTGCAGGAGGAAGAGGAGGCCCGGCTGAGAGCTCTGAGGGAGGAAGAGGAGCAGAAGAGCCGGAGGATGAAGGAGCAGATGGAGGCTCTGAGCAGAGAGATAGAAGCTCTTTCACAAACACTCAGAGACACTGAGGAGCAGCTGAAGGCTGGAGACATCTCATTCCTGAAGAACTACAAGGCTGCAGTGGAGAGAGTGCAGCAGCGCCTCCTGCTGGAGGATCCACAGCTGCCCTCAGGAGCTCTGATAGACCAGGCCAAACATCTGGGCAACCTGGGCTTCAACATCTGGACCAAGATGAAGGACCAGGTCTCCGACAGCCCCGTCATCCTCGACCCAAACACAGCTAGTTCAGACCTCATCCTGTCTGAAGATCTGACCTCGGTGAGACGAGGAGAGAAGCAGGAACTTCCTGATAATCCAGAGAGGTTTGATAGTTCCTGGTCTGTCCTGGGCTCTGAGGGCTTCAACTCTGGAGCTCACAGCTGGGACGTCCAGGTTGGAGACAGTGAATACTGGATAGTGGGTGTGCTAACAGAGTCTACCCAGAGGAAGGGTGTCATAGAGTCTGGATTATGGGCCATATTGTCAGATTATAATAAAAAATACGGAACATGGTCTCCAACACATCGATCCTCTGTCCTCTCAATGAGGATTCGCCCAGAGAAGATCCGGGTGAGTCTGGACTGGGACAGAAGACGACTGTCCTTCTCTGATCCTGGTACTAACACACACATCCACACCTTCACACACACCTTCACTGAGAGAATGTTTCCATTCTTTCTTACTGGAGATCCACTGAAGATCTGTCCTCAGGAGGTCTCTGTAACCTCCAAACTGAACTAAAACCTGCTGCTGAAGCTTCTTTCCTCAGGGTCCACCTCGGCTCCTGATCCTCCAAAGGGACAGTCCACTGAGACGGGGATGGTGGATCTTTATGTTCAGACCTTTGGGAGGACCTGCTGTGGAGTTTTGAGGGTGTAAATCCGTTTGGACCCTGACTGATCAAATCAAAGCTCAGACTTGAATGTCCTTTATTCTGATCTGAACTAAATGATGGAGAGTTCTGCTCAGCTGGAACATCTTTGCTTGGTTCTGGTTTCTTGTTGTTTCTGCTCTGAGCTGCAGTCTTTGTCCGTCACAGATTTTGTTTGACTGAAGCTCCGTCCTCAGAAATATGGACTTTTCTGTCTCTAAATGTCTTTATTGGACAGACAGAGACAGTGGACAGAGTCAGAGAGGGGGACCTGCTCACTGATATTTGTAGAGATTTTCCTTCTGTGCTCTAGATTCTGATTTTTAACTGTCCAGACAAATGCTGCCTCTTTCCAGGTGTAACAAACTAAATGGTGTTCGAGCTAATCTGTGTCTCTAAGTCCTGAAGTTCATTATGTTGGCTGCTGAACGTCTCTTTAAATGGAGGTTGTGCTAATGAGCGTCTCTCCATTTGGACGCTCAGTGACCAAACGTCAGAGAATATTTGGGCTGAACAATTAATTGCAAATTAGATTAAATTTGATTAGATCAAATCGCAGAAGGTTCAATATTTTTAGCCAAATATGTGTTAAACATTTTGGCATTGTGATGTTGTTCTTTGCAATTTTCTGCCTTTTTTTCACCTCTATTCATACACATTTTTCCCACTTTTGGACCATTTTTACCTTTTTTTAAACCTGTTTTTAAAACTTTATGCCTATTTTGGCCCCATTCATCTTTTTCTGACCACTGTCAGAACCATTTTTGGAATTTTAACTTGGTGTTTGAAATTTAATTTCAAATTTAATTCAATGCTTTCATAATCAATTTTCCTAAGCCACTTATGGATTCTCTGCCAATTTTTTTTTTCCCAATTTCATACCTATTTTGCACCTATTTATTAACCTTTTCCCGCATTCAGACCATTTTTAGCCAGTTTTTACAACTTCATACCTATTTTTCTTCTGTTTTTCACTACTCCACTTTTTCTTGTATGTTTTATCCTTAGATTGATTACATTTGATACATAAAATGAGGAACACTAAAACAATTGGAGAGTAAATCGCAATACTGGGGAAAAAAAATCCCAATTAAATTTTTTAAAAATTGTTCAGCCCCAGAAAATATTCAGACCGCTGATTAAAAGAAGAACACTGATGGAAAACAGCAGCTGCAGACTCCATTTAACACGGTCACTCTTTAAAGCGTAACACTGTCAGACTGATCTGTGACCAACATCACCTGGAGCTTCTACATTTACAGGCTGCTGTTTCACCACGGCCTGACCTTTCACTGACACACGTCTTCATGTAGGCGGCCATCTTTAATCTTTGTCTCCTGTTTTCTAAAATAATCTCGTCCACATGTGTGAATTTGATAAAAAAAAAACACCTTGTACAGAAAAACACAAATTGTTGATGACTTTGATACAACTCTATGAAATCTTGATTTTCAAAATGCTACTGTGCCAAAGCAGTTTTAAGTTTCAGATCTGTTCAAATCACAAGTCTGACTGGTGTTAGGCTTTATTTGGTGACCATGCTAACTGGTGACAGCAGGCCTGATGAGTTTATATTTCTTTGCTTACATTTCAGTTCCAGACATATCTGACAATCTGGATCAAATCCTGCTATTAAAAAAATCACAGGGATTCTTGTTGGTGTCAACATCTGTTGTTACCATGGTAACCACAGAAATCACAGGTCTGTCTGCACATTTTTAATCAATAAAAAGCATCCTGATTTTAAGTAAAGTTTGTTTTTTTTAAATCTTTTCCTCATTTTTATCTCTAATAGCATGGATGTTGACAATTCTAGCTCCAAATGTCTATGGTAGCCTGGAGGGGACAAATATATTACTAATTATTATAATGATCCCCAAAGGTCTAACTTGCTTGAAAAATAAATGTTTGCTATTGTGTTATGGGGTATCATATTTTGTTATATTTTACATAAACTATATCATTTTATACTGTATTGGTTTTTATTATTTATATTGTATTTGGTGATCTTATATTATACTAAACTGTGTTATAATATAGTATCATAAGTTACATAACACATTTTATATGAAACTAGAAAACCACTTGGAGAGCGCAGACCTCCCAGCACCAGAGTCCTCATACATATTGTGATTTTCACAAGAAATATTAGTCCTACTTTTATTTCATCTAAATATTTAGACTTCTTGACGATGAGAACATACCATTAACAATTGGATTCATAATGATATGTATGTTAGTTCAGCATTTATTTAAAAAAAATCACAGTTTTCGTCATAGCAGATCCACACGGTGTTCACTCCCAAAATCTTATCTTTTGTTCCTTGTCCCAATCTGAACATTTCCTGAAGATTTCATCAAAGTCCATCCATCATTATGAGTTATGTTGGTCACAGAGAAACAATTCCCAATAACTGGATTTTGATGTGAGGCCATTTTTGTTCCAGCTGTGCATCAATCATAACAAAACAATACAATATTTACAATTTAGAGCATTTCTTCCACAATTTGAATTGAAAGCAATTTTAAATAATTATTTCAATTAGGAGTGGGAGAAAAAATTGATTCACTTAAGTATCGCGATTTTATGTCTGGTGAACTAAAAACAAGACTATTTTCATTCGTAATATCTATCCTCTCCTCAGTTATTGATCGCATTAACTGCTTACGTGTTGTGAGCATTATCTTGTTGTGTCTGGTCTGTGGACTTGACGCACAGATCGGATGTTTACTGCTGAGGGGATGTTGCACTGAAGACATGCTAATAGGTTAAGCTAACTTCTTTTTACAATAGATATGCTGAACTATGTTTTCTTTTCATCTCAACTTGCAGTGATCCCACACTTTGAATACTTTCTGTGGATTCTCCTCTGTCTGTTCCTGTTATTTTTCTCCTCAGCACACATCTATGTTCCAGCAGCATAGCAGCAGAAACAGCAGTCGCGTTGCGTCACAGTCCAAGTCCTACACCATATGGTGTATAGTGGTCCGGTTTAAATAAACTCTCAAGGTGCATAATTTGCCGAGAGGATTGGAAGCAATCAAAGTACTTGGATTATCCAGGGAATTGTTTGTCAACAATTATATTCATCAAATATGATTGATTGATTGAATCTCAATCAATCAATCTTTTTTTTGGATATCATCAATTCATAACAAGTGTTATCTCAAGACACTTTTCAACAGAGCATAAAGCTCTTCATTTTATGGATACACATATATGCATTAGGGCTGGACAATTAATTGGATTACGATCGGGATTTCAATTTTGCCATCTGAAAATCATAAAAACCTTATAATTGAAGAAAAACGATTAATATGCCACACAGCGTGGAGTGCATTGTATGCAAAGTTCCTGCGCTTCATAGTGCTTCTGTTTCATGTGCAGCCACAGCGAGTGTGTGTGACTTATGTGGATCAATAAGACCATATGTGCCACTCGCTGGTTCTTTAAAAGTCGTGTTTAAATCAATACTGAAGTTTTTAAATAATGAATAATCGTGTATATTAATTGTGATTTCAATATCACTTCAAATAATCGGGATTCTTATTTGTACCATAATCGTCCAGCCCTAATATGCATAGGTACATATATATATACATATAAAATACACGTATACATACATATACAAATATATCCATCCAACACCAACATGAATACATCCAGCCAATCATGAATCCCTCCATCATGGCAGCAAGAAAAAACCTTCTGTTAAGCAGCAGGAAATCTTGAATGTGGATCTATATTCAGCAGAGAAAATGTGATGAGGACAGATTTATGGTCTGGGCGTCACTGGGTTTGTCTGTATCATAGACTCTGATTTTAGTCACTCTGTCTCTGCCTGGATGGAAACAGCATGGGTGTGTGTCTACAAATATTCTGACTTGTAGGTCAGACCTCAGACCTCAGCATCAGGGAGCAGGACAAAGTCGAGAGAGCTTCATGGTCCAGAGAGAGTCTGACATGAACATGACGCTCCCTCCTGTGATCCTACTCTGAAAAAGCTCTGCCCCCTTCACCTTATCTTACATGATGAACCAGTTGTTCCTGTTGTTCTGCTGAGACTCTGATTCACTCTCAGACAAAATGGCGTCCACGTTTTAAGAAGACCTGAGCTGCTCAGTCTGCCTCGAGATCTTCAGGTAAGCGATACAGAGCACTAGTACTAAAACCATCAGGCACAAGAACAGATTCTTCTCCCAGACTGTTTATATGTTGAGCTTTAAACTGCAAATGTGTTTACTGTAAATATGATCATTCACTGCTTATATCATCCTCCTACTGTACACACCCGTGACCTCTGGTTCTTGTTTGTTGTGTTGTAAATATTAAACATCTTTTATTCCTTTCTTTACCTTAATTTTTATTGTTATACTAGAGATTAAATCCAGCTTTTCAAGTTTCTGCTTCTGCTTCTGTTTTATACATCTTTACACTCTATGTTTATCTAACCTACTGAGAGTGAAGTAAAAAGGCATCAGTTTCTTTACAAAGTATGTCTAACATGCTTGGTCAATAAAGCTGATTCTGATTCTGATTCAGAGATCCTGTGATCCTGTCCTGAAGAAGCTCCGCCCCTTTCACCTTGTCTCACCTGACAAACCAGATAACAGACTGTGATTTCTGCTGACTCAGAGGAGACTCTCAAACACTGTCAGATCGACTAAAGACTAAAAACAGGACGAGCTCCACACCAGGAGGAGGTCTGGGAACTCTGAGAACTGTGGGAACACCAACACCTCCAGCAGGTCCAGACTCCACAGACTGACGGAGAGCTTCAAGGTCCAACCAGAGTGAGAGAGACTCTCAGGGACGGAGCAGCTTCATGATCTTCTGTTGAGACTCTGATTCACTCTCAGACAAAATGGTGTCCAAGATGGAGGAGGAACTGAGCTGCCACATCTGCCTCCAGATCTTCAGAGATCCTGTGATCCTGTCCTGCAGCCACAGCTTCTGTAGAGAGTGTGTGGAGAAGATCTGGAAGGACAAGGAGGACAAGGAGTGTCCACTCTGTAAGAGGAGGAAGCCAAAGAGGTTTTTTCGAAACTCCACTTTGAAGAACCTGATGTACTTTCTGATCCTGATTCTGATTGCAATACTGTGTCAGATGGTTCTCAAGCAGAAAGATCAGAGAGCATCAGAAGATGTCCATCAGAAAGATCAGAGAGCTTCAGAAGATGTCCAGCAGAAAGATCAGGAAGCCTCAGAAGATGTCCAGCAGAAAGATCAGAGAGCTTCAGAAGATGTCCAGCAGAAAGATCAGGAAGCCTCAGAAGATGTCCAGCAGAAAGATCAGGGAGCTTCAGAAGATCTCTGTATTCTGCACAGAGAGGAGCTCAAGCTCTTCTGCATGAACCATCTGGATATGGTGTGTCACGTCTGCAAGAAACATTTGGGGCACACATTGGGTGACGCTGTTGAACAGCAGGAGAAGCTTCAGCGGCTCCTGGAGACCTTAAAGAAGAAGGTGAAGTTTCGTAAAGTCAGTCTGAGACACGTGGAGGTCCAGGCCCGACACACAGAGGCTCAGATCAAGGAGACGTTCAAGAAGCTCCACCAGTTTCTGCAGGAGGAAGAGGAGGCCCGGCTGAGAGCTCTGAGGGAGGAAGAGGAGCAGAAGAGCCGGAGGATGAAGGAGCAGATGGAGGCTCTGTGCAGAGAGATAGAAGCTCTTTCACAAACACTCAGATGCAATGAGGAGCAGCTGAAGGCTGGAGACATCTCATTCCTGAAGAACTACAAGGCTGCAGAGGAGAGAGTGCAGCAGCGCCCCCTGCTGGAGGATCCACAGCTGCCCTCAGGAGCTCTGATAGACCAGGCCAAACATCTGGGCAACCTGGGCTTCAACATCTGGACCAAGATGAGGGACCTGGTCTCCTACAGCCCCGTCATCCTCGACCCAAACATGGCTTATTCATATCTCATCCTGTCTGAAGATCTGACCTCCATGAGATCTGGAGAAAATTATCAGCAGCTTCCTGATAATCCAGAGAGGATTTGTGATTATACCTCCTCTGTCCTGGGCTCTGAGGGCTACAGCTCTGGAGCTCACAGCTGGGACGTCCAGGTTGGAGACAGTGAAAACTGGATAGTGGGTGTGCTAACAGAGTCTGCCCACAAGAAACGAGACACAAAGTCTGGATTATGGGCAGTATGGTTAATTTTTGATTATTATTTAGCACTGTTACCAGGAAATAAACAATCTGTCCTCTCAGTGAAGAATCGTCCAGAGAAGATCAGAGTGAGTCTGGACTGGGACAGAGGACGACTGTCCTTCTCTGATCCCGATACTAACACACACATCCACACCTTCACACACACCTTCACTGAGAGAATGTTTCCATTCTTTCTTACTGGAGATCCACTGAAGATCTGTCCTCAGGAGGTCTCTGTAACCTCCAAACTGAACTAAAACCTGCTGCTGAAGCTTCTTTCCTCAGGGTCCACCTCGGCTCCTGATCCTCCAAAGGGACAGTCCACTGAGACGGGGATGGTGGATCTTTATGTTCAGACCTTTGGGAGGACCTGCTGTGGAGTTTTGAGGGTGTAAATCCGTTTGGACCCTGACTGATCAAATCAAAGCTCAGACTTGAATGTCCTTTATTCTGATCTGAACTAAATGATGGAGAGTTCTGCTCAGCTGGAACATCTTTGCTTGGTTCTGGTTTCTTGTTGTTTCTGCTCTGACCTGCAGTCTTTGTCCATCACAGATTTTCTTTGACTGAAGCTCCGTCCTCAGAAATATGGACTTTTCTGTCTCTAAATGTCTTTATTGGACAGACAGAGACAGTGGACAGAGTCAGAGAGGGGGACCTGCTCACTGATATTTGTAGAGATTTTCCTTCTGTGCTCTAGATTCTGATTTTTAACTGTCCAGACAAATGCTGCCTCTGTTCAGTTGTAACAAACTAAATGGTGTTCGAGCTAATCTGTGTCTCTAAGTCCTGAAGTTCATCATGTTGGCTGCTGAACGTCTCTTTAAATGGAGTATGTCCTAACGAGCGTATCTTTGTTTGGATATCAGTGACCAAACGTCAGAGAATATTTGGGCTGAACAATTAATTGCAAATTAGATTAAATCACAATATGGCTTGTTGCAATTTTCAAATCACAGAAGGTTCAATATTTTCAGCCCATAATGTGTTGAACATTTTGGCATTGTGATGTAATTTTTTCAATTTCATGCCTATTTTCACCTCTATTCATACACTTTTTCCCACTTTTGGACCATTTTTACCTTTTTTTAACCCTTTTTAAACAACTTTATGCCTATTTGCCCCCATTCATCCTTTTTTGGCCACTGTCAGAACCATTTTTGGAATTTTTACATGGTTTCTGAAATTTAATTTCAAATTAATTCCCGATTTTGCTGCCATAATCAATTTTCCTAAGACACTTTTGGATTTTTACCTATTTTTTTCCCTTTTTTTAAATTAATTTCATACCTATTTTGCACCTATTTATTAAACTTTTCCCACTTTCATATCATTTTTACCCAGTTTTTACAATTTCATACCTATTTTACTGCTGTTCTTCACTTCTCCACTTTTTCTCAAATCTTTTATCCTTAGATTAATTTAATGTCATATTGGTTTTACTATAAAAAGATCTACTGCTTAAGTTTGTTTAAGAATACATAAGATGAGGAACATTAAAACAATTGCAGAGTAAATCACAATATTGGGGGAAAAAAATCACAATTAGATTATTTCCCAAATGTTCAGCCCTAGAAAATATTCAGAACACTGATTAAAAGAAGAACACTGATGAAAACA
Organism: Scarus forsteni; assembly: GCA_036419115.1. Lineage (NCBI taxonomy): Eukaryota > Metazoa > Chordata > Actinopteri > Labriformes > Labridae > Scarus > Scarus forsteni. Next base: position 23,936,936 of record JAZDUH010000198.1, on the reverse strand, counting down.
GCAGCTGCAGACTCCATTTAACACGGTCACTCTTTGAAGCGTAACACTGTCAGACTGATCTGTGACCAACATCACCTGGAGCTTCTACATGTACAGGCTGCTGTTTCACCACGGCCTGACCTTTCACTGACACACGTCTTCATGTAGGCGGCCTTTTTTTTCTTCAGTTTTCTGAAATAATCTCGTCATGTGTGAATTTATATTCATAAAAACATCCTTGTAAAGAAAAACACAAACTGTTGATGACTTTATTACAGCTCCATGAAATCTTTCTTTTTAAAATGTTTCTGTGCCAAAGCAGTTTTATTTTAGTATCTGTTCAAACCACAAGTCTGACTGGTGTTACGCTTTATTTAGTGACCATGCCAACTGGTGACAGCAGACCTCATGAGTTTATATTTCTTTGTTTATATTTCAGTTCCAGACAAATCTGATAATCTGGATCAAATCCTGTTATTAAAAAAAACATGCTTACTCTTGTTGGTGTCAGCATCTGTTGTTACCATGGTAACCACAGAGGTCACGGGTCACCAGTCAGCACGGTGCCTTGTGAGGCTGTCACAGCGGTGTGGTCCTGAATAAGTTTGTCAGATCAGAGTGTTTTTAAAGCAGCATCACAGTGAATGATCCTGAACAGAGTCTCAGAGTGAGAGGATTATTTCAGACATGAGCTCTGTCTGATTTATTCAACTCTTTATTCTTCTTCTGCATCTGTGGGCATACTTGTAATCAATAAAACACATCCTGACTTAAAAAATAAGGTTTGATTTCTTTATTTCATTTTTAATTCTAACAGTCTGGATATTGGCAATTCTTTCAGCAAAAGTCTACGGCAGCCTGGAAGGGTCAGAAAAATTACTTATTATTATAGCAACCCCCCTAAAGGGATAAGTTGTTTGGAAAAAAAGGATGTTATTGGATATTATATTGTGTTTTAATAGTTTACATAATACCATATCATTTTTTTAAATATTATTTTTCATTATTTTTAATATGTTAAACAATCTAATTTTATGCTAAACTGTCATGCTAAACTTACATCATAAATGAAATAAGAAAATGTATGTGAAACTAGAAAACCACTCAGAGAGCGCAGACCTCCCAGCGCCAAGAGTCCTCACTCAATTTGTGATTTTCACCATAAATCTTAGTCCTAACTTCATTTTATGTAAATATTTAGATTCCTTGACCATGAAAACATACCATTAGCAACTGGATTCATCATGATATCTATTTTAGTTCAGTCGTTATTCATAAATAATCACAGTTTTCGTCATGGCGGATCCAGACCTTAGACTGTAAAAACATGGACGTAGAAATATTTCTCCCATCCGTATGCTGTGGTGATATGAAAGTATTATTGGGCTGCGTGTTTTCCAAGTCCTCTTTTTTCTGAAAAGTTTCTTTTTTATTAGTTATTAGAGTTTAAAAATAACCGTGGTTTACAGCAGTTTCACAATGATTGTGTACGGCGTATGCTGCGGAGTGTTGCGACCGTTTACGACAGCTGCGTCCAGATATGGTCCAGATTCTCTACTGGCTGCACAATGGCGGCGCCCTGACGGGGGATATTACGGCTTCAAAACCGTTAAATGGTGGAAGGCGGAGCCACGCTATCCAGTTCTTATAATACATCCATGATCCAGACAGTCATCTGCATCACTCCCAAAATCTAATCATTTGTTCCTTCTCCCAATCTTGAATCAAAATCTGTCCATAATTTTTTGAGTAATCTAACAGAGAACAAACAAATTAACTAACCAAAAACAGACGACAGCAATCACATAACCTCCTGGCAGAGGAAATTAATATTCTGTTACTTTACATTAAACTGTACCATGCTATATTATTTCATATTATTTGTTATTTTGTTTTATATTATATCACAATGTAGTATATTATATTATGTTAAATGAGCTTCTGTTCTATTTTATTTTGACCCAAGTGTGCAGACACATACTTCAGGTGATGGGGTGGTGTTAAAAGAGTCCAGGGGTAAATGTCACCTAAACCCACTTGTTCACCTGCAGGTGATTTCTGATGTGACGCTGTGTGCGACTGTGCGTGTATGACGTGCTGAGTGTCAGTGGTTGTGAGAGCTCTAAATGAGTCCCGCTGACAGAGTAATGATGTGATTCATGTTCAGGCCTCATCCTGAACAAGTCCAGTTTAAAAACTGACTCCTGGAAAGAACCAAGACAACATCTTCCAGCTTTACGCTCTAATGTTTACTGTGGCTGAGAGGGGAGGGGGAGTTGTTCTTACATTGGGGGGGGTTTGTAGACAGGACATGGACACATACTTTGGTCTAAAAACATTAAAAAGTGCATCTCACTGTTGGGATCTGTTCCATGTAGACCAGAGAACAAAGGAGAGGCCTACATGGACTTTTGAAGCCTGACCTTCAGTTTTGCTGACCATTACAAAAACGGCGCCAAGACCCCCAGATTTTACAACTGCGTAGATGTGAATTTAAGTTTAAATCAGAACTCTGTGTAGACATTGGTCAGAGCCAGGTAAATCCTGGTGATGTCACTGAAGCGAGAAAGGCGACAACGCAGCCTCTGCTAGACACTTACCCATGGTGCCATTGTTCAGTAGAAAGCTATCACACAGGCTTTTATCATGAACTAACTACCAAAAGGAAGCAAACCTCAAATGTTTGGTTTTAGGACATAGTCATCAACTCACAGGATGAGCAGAAAGACTGCCGATTTGTTTTCTTTCCTTTTTCATCCTTTTGGACCCAACACAGATTGCTTTGAAACCAGTTGATCATACGTCTGAGAGGACGAGCATGACAACCCCATTAAAGATTAACAAAGCATCTAGTCCTCTATTTATGTTTTTTCACCGCTGCCATCAGATAAATCATCATCTCACTGCCATTAGAAGGACATGTGGAGGACCGCTCAACACCAGCTGAGGAGCTAACCCCAGATCCAGTGCGTCACGGACACTGACTAGATGTCTTTGTTCTGTCCTTCATCAAAACTCCGGAGAACCGGAGCAGCTAAAAGTAAAAGGGTTGTGTCTGGACAGAAACAATCATAATGTGTGTAGTTTTTATGCTTTTGTGCTTGTGAGACTTGATTTAATTTGTACAGCATATCCTCTACTGTTGGTCATCCACCGTGACCAGTTCATAAGAAGAATATCACTAGTTAAAAGATCAATACCTGACCAGGTAGACTTCAGTTTTACTGGCCCTGAGGTTGTTTAGTGACATAATAATAATCAACTGCAGGTGCTGACTTATCTCTGGGCTTCTCTCACACCACACACAAAGACATCAAACAATGAGGTCACCTCAGTTGCACACAGGGCTAAAAGACCCCCAACCCTCCCTTGTTTTCCTTTGGCTCACGTGGTGAGTCACCATCTTGGCTCTAGCAAGGACAGACATATCACTCTGTTGCTGTCTTAGTTCTAACAGACACGCCCTTGCATGGCCTCTGCAATTCTCTCTCTTTCCTCTTGCTCTACCTTAACACACCCACACACCCATACTTCATCATGGCAATCACTTTCATTGCTGTGAGGTGAGTGTTGTTGGTCATTAATGGCATTGTTACTGGTTGCTGCTGCTGCAGTTGTTGCTTTTACTGATGTTGTGTCAAACCCTTATTAATCTCTTATAATTAGTCATTACTGTTTTGCTTCAGTTCATCAAATTCTTATACGAAATTTCATTTTTAATAATTATTAATTATAATAAATCCCATTATAAGTCAAGCTGTTGATGTTTGTTGTAACTGTAGTTATAAAATTGTGATAATTTCTGGATTTTAACAGTCAGTGCTCGAAAAACTATTCATACACCTTCTGAAGCTGATCATTCAAGATTTATAAATTTTGGCGATTGGTCTCTGGTTACAGGGTTGTGTCCCTTAATAACTAACTATAAACAATGACTTTGATTATAAATAGTTATTTTGAGAATTATTTACAATGATCATTCTTATCCATAAATATTATTTTCCAATAGCCCGATTTTCCCTACTCCCTCCAAAATGTAGTTGGTGCCCTGTGTGAGGCTGTCTTTTATTCCAGCTGTGTCACAATAATAACACAATAATTCATTATTGACAATTTAGGGTAGTTTCTTCACAATCTGGATTTAGAGACATATAACAGAATTATTCCAATACATCAAATATTATAATTATTTTAGTTATTGCAATAAATTTAAAGAATGAGTAAATTTACTGAAATACTAACTACCGACTGCATAATTCCTAAAACTGTTGTGGTTTGGACTGTATTTAGGTGTGCCAAAAAAAAAAAGAAGAAGCTCTCCAATCTCGTACACCGTACACTGATTTTGATTTTGGTTGAAAACTTCTGTCTGAAGCAGAACAGAGACTGAACGTCCTCACCGTGGGTCAGGTCCAGCCTGGATGGCGTGCTGGAGTCTGTCTCCTCCTCTTCCTCGAGCTGAGGCAGCTGAGAGGACGGCACAGTGATGAAGGTTTCTCTCCTGAAATGATATTAGAGGTGGTGAACCACAGAGACCTGCAGACTCCACACTGAAACAGGTGGACCTGGACTCACCTGATGTTCTGGTGTCTGACGCTGCAGCTTTGAGGCGCCGCGGCCTGTTTGAAGCCCCGCCTCTTTCTCATGGTGTTGGTCATCTGAGAGTCCAACTTCCACACAAACACACAACTACACACACATCATATCACACCATTAGACAGCAGCTTCACACATCTAGTTTTCTTTTCTCTTCCTGAAAAGCTTCAATAAACAGTTTGTTCTTCCTGATGTAGGATCAGATTTCATATTCAGGGGCTTATTTCTAATAGTAAAATACTTTCTATTTAAATGATCTATTTTCCCTTTTATTCTTCATCATGTGGAAAATAACACAAATAAAAACTTGGCACATTAGATTTAAAATGTAATAAATCTCCGTCACATCACATTTACATAAAACCCAGACTTTAACATAAAGCTTCAGAGCCTGCCGATTTGTTTCACATTCATTTTAATGCCATCCTTCTATTGTTTTTGTGGTTGATGTTGTCCTTGTTATTTTATTCCAAGTCTTATGACCTCTCACAGGTAAAAATAAGGCCATAAAGGCTTTGAACACTAAAAATCCAGGACTTTTTAAGGATCAACAGGTGCCCGGCTGGTTTGTTTACAAATCACTGCAAATATATTTTTGACAGTCCTGACTGTGCAGCCTTTTGCCTACAACTAAATCAGGAGAGAGCTTCACATTGGTGCCTCTGGGCTTCCTTCTTTGTTCCTGACATCCTACCTGTGGGAAATGTAGTAAAGGTGAGCTTACCTGTCTCCTGAAACAGTGATGAGGTGTCTGCAGTCCTGACTGAACCTCATACAGGTGACGATCTCTGCAGGGAGCAAACAGTTGTGTTGAACTCATGAAAAATGATTATAACAATAATAATACTGACTTATTATGCGCTATAAGAATACAAAAGTTTTTATTTCATCACATTTTATTTTATGAAAAATGAGAATTTAAAAACGGATGAGTTATCAGAGATAGGAGGGGCCACATGCAGGTCCACAAACTTTTCATGGTAAAAATCCACCAGAGCTAAACCAGCACTCTGATATTCAGGTTACTTAGGGCTAGGGAGAGGTTCTTTTTTTAATTCACTTTTCATTGCTTTTTGAACATTGAAACAGTAAAACAACAAAACAGGCATATACATGAATTAGACAGAGGAACCAGTTCCCTTGCAACTACAACATAATATTAAAAAAAGAGGATAAAATGAAACAAAATATAATAACAAAACCTAAATGAAAAAAATAAATGAAATAAAAACTATTTTTAAATAATATTAATAAAAAAAGAAGATAATATACACCACATGTCCAGGGTCTATGTTAAGCTGGTGAGAGTTTAATCGAAATTGCATACACATTCAACTCAACACATAAAGATGTAGTGGGAAAAATAATTTAATGTTGAAATATCAACTGAGGATTGACAAAATACAGTATGTGGGAAAAACACCAAATAACCCCTGCAGGGTTCCCACTCTTTTCTAGAAATCATTTTCCAGGACATTTTCCAGGACTTTTTCCAATGTCACATAACCAACTGAAGTTACATTGTTGCAAATAAAAACATTGTTGTTACATTTCTTTGTTTCTAACTCTCCAGCACGAACATTGTCTGTTAGCTTTCTGTTTAGTCTGGCTTTAATGTGCCATACTATTATAAATTTATGGTTATGAATAATTTTTAATCTGTATTTACTCCGCTTTTTCATAAATAATTTTGTTAATTTAGCCTAAATTTTATTTTGTCAATTTTTTATTCTTTCTTTTTGTCCCCATTTTTCATAGTTTTTATATTTTATGCCTTAACTTGCATTATTTTACCTACTCACATTTTCTGGCCACGTGAACATTAGTAACCAAGTACATTTTTACTTTATTCCCTATGTGCCAAACTAAAAGGATGACAAATAATTTTCCAGGACAATTTAAGCTTTTCCAGGATATTTAACTTTTTTCCTCATTTTCCATTTGTTTTCCATGACTGGAAAATTGGGCAATCATTTTCCAGGTTTTCCAGGACGCGCAGGAACCCTGCCCTGGCTATCATGGAAAAATCAAACCTGCTATTTCATAAAACCTAAAATCAAAGGTAAATATCTCTTGTTGGAGAGACTGTGGTTCAACAAATGTTAATCATAGCCATGTATTTATGTTAAAAAATCTCGACTCACTGGGAAAATAAACAGAAATAAAAATATCGGGATATAATTTGCTCTTGTGGGCATCCATTCTTTACCTTGGTAACGTCAGAAAATGTGCAAGGAAAGATAAATACTGGTTTAAAACTCTGATAACAACAAGGAAATGTATCAAGCTGATTCCCTAACTGTAAATGAATGGATACAGATTATTGAAGAGATTTATCTGATGAAAAAACAAACAGGAAAATGGAGGATGAATAAATCAGAGCAGCAGCACTGCAGACTATAAGAACACTGCAGGATGAAATATCTGTGTATAGATTATAGGGTGGAAATATTTCCCTTGATTTTGTATTTCCTGTTGTTTTATCATGCAAAATAAAATAAAAAGAAGTTTAAAAAGTGACACAAGAGCCCTTTGTAAATAATGTCCCATAGTGTTTTTAAAGCTGGAGCTCACCTGAGTGCCCGAACAGCGTGGCCACACACTCTCCAGACTCGTAGTCAAAGATGGAGATGTTCTTGTCGGAGCAGCTGGTAGCAAAGAACGACCCCGATGGATCCATCTCCACCTGCAGATACGGAAGACAACAGCCAATCACAGCACAGCAAGAGAGATGACTGAGAAGAACAACAAAACAAGGTCTGAGCAAAAGATGGATGGAGGGAAGGATAGCTGGATGGATGAGTGGAAGGATAGCTGGATCAGACAGTGCATGGATAGATGGACGGATGTGTGGAAGAAAAGCTGGATGGATGGATGTGCGGATGGATAGGGGATGGATGGATGTGCGGATGGATAGGTAATGGATGTGTCGATGGATGTGTGGAAGGACAGCTGGATCAGTCAGTGCTTTGATGTGTGGATGGATGAATGGATGGATGTTTGGAAGGATGGATGATAAAGGGATAACTGAATGGATGGATGTATGGAAGGACAGCTGGATCAGTCGGTGCATGGACGAATGGATGGATAAATGATCAGATGGATGAATGGATGGGCAGATGGACGGATGTATGTATGAATGGATAGATGGATGGATGGATGGATAGCTGGATAAGTCAGAGAATGATAGATGGATGGATAGATGGTTGGATGGGCAGATAGATGGATGGATTGGCAGATGGATGGGCAGATGGTTGGATAGATGAATGAATGTGCAGTTAAATGGATGGCTGGTTGGATGGGCAGGTGGTTGGATGAACAGATGGATAGCTGGATAAGTCAGTACATGATAGATGGATGGAAAGATGGTTGGGCACATGGTTGGATGGATGAATGGGTAGATGGATGGATAAATTGTGGATGAGCAGATGGTTGGATGATAGATGGATGTGCAGATGGTTGGATGAATGGATGGATGGATGGATGGATGGATTAGCAGCTGGATGGATGAGCAGATGAATGCATAAATGGATAGATGCATGGGCAGATTGTTGGATGGTTGGATGGATGGATAGGTGGATGGATGGATGGGTGGATGGATAGATGGATGGACAGATGTGCAGATGGTTGGATGAATGGATGGATTAGCAGATGGATGGATGAGCAGATGGACGGATGGTTGGATGGATAGATGGGCAGATGGTTGGATGAGCAGATGAATGGATAGATGGTTGGATGAGCGGATGGATGGACACAGGCCTGACCTTCACCAGAGCTCCTTCATCACTGGACGAGCCTTTCAAACACCTCTTCATCTTCCCCGTCTCCACGCTGTAAACCCTGGAAACAGAAATCAAACCGTGAGCACAGACCCGACCGTCGGCCCGCTGGAGCCCCGTCACGCCTCTGACCTCACGTGGCGGTCCTGGCAGGCGATGGCCACGTGCGTGCGTGTGGCGTCCAGGTCCATGTCGTACAGCATGGTCTTCTCCACCACGTGGTGGCTCCTGGAGAACAGCAGCCCGTCAGCGGTCTGCAAACAGCACAGAGTGAGCAGCGTCCTGCAGACCAGCAGCAGCTGTGAGGGTTTGATGGACTCACCTGCTCCGCCGTCTGGAAGTAGATGCTTTTGTCGGCTCCACAGCTCACCATGTGCACCGCCGGGCTCTCACCTGGAGCACACGAACAGGTGAGAGTCAATTATGGATTAGACACTTGGTGACAAGAACACATTTATGAGCCAGCCCACAGACTTAAATCCTTCGGTGTCTGAGTCTGTGTACGCCAGCAAAATGTACGCACAGGAGGCAGGCAGAATGGCGGCAGGATTTGATTGGTTTAAAAACTGGGGACACATCATGTTGATTGGTTGGTGTTTCCCTGTTTTACTCCTGCTGTAGATAGCGGATATTTTTCGCTCTGTTTTAAGAACACATTATGAGTTGATTGCCATCGGGTCATTAAGACCATTTTAACCAGTATAACGAAAAGTGTATCTAAACCAGATTACCAACCCCAGCTTTAAAAACACTTGCTTTTATATCAGGGATCTTCAACCACATTTGTACAAGGGCCAGGATTTTGGTTGCATATGCTATGGGGATAAGAAAACAGTGACAATAATTACAAAACAATACGAATTAAATATTCTGGTCCGCTTACAGTATTATTTATCAGCCCTATTCACCAGCCCTGAAGCTCACACGTGGAGTGAAATAGTTTTGGATATGTAGAGACAAAATCTATCATTAAAACAACAATTTTTTGTGGAAACTTGCTGAATCCATACTAAAGTAATGAACTTGTATAACAGTTCACAACAAATACATTCACATGAACTTCACTGGCCCCCTTTTTTCCCACCTTCCTTTCTATATATCTATTTTAATGAATTTATTAATCAAAATCTCTTCAGTGTGTAGATCCTTGGAATCTCTAACACTGTATACATCGTACACCATGTCTTTGCCTTGTCTTGTTCTTTGTTGTGTGTTTCTTCTTTTTATTCAGAAGAAAAGGACCTATAATGGATTTCTGTACATTTTTATTGTATTTGATGTTTTTCAATAAAAATTGAGTTAAAAAACAACATATGTTTGGCCTGAACATGTTCTTATTTTCAGGGAGGATCATAAGAAAGACACAGAGAAAAGAAAATTAGAGGCTGAACTTTTACAGTCTGAGAATAAAGTCGAAATTCTGACATTAAAATCAGAATGATATGAAAAAACGTGGAGAAAAAGAAATCATTATGTCCTTTATTTCAGAATTAAACATTTATTGAAAGAATTCTGTCTTTTTCTTTAGATTCTGATTTCTTTCAAACATAAATAATCATCCCTCACATTTGTTGCTAGAGATACGTTGATTATTTACAGAGGTTTTTCCCAATAAACTGATAATTTTTGTTTTATTCCTGTAGATGTGACTTGATTTCAGGGCCCCGTATTCGGCCTGACAGTACCTGTGAATTTAACCGCGGTGATGGAGGCCGAATGGTCGCCCATCGTCTGTTCCAGGCTGTAATTCTTCTCCAGGTTAAAGACGTGGATCAGTCGATCTCTGCTCGCCGACGCCAACAGCTTCACACCTGAAACAACAACAGCAACATCACAATCACACAACACTGAAAAAAACCACCCCAACACAATTTTACCTGCTGATTAACCAACTTTGACACAGGATGACCAAAAAGTACCTGATTTACCTTAAAGTAGAAAAACGGGTTAGAGTTAACTTTTAAATTCACATGCCAATATGATAAATAAACCTCCTCCAGCGCTACAGTCCTCACCTATACTGTAATTTTCACCATAAATATTAGTCATACCTTTATTTCATCTAAATATTTAGGTTCCTTGACCATGAAAACATACCATTAGCATTTGGATTAATAATGATATATTTGACATAATAAAATGGGACTAATGTTTCCAAACTGTGCAAAGACTGGGCCTGACCACTCTGTAGTAAAACCTCTCTAACTTTGCTCTGCATCACTTTATCAGACTCAAACTTGGCAGAAGTAATGTTCACATATTTTCACACTTTTTTTTTTTTTTTTAGTTTTTTGTCCATCCAATATATTGAAATAATAATGCCAGTCTCTCTCTCACTCGCTCCCTTTTTTAATTTATGAATTTTATATGTTTTATATTCAACATATTTTACATTTTTTATTTAAAAATATATTTATTATTATTAGTAGTCATTTTTTTATTTTTTATTATTAATTGATAAGCGGCAATTTTTCTGCGAAGCTGAATTCAACTCTGAATCAAAAGGTTCCTTTCTATGAAAATGCTATCTTTCTTATGAAAGAGAAAATGCAAATCATATTCCTTAATAAAAGATAATAAAAGACATAAAAGAATGTGACGTATTGAGGTGATAATTTATCAAAGTTATGGAGGAGTTGTACTTTAAAATACTTCCACAGATGGTGCATTTGGCGTCTTTGGCGTCATTAACCAACTTAAAGTGGTTCCATACCAAACTCCATCTTGTACTCTTCATCCTGCCAGCTTACCACTTCTCGTTTGTCTTGTTGTTGTTGTTATTGCGGCTAACTGTGACCAATACAAAAATAATCAGCCGCGGTGGGCTAAGCACGGAAGATATAGTTGACGCGCACACCTTCGTTTGTTTATATTCACTTTATGCCACATCACGGTAATACAAGGCTCCAACAGCTCACAATTATTCCGTGTTGGGACAATCAAAGGTATAACACGATGTGATAGCGAAGCGGTCAACAGAAAGTTTCACCTCCGTGGCTCACCCCACGCCATGCTCCACGCCAAAACCCCCCGATGAGCCCAGGTGAAGACAATTACAACCAACAGTGCATGACGTCACACCCACAGTGGCACACCCCCACTCACGCACCAATGTAGTGTACACACACATCTACTCCCGCACCCACACACACAGACTTACATACCGCTCCTACATTCCGGCCCCTAATTATTCACGGCAATAATTACATAACTTCTAACATGTAGGAGACAAAACTTGAAAGTTAGCAAAATAGCACATTACATTCAAAATCTTACCCATGACCTAAAACTATGGCAAACCATTTCAGTAACCATACCAATCGATCCAAGTCCATTCCTGTACACAAAGCTCAAGTCCATAACAAACTGTCCATACTCAAAGTCACTGCAAATCTTCTGATTCCTACGCCTCTTGAAGAAGGCACACCTATGTGATGGGTCTATCCAGATAGCTGCTCCTAGTCTTGATCACGGACCCGGCGCACTAGTCCTCCGTTGTCAGGGTCTGCCTGCACGATCCTTCCAATCGGCCACGAATCACGAGGTGTTGAGTCATCCACAATGATAACCAGGTCCTGTGGTATGAAGTTTGGTCTCGTGCTGTGCGACTTTGGCGGCTCTTGTAGCTGGGGCAGATACTCCTTGACCGCGTTTCCAAAACAAGTCGGACATGTACTGCACTTGCCTCCATCGTCGACGAACGTAGATATCCTCCTTCTGAAAAACCCCAGGCGGCAGTGCAGGTTTTGACTTTAACAGCAGCAGATGGTTTGAGGTCAACGCTTCTAAGTCATTTGGGTCGGTAGAGACTTTGGTTATAGTGACCATTAATAATCGCCTCCACTTCACAAAGGACAGTGCATAGACACTCTTCATCCAAATTCTGCATTTTCAACACAGAATTCAACACCTTCCGCACAGATCTAATCAAGCGCTCCCAAACCCCGCCATGATGGGAGGCTGCAGGCGGATTAAAATTCCACTTGATTCCCTTCTGAAGGAGCGCTTTATTGATCTGAGAATGGTTCCATTTCCCAATCGCTTCCCTTAGTTCACGTTCAGCACCAACAAAATTTGTACCATTGTCAGGCGCAACTCCGACACCTGACCCGTCTTGCAATGAACCGTCTAGGCGTTCACAAAGGAGTCCGTGTCTAAAGATGATGCAAGCTCCAGGTGTACAGCTCTCATCGTCAGACATGTGAATATTACACCGTACCGTTTTGCTGTTCCTCTCCCTCGTTTGACCTCAAAGCGGTCCAAAAGCAGTCCACTCCCACTCTAGTGAATGGAGGCTCGTCAGGTGAAACTCTGTCCTGGGGAAGATCAGCCATGTGCTGATGTCCTGGGCCAGCATGAAGTCGACGACAGACAACACACCGGGATAAGGTCTTCCTTATCGCAATGGTAGCACCAGGGATCCAATATCTTTGGCGTAATTTTGCCAGCCTGTGAAGTTCACGGCCGCCATGACCTGTTTGCTGATGTACATGATGTAAAATAAGGTCAGAAATGTGAAGATCCTTAGCCAGTATGGCAGGATGTTTTGCCTCATCTGGCATGGCTGTCCTGCGAAGTCTGCCTCCAACTCTTAAAACACCTCCTTCAAGCATAGGATCTAGCCTGCAAAGGTGACTGGTCCTCTTCACACATTCTCCCCTTTGCAAACTGGCCATTTCTTCTGGAAACCGCTTACTTTGACAGAAACGGATAATCGCAGTTTCTGCATGATCAAACTCTTCAAAAGAAAGAGGCCCCAGGGCAACGTGAACTTTGACATTTTGCATCTCCTCTCCCATCCTCTTCTTGAGCTGCTCTTCATCAAGGCCGGATTGAGCAAAAGCAGCCTTTAACCGCCTCCTCTCCCCAACAAGATACTGCAACAAAGTCTTGAACCTGAGAAGCCAGCCCACCATCCTTTTTAACCTGATCCAAGAAGAGAAATGGTTCATGAAACGCAGAATGATGTCCACTTGCTCATTTACTTGGACAGCGCACAGAGACAATCGATCTGACCTCAGGATCTTCTGAGGAGACACATGCAGAGAGATCAGGACTTATCGGCCAATTTGTTTCAGGTTCAACAAGAAACTCAGGTCCAGACACCCAGCTATCGCTTCTTCAGGAAGGCCTCGACCTTTGCCCCCTCGGCCAAGTCAGCAGGATTGCTGGATGTGCTTACATGTCGCCATTGAGATGTTTTAGTCGATGTAAGTATTTCTGAGACCCGACGCATAAAGACCTTAAACCTAGATGTTTCATTTCTGATGTACTTTAACACAGAAGTACTATCAGTCCAAAAGATGGACTCCTGCAGCGGCATTTGCAGCTCCCTCCTCCACAACTTATCCAGCCTGCTCATGACCACCGCAGCTGTTAGCTCCATGCGAGGGATGGTGATGGCCTTTAATGGAGCTATACGTGCCTTGCCCATTACAAAGGCACAATGTGCCTGGCCACAGATGTTATTCAGCAACAGGTAGGTCACAGCTCCATATCCATCCTCACTGCCTGCAAAATGGTGGAGCCGAGCACAAACAACTTCCCCAAAGTTGAGGGGTTTCAAGCACCGGTCTACCTTAAACTCCTCGAGCCGATGTAACTCACTTAGCCAGGCCCTCCACTGGGGCCACGACGAGGGGCAAGATGTCATCCCAACCAAGCTGTCGCTCACACAAGTCCTGAAGGATTCTTTTTATGGACAACACGACTGGTGCAAGAAATCCTAATGGATCGTAAATGGAGCTGACAGTGGCTAAAATCCTCTCCTTGTTAGAGGTCTGTCCCGAGCATGATTTTAAACTTGAAGGAGTCTGACTGGACACACCATTGAACCCCCAAGGCTCTTTCCATAGGCAAGGTATCACAGTCCAAATCCAGGTCCTTCACTTCCATAGCTCTTTCTGGCTGAGGTATAGCAGCAATGACAGCTCGTCTGTTGCTCATCCATTTGGTGGGTTTGGATCCTCCTTTAGCGCCAAAAGAGCACAAAGCTCTTTGTAAAGTGAGACCGCCTCCTCTTCTGAATCAACAGACACAAGGCAGTCATCGACATAAAAATTATGCAAAACAGCACTGATTGCTCCTTGACTGAACTGCTCTTTGTTGTCGTCTGCACACTTCCTTAAGGCGAAACTTGCACAGCTTGGAGAGGACGTGGCGCCAAACAGATGTGCGACCATTCTATACTCAACCAGATCCTGGTCATGGTCGCCATCCGGCCACCAAAGAAACCGTAAGAGGTCTGCGTCGTGTCGTGGTATTCTGACCTGATGAAACATGGCCTCGATGTCTGCCATAAGCACGACAGGCTCCTTTCGGAATCTGGTTATGACTCCCACCAGCGAGCTAGTCAGATCTGGGCCCTGAACAAGCTGAGCATTCAAAGATGTTCCCCTGAATGAAGCTCCACAGTCAAAAACCACCCTCATTTTCCTCTTCTGTGGGTGGTACACCCCATGATGGGGTACCATACCCTGCCATCACAGCGCTCCAGATCCCCAGCTGGGACTTTCTCAGCGTAGCCTTTGCAAAAGTATGTCGTTCATGAAGTTGGTATAATCAGCATGGAAAGAGCTGTCCCTGTTAAACCTCCTTTTGAGGGTTAAGATGCGTTGCTCGGCAACAGTTCTGTTGTTAGGCATCTTGACATCTTCTTGTCTCAGAGGTAGACCAACACTATAATGCCCATCCACCAATGAAGCAGACTCATTAACCAACTTCAAAAAATGACAATCCTCTTTGGACAATCCGTGCTGTTCATCCTGCGCACACTCAGGGAAATCAGCCTTTGTTTGCTGCTCCCACAACTCTTCAAGCCTCGCAACAGAAATTCTATTGACGGTGGCACATTGCTGAACACCAACCACATCGCTGTTAAAGCCTCCCCTTAAAGGACCATTTACAGTCCAGCCCAACACGGTTTTGACTGCGTATGGACCTCCGTTCATGCTCCGAACAACCTCCCATGGCTCCAGAGCCACAGGAACATTAGTACCAATCAGAAGATCGACCCCTGAATCGATCTCTGAAATTTTCACATGCTCTAAGTGCGGCCATCTTTGAAGGTCCTCCTGTCGAGGAATGTTACCTTGATGGACGGGCATGCTTTTCTGCGTGAACACATCAGGCAGCTCACAGTAACAATCTGTGTCCAATCCAGCTACCTCGAGACCAGAGACGATGTGGCTTTCAACAGCTTTCTCCTGACCCATTGTACGAAGGAGAATACCAGTTCTTCTCCCTGTGAGATTAAGCTTGTTCATTAGCCTTTCAGTGCAAAAGCGGCCTTAGAGCTTCCAGGGTCCAGGAGCATAAGTGCTAACTATTTCATCTCCTTTCTTAGACTTCACCTGAACAGGAAGTATGGAGAGTGTGCAGTCGCGATCACCGGCCCCAGTAAGACCACTGGATTGCACAGAGATTAAAGCTCTTCCATTAGCCATCTCTGACCTTTGCTCTGAAACTGTTTCCTTTTCCTTAGGATAAATGTGCAACAAAGTGGGATGTTTCAGATTACATATCCTACAAAGGAGACGTTTACCACAATCTTTGCTCCTGTGCCCAATGCACAAACATCCAAAACACACCCCATTTTGTTTTAAAAAATACATATTTTCACTGTGAGACTTCCTTTCCAGTGAACGACACAGGTCCAGGTCGTGTCCAGCTCCACAAAACAAGCAGACCTTTGCAACAGCTGAGATCTTTTCCCTCTTCGAACTGGGCTCGGGCCTCTTATTTAAAGTAGTGAGGGTGGTGGCAAAGCTAGTCCCCGTGGTTTAGAATAGGATTGAGGTTTAGAATTCCTCCCATCCTTTCTTGCAGATGTTTGAGAATCATTAATATCTCCAAACAACGGGTCGCTTGCTATCTTTACTTGGTTTTCAATGAATTCAACAATGTCACAAAACATCACTCTCACGGTGCAATCGGTCTTGTAACTCACAGGCGTTTCTCCACCTATCCCGGAGTTTATAAGGCAATTTTTTAACGACTGTTTGCATATTAGCTGTGGCGTCCAGCTCATGCATGGCACCTATCTCTCCCATGGCGTTACAGCATCCTCTCAACAAAAACTGTCGCCTGCAGGGCCTTTACGTCCTCTGGCTTCAAAACTGGCCATGTGAGGACCTTCTCCATGTAGGCAGAAGAAATTTTCAAGGAATTGCCAAAATGTTCTTGTAACAAGGATTTAGCCTTAGCATAGCCTTGATCATGAGGCATATACTGACAGCTTCTAATGAGGTCCTTAGGCTGGCCTCTAGTATACTGCTCAAGAAAGTATAAACAGTCTTTAGCACTGTGTGTCTTATCTTCAATACTATGTTCAAACGCCCTCATGAAGGTTTGAAATTGTAAAGGATCCCCGTCAAAAATCTGAATGTCCCGTTTTGGAAGAAAAAGGAGAGACTGCTGCTCCACCAACAATGATGTGATTTCATTCTGTTTCTCCAAGACTGAGATTAAACGATCATGATCCATGGTATTTTGCATCTGAGGTGCAGGATTTTCTAAGCACAGCTCAGACTGATGACCTGGTTCTACCTTTATGTCCAACCCATTTGAAGATGTGATTGGTGGCTGCAGCTCAATCTTTTCCTCCTTAGGTCTAGCATCCAGCAAATGTGGACGTGCTGGCTGATCACCCTTTGGAATATGCTGAAATGTCCCTCTAACTGCCACTGGCACAAAGGTCTCAGCATCAACATTCAATGTTGGAGCTCTCCTTAGCTCTCTCTCTAAATATGAGTTCATCCCGTTAGATTTCCTGCTAGAAGCTCTAGAGCCTTCTGAGGTCATCAAAACTTTCATTTTAGCGATCGATGCAGCTATTTCCATGTCCAAATCAAGCTGTTCTCTCTTCTTTCTAAGTAGCTCTTCTTGCTCTTCCAGAGCATGTTTGTCCTTTAAAAGGCGTTGGCGGGCAAGAAGAGCTGCCATGTCTGCCGGCTTTAACACGTGCTGATGAGGTAGATGAAATATAGGACTTGCTTCCTACTGAACTTCTTTTCTTTGAGACTCTACTTACATTAGAAATGCTGTCCCTTGGTTCAACATCATCCACAGTCGCTGCAATTCCTGCATGATTTTCAAAATGTTTAAATGGCTCATTTCCACTAGTTTTTATTTCAAATGGCTCAATGTCAAGCGGGTGTGATTGAGGCAAGGTGACAACTTCATTTGTGTTAATTTGTGCCACACTTTGATGAGATCTAGGTCTACCTGCATCAGACAGCCACACTTTCACATCATCAATGAAGCCACTGTTATATTTATATACACTTGAAAACCACGAGTTCTGTTTCTCTTGTTCTTCTTGAGGATCAGCTGAATCACAACCGTGGAGTTGATTTGCATCCTCAAGCAACACGGATAAGTTTGCAAGATGAGATTGAACACTTGGAGCATTATCTTCATTTTGCATAAGTTCTTTGAGTATTTTTATAGTAGTTTTAATTTTATTAACCTTAGCTTTACGATCTCTTTGAAACGTTTGTATTTGATTTTCCAGTGCTTTCACAGTAGGTTTTATTAAATGCGTTTTCAACTCTCTCGTTTACATCAGGACATGAATTAGATCGATTTAAATCCATAATCACTTATTTATCAAAACATCCATGCACAGCCCAAAATATTACAAAACACGCAGCGCCTTTATGACGTAAATAAACAACCGCCTCGCGCACACCTCATAAATAATAATAATCCACAAGCGGCAATAACGTCACGTATTCCCCACTGAACTGCCTACAGAAACTTATCTAAGCTCAACCCTAGTCTTCTGTGAATGCTAGCGGAGGGTATTTATGTGCCTAAATACCGTTAGTCTTGCACAAGACAAACTGTCTTTGAGCAAAACTGGCGGCACTCCCGAGCCGATGGCTCCAACCGCTTGATATCACGAAAATAACAAACGGCTTCAAAACAAAAAAGAGCACAACCACCTTATGTAGTTGCACCGCTAAAGCCTAGCAGGGGAAATATCAATTCGAAAAAGTGCCTGTTGTGTGCGTGTGTAGCGAGACCATACCTCCGTTCCGGGCGCAGCGGGCTGCGATGGATGGATGAAACCTACTCTGGAGATGAATGAACCGGTGAGTCTCCGCGCGATCCAACTTCCAAACGATCCCAGGAATCCAACGTCAACGAAACTTTCCGTGGATCGACACTTCGTAAACTTTTCTGTTGACTAATATTGCGGCTAACTGTGACCAATACAAAAATAATCAGCCGCGGTGGGCTAAGCACGGAAGATATAGTTGACGCGCACACCTTCGTTTGTTTATATTCACTTTATGCCACATCACGGTAATACAAGGCTCCAACAGCTCACAATTATTCCGTGTTGGGACAATCAAAGGTATAACACGATGTGATAGCGAAGCGGTCAACAGAAAGTTTCACCTCCGTGGCTCACCCCACGCCATGCTCCACGCCAAAACCCCCCGATGAGCCCAGGTGAAGACAATTACAACCAACAGTGCATGACGTCACACCCACAGTGGCACACCCCCACTCACGCACCAATGTAGTGTACACACACATCTACTCCCGCACGCACCCACACACACAGACTTACATACCGCTCCTACAGTTGTCATCTTCTTCTTCTTCCATTAATTGCAATTAATTTACTTTAATCGAGTAATTTCTTATCAACGATTAATCGATAATCGATTAATTGTTTGCATCCCTAATTATTATTAATTTATTCTATTTTGTGTTTTTGATCCATCCAATATATTGAGATATTAATGCCAGTTTCCCTCTCTCTCTCCCTTTTTACATTTTTTTAATGTTATCTTGTTTAATCCACTACTATTTTGCACATCTCATATATTCGCTATATTTTGAGTTCATTTAATCTTTTGTTACTGTACAGACTTTGTTCCACTGTTCATGCTGTGGACCCCTCTTTTGTGAGGGTCTGGTTTTGTTCCAAGATACAAGAAGAAATCAAATATCATATGGATATTTTTTTTTCTGTATACATCATTGTTTTCCCAAAAAAGATCAATAAAAAAGAAAAGAAAAACTGAACAGAACATTAACAACAGAGATGGAAGACCAACATCATGTTTACCTGTGGATAAGGGAGAAAACTCCAAACATAAAACCTCAGAGTCATGAGCCTCGATCTTCACCAGCTCATCCAGGAACTTCAGACCAAAGATGCTGCAGACACAAACACAGACAGAAGGTGATCAGGACTGGAGAGGTCCATGAGCTCTGTCACCACACGTTTAGATTTTAACGAGGACAGACAGGAGACGGGAGCACTGCGAGTGGACCGTACTGCAGGGTTGATTAATGTGAACGTCTGAATTACACAGAGGAACCTCCCTGCATGCTATAGAGTTAGGTTAATATCTAATAATCTAATCCACAGTGATGATTCCATGATGACACTTTGGGTGTAATTCTCTCATAAAAACAGCATTTGATTTAAAGTCTTGACTGCAGTTTGTGGAGCTCGATGTCGGTCCTCATCATGTAGAGGCAGGGTTAACTACTTAGCCAGAATAACTTTTTAGTTGCATCTCTTACCGCAGGTTTCCTCCGCGGTCTCCGGCTGCCAGGTGTTGTCCATCAGGACTGATGCCCAGCACTCTGATCCCCGCCTTCCCATCAGCCCCTGCAGCCTCACCTCTCTCGCCGTCACCCTGCAGGTGCTGCGTGTTTTCCCCCACGTACAGAATCCTCAGCAGGTCCTGAAAACACAAGATACAAGGACGTGTTTAATGAAAAACAAATGCACCGGACGAACAGAAAGGTAAGTAAACATGTTTGCAAAACAGACAATCATAAAGAAAGAGGAAGTATGTTCGTTAAAACCAGCCTGGCATAGGACTGGACGATTATGGTAAAAATAAGAATCCCGATTATTTGAAGTGATGTTGAAATCACAATTAATATACACAATTATTCATTTATTTAAAAACTTCAGTATTGATTTAAACACAACCTTAAAGAACGAGCGAATGGCACGCACAGCATTATTGATCCACATAAGTCACACACACTCGCTGTGGCTGCACGTGGAACACAGAAGAGCTATCAAGAGCAGGAACTTGCATACACGGCACTCCACACTGTGTGGCATATCAATCGTTTTTCTTTGATTAAAATGTTTTTATGATTGTCAGATGGCAAAATTGAAATCACAATCAAAATCCGACTAATTGTCCAGCCCTAGCCTGGCATACTCAGAGGGAGAGCTCATTATTATTTTACCTTCTCTTCAGAAAAGTGTAAATTTAATCCTTGAATCTTGTAAAGGGGGGTGAGAGCTTCCTCAGCCCTGCAGTTTTTTAATTTAATATTTACTACAAAAAAAAATTTAAATTGCTGAAAAAGCCTCAACTTGAGGTGTTTTCATTTTAATTCATTGTATTATTGTGGCAGATCTAAAGATTGTTTTCCACCCCCCAAAAACTGAAGCACAAGAAGCCCAATGCACAAAAACTCTCCAGCCTTAACGGGCCAATCAGGAGACAGAGGCGGGGCTACAACAACAGGAAGTGACTGCATGTTTGAAAACAACAGCGGCGTGTAAAAGTGATCTCTGTGGATGCAGAAAGATCTGCAGTTTAATCAGAAATGGACTCGATTTCTCGTTTAAAAGAAGAGAAAAGAACGTCACTTCAAGCTTTCTTATGGAAATCAGGATTTTGTTCTTCTCCTGACCGAGAGAGACGCGGAAATGCTACGCTAACAATGCTGAGCCGTAGTCATGGTTACCCTATGATATCAAATATGTCCTCCTCAGAAGTTTACCAGGTGAAC
Organism: Scarus forsteni; assembly: GCA_036419115.1. Taxonomy (NCBI): domain Eukaryota; kingdom Metazoa; phylum Chordata; class Actinopteri; order Labriformes; family Labridae; genus Scarus; species Scarus forsteni. The sequence goes on along the minus strand of JAZDUH010000198.1, from coordinate 23,915,793 downwards.
TTGGTGGTTTTGTCTTTGATGAGATTAATGTCACATGTGTCAGATGACACATCTGTGTGGTTTAATTTAATGTAAGACGATAGTCTAAGGTCTGACGTACTCTTCGTTTAAGCTAACAGCAAACAGGGTCGAGCTGCTACATCATACTGTGGCTTGATGTGATTGTTCTGTGACAAGTGTGAAAGTGAAATCTGATTAAAAATTAGGTTAATGAGATTAAAAAACATAGCGCGCCAACTATGACTGCAATTAATTAATCTAAATTAACGCTGTAATTTGGCACCCCTATTTTTTAGTGTCTTGTAAGAAAGAGGCAGATCATATAATGTTATCCTTCTTTCTGCTCCTTTTTATGTATCATATTTGTTTACTGCTTGTATGCATTAAATGTATTTCTTTTTATTGATGTGTTTTCTTTTATTAATAAATGAAATAAATGGTGACAATGAATGAATAAAGATGAAGAGGATGGTTTATCAGTTAAGGTTAAATGTGGGAATTCAACAATTCTCAATAAAATATTAAACCAAGTTCAATTTAAGCACCTGTTCTGCAGAACTACTGGATTTAATAACGTCAGTTTTTGTGCCTTAAGGCCTGTTTCTCACTAAATTTTAACTGGTTTGAGCCACGGTGAACTAAATTCAGACATTTCAAACATTCGACTTTCACTCCGGTCACATCAGCAGTTTGGATCAGATCAAACATCGAGGCTGTGGAGAAGCCTGCGCTCATTGATTTGATTTGATTTGATAATTGTTACTTCGAACTTTGGAATTATAAAGTATTAAAGTTAAAAAAACAAACAAACAAAACGATGCAACGAAAAAAGAAAACATTATTTACAGAAATATTTTAAGAGTTTTGCTGTTCTTTGTTTGAAATGGAGAAGAAGCTCGGCTTTTCTTGTCCCATCCCATGGACAGATAGTGACCCTGTTTCTGTTGGTCTTACGTTGCTGTGGAGGTTTCGGGGTCCTGCGGGGGCGTCGGTGTGCCACAGTCTGATGGTGTTGTCAGAGGAGCACGTGAAGAAGGACGACGGCGGCAGGCAGGCCTGAGACGACTCTGGCAGCTCCGGGTACACCTGCAGACAGGACACACAGGTATGACCTTTATATGGATGGATTTACCAGTCCAAACAAACAGTCCTGTTTTTAGGATGATTTTAATAAATCACAGAGGAGGGTTTAGATTTCTGTCAGGCAGATATTTCATCATTATGGACAAAAACTGACAGAATAACATCCTCAGCATCTGGCTGCACAATGACAACCCAAAATATTCAGAGTGAATTAAAGTGGTGAGGCTGGAACCAAATAAACAACAAAGACCAGGTGTACTTTCTGCAGTACTTTTGGTCTCCAACAGGTGTACTACCTGCAGTATTCCCTCCTGTACTTCTGTAGCATTTTTGGTCTCCAGCAGGTTACTTCCTGCAGTATTTCAGCCTGCAGCAGGTGTTTTTCCTGCAGTACTTCCTGCAGTATTTCAGCCTGCAGCAGGTGTTTTTCCTGCAGTATTTCCTGCAGTTTTTGAGCCTGCAGTAGGTGTACTTACTGCAATATTTCCTGCAGTATTTTTAGTCTCCAGCAGGTGTTTTTCCTGCAGTACTTTCTGCAGTATTTGAGCCTACAGCACGTGTGCTTCCTGCAGTATTTTTAGTCTCCAGCAGGTGTACTTCTGCAGTATTTCCTGCAGTATTTCAGCCTGCAGCAGGTGTACATCCTGCAGTATTTTAGCCTGCAGCAGTTGTACTACTGCATCATGTCCTGCTGTAGTATTTGAGCCTGCAGTAGGTGTACTTCTGAAGTATTTTCCACAGTACTTGTGCAATGTTTGACAGGTAGACTCACCTGGACGCTCCACACACAGCCGCTGTGGTACAGGGCAGAGTACAGCTTCCTGACGCTCCTCACGTCAGTGGCATCCCACACGTACACGCTGTGGTCGCTGTACACGCAGGTCAGCTGTCTGGCGGAGGGGTCAAAGGTCAGGGCCAGGCTGTCGGGGTACTGAGCTCCCGGAGCGGCGGGAGAGTTTCCACTGAGGAGAGGGAGAGAAAAACTCAGATAAGTTAAAGTTAAAGCAGAGACTTTAGCTCTGATCATATCAAACAGGGTAACAGAAAAACAAAAATCAGATATTTCACGTTTTATCAGCTCAATATTTCAAACTTCATTTCTGCTCTGATGTTTTTAAGACTTTAACGTTACTGTCTGTGCACAGAGCTGCCTGCAGGCTTCAGCTGGTTCAACACTCTCACTGCAGTTCACATGTTCTCCTTGTGCATGTGTGGGTTTGCTTTCACAGACTAGGAACATGCTTAAAAGTATAACTGGTGACTCTAAACTGTTCAGAGGAGTTAGTGTGTGAATGGTTGGACTGGTCATCAGCTAATTACAGGGCAGACATCTAGAGACAGACAGAGTTTGGCCTGGATAGCTGGTCCAGGATCTGCACCAAGACCTGTAGCAGTAGAACGTAACTTTAATTTTTCTATGTGCCACCAATGTTTCTATGATTAACGTCTTCACAGTCGTCCTCATCGTGTTTATATGTTTGCATTAAGTATGTGAATATAATGGGCTAAGTTTATTCCTATAACACTAATACCACTTTCACACCAAAATTAGCAGGTAAGCGCAGTCTTTTTCAACACAGGAAAACTTTTCCACTGCAAGCAGACTCGGTCTAATCTGCAGCAGATGAGCTGCGTGTCTGTTTTTATTCCTCTGGTGCATTTTTGTTTTTATTTTATTTATTTTGCACGATTATGAAATACATAAAAGTCAAAGATAATAAATTATATGAGGTGCAGGAAGAGCTGAAAAGCCCAAAGCGTTGATTTGAAGCCTCCACCTCAAGTGTATTAAAGTTACACATTATTATATGCACATATAACGTGCAAAAAAGAGAGAAAACACAAGTGACTCAGAAGCTATAACAAACTAGAAACAAAATACATACCACAATAAAAAAAGAAGAAAAATTTAAAGATTAAATAAAAAATGTGAGTAGTGTGTATGATCGTGTTGCCAATGACTCCAGAGATAAAATGACCATAAATGAAAAAAAAAGTCCACATAACTGACATGAAAGAGAGAAACTATTTGAAACAGTAATTAAATGATCCTTTAAACATCTTTTATAACAGTTTGTTGAGGAACATTTCATTAACAGGTTAGAAAAGTCATTCCATAATTTTCTACCTCTATATCAGAATGAAAATTCACTCTGTGAGAAATAATTTTTGGAGGATACAGATCAGAGGGATGACAGGTAGCTGATGCTAAAGCTGATGCTTTACTCTACCCTATATTAAGCTGATGTCCTCATGTTGATGCACCAGAGGAGTTTAAAGCTGTATCAGTCTGCAGGGCAGTCAGGAGTTTAAAAAACCTTCAGCTTGTTTTGTTTTTTTAACATATGGAACAGTTTTGTGCTCATGTAGGTCCTGGGTTTGTGCTAACACCTGGGCAGTTGCACAATATTGAAACTTCTCGTGCTTCTGTTGGGCTCAGGACAGTAAATGTAGTTTAGAGGAGGAGCCAGGCCTTAAAAAAAACATCCATGGGCTCTGGTCTGTCTCTGATCTAAACTCCAATCAGCCGGCCTCACGTCCCACCTCAGCTCACCTCTCTGTCCGTCAGCAGGTTGATCCAAAGTTAGGTTGAAGGTGTTTACAGTGTGGCTGAGCTTGTGGATTGTCTCCAACAGCATTTCTAACCTTCTCTAAAAACCAAACAGCTGAAGCCACGTGGTTTAGTCCGACTCTTACCCGTGCTCGGTGCTCTGGATGAGTTCCACTCCCAGCCTGTGGGGGCGCTGCAGCGTGCTGATGTACTGCAGGCCAGCAGGGCTCAACACTCTGACTACGCCACTGGCACAGCCACAGAAGATGAAATCCTCGCTGACGACCAGGCAGCTCGCCGACGACGTCTGTCAACAACAAAAAAAACTATTCAGCAGGGGTCACCAACCTGTAGATTTTGATCTGCTCGTAGATCTTTAAGACTATTTGAGTAGATCTTTAAGATTAGGGCCGAGTACTGGCAAGAACCTCACATATCACTATATATCACAATATCACAGTATATATATTACAATATTCTACAGTTAACTAGGAAAACTAGAGATGGTGTTTATGTAAATCCCACAATATTACTCAAAACTGAAAGTATGAATTAAGCCAAAACTACTTGACTGAAAGCAACTTTTCCATTTTATTGTTTTTGAAATATGTCATATACAGTGTTACATACATACACTTAACTAAAAAAGAGAGTGTATAAATTAATTCAAACTAATGTTGCAAAGAAATGATTCTTGTTTTCCCTTTAACAAAGTATTGAAAGCATCCTAACCTGCAGAGCAGCTCAAACTGTAGTTGAACACATGAGGAACAAAGAGCTTTGAGTTACTGACAGAACAACAGTAAGTAAAAAAAATTAAACTAAAATAATTTTTAAAATCACATAATTCTCTTGTCACTGTCTAAACTTAATAGACTGCATTAAAAACAAACCTGTGCATACATATATAAGTTGTATTTTATTTCCACCTCTGATATATGAGTTATAATTTTTAACAAATAAATTGATATTAAGATTTGAAATACTGATATTATATTGGATGTAAAAACATTGGGATGTACTATATAACTGGAATAAGACCATCCAGTTTAATGTTTTGTTGTTGGTTGTTAAAATCTGGATATTTATTTCATTTTTCAGTTCAGTAGAGCACCTTAAACATTAGCTCCTTTTAGTTTGAAAGATTTTATCTAACTTGAGATGTTTGAGTTTGAAATGATAAATTTCAGTTCAGTAAAGCACTTTCAGCACTTTTATTTAGAAATGTTTTATTTTGCTTAATGCTTCAGTTTGAACTTGTCAATTTCATTCAGTGAAGCTCTTTAAACTCTGTTTTTCTTTACATATATAACTTTGTTTTAAATAAAGAAGTACTTCTTTACTTCTTATTTTTGTTTAAAAAGTATTTACATTATATAAAGTTATGGAGAGTGATAAAATGGTGACCTTATTAGGGCTGAACGATTTGAGAAAATAATCTAATTGTGATTTTTTTCCCCAATATTGTGATTTACTCTGCAATTGTTTTAATGTTCCTCATCTTATGTATTCTTAAACAAACATAAGCAGTAGATCTTTTTATAGTAAAACCAATATGACATTAAATTAATCTAAGGATAAAAGATTTGAGAAAAAGTGGAGAAGTGAAGAACAGAAGCAAAATAGGTATGAAATTGTAAAAACTGGGAAAAATGGAATGAAAGAGGGAAAAGGTTAATAAATAGTTGCAAATAGGTATGACATTGCAAAAAATGGGGAAAAATTGCCAAAAAAAATCCAAAATTGGCTTAGGAAAATTGATTGTAGGAGCTATTTAGTGTTTTTTTTAATTTTGTTTAGAATTTAGTTTTGTGTTTAGATTTTTACTCTTCTAAATAGATTAATTTTGATTCAATTATGATTACATTTTTGTTAGTATTCCAGTAGTTTATTACTTCTTTAGTTTGGGTGTTTTGTTTATTATTTGTTTGATTTGGGTACCATAGGTTATATAGGTAAGCGTACGGTAGGGACCAGCATGCACCTGGGTTGGAAAATGTTTTTTCACCAGAGCAGGAGAGGCACAGGAGTTTTTTTTGTTCTGTGTTTGCTTGATTTCTGGTTAAATAAACCACGTTTTTGTTCAAATTGGACTTTCGTTTGGACCTCAAGTTTTTCCCAAGAGTGTAAGAGTGGCCTTTTGAGCTTTTGTGACAGAGTTTGTTTGAAACTTTTCTTTTTCTTCTTCTTCTTCTTGTTCTTTTTTGCGGACAAACGGCCACTACATTGATTATGGCAGAAAAATTGGGAATTAAATTTGAAATTAAATTTCAAAAACCATGTAAAAATTCCAAAAATGGTTCTGACAGTGGCCAAAAAAAGATGAATGGGGGCAAAATAGGCATAAAGTTGTAAAAATGGGGTTAAAAAAAAGGTAAAAATGGTCCAAATGTGGGGAAAAAAGTGTATGAATCAAGGTAAAAAAAAATAGGCATACATCACAATGCCAAAATGTTCAACACATATTGGTCTAAAAATATTGAACCTTCTGTGATTTGAAAATTGCAACAAGCCATATTGTGATTAATCTAATTTGTAATTAATCGTTCAGCCCTAGTTAAGACAAAAGATAATGTTTGCTTGATGAAGGAGTTATGGCGTTAAAGGTGACACTGAAAAATTTGAGTGCACCTTATTTTTGTGCTGATGCACCTTAAAATTTTAGAGGTGCACCGTTGTAACCACTGCAGACAGTGAGTCCATAAAGCCCCTCTCTGGTTTTAAATATCTTTTTAAATCACCTGTGTTTTCACAGCGTCATGAAGCTTTAACGTGCATCGAGCTCAAACACTCACCTTCAGGTCCACCCACGCCGTCAGCTGCCGGCTGCTGTTGAACAAACACAGCAGGCCCGAGCTCGTGATGCAGTACGTGTTGGACGCCATGGGGCCACGCCCACACGCCACGCCGCTGAACACGCTGTTCTTATGCTCCCTGAGCAGCCCGGACCTACCAATCAGAGGCACCGTGCTGTTTACCTGCAGCAGAGAGACAAGAGAAACCATTAAAACGGGCATGGCAGCGACGAGCAGCGATGGCTGATGGGAGGTCGACTCACCCGTTTCTCTTTGGAGGCGTCCAGGTACCAGAACTTCACGTGGCGGTTTCCCGCCGTGACGAAGTAGCTGTTGTCTTGAGAGAAGGAGACGGCGAAGACTCTGCTGGAGACTTTGTTTGAGGCGATGATGGAGCCTTTCTGAGCGGAGAAGAACAAAAACACCGTTAACAACGAGGGCTGGGACGATACACTTTTCTCACCATCTGATTTTTTTTAAGGCGCCGATTCAATTTAAATTGTGATTCTATGATATAGCTGAGTTTTTCAATCTTTAGTTAGCTTTTTTAACACCAGAGAAAAAGATGAACAATGATGATGCCTACAGACTATATCAGGAAAAACACACATCACATGTGAGTCTGTTTTTAGGATTTATTCAGCAATATATTTTAACCAGCTGTTTATACTCTCTCTTCAAAAGACTGGACTGACTTTAAAAGCAGCGATAATCAGAACAGAAAACATCTGAAACCCCTCTGACAAAATGAGAAAGAATGATGGTGGAGATGGATGAAGAAAAACATGTCGCCCTCTGCTGGAGAAAAGCAGTAACTTTTATGGCCCAGCTTAATAACAGACTAAAATGTAGCATTTAAATTTGGGAAAAAAAGTGCTTTTCTAGTTTTTAGTTATTTGTTGTTAATGTAAATTTGTATTTTGCTGTTCTGTAAACTTTTGTTGATTTATGCTGTTAAATATTTTACATTTTATGGTTTGTTTATTTAAAAGCCCAACGAGGCACGAGAGTTGGACATTAGCTTTTGCTGTAAACTCTCTTTGTCTCTTTGTTTATATTCATTATTTAACCCTTTCATGCATGAATAGTTAAATCAAAAAAGGAATAATTACATAAATGTTATTTTTTACATACGAACAAGTCCAAATCATGGCCACATTCTTTTCCAGTATGTTACATTTTCTACTAATTTTCCACTCATCAACGGTATTAAAAATAATATAATGGAACTCAATGTAGATCCACAAACACAGTTGCAAAATTAGGTGAAATGTGGATACAGGCATAACAAGCAGAATATACACCCTAGTACATAATGTCCACTGGAGTTGGCAGATGAGTCTTTGGTCACAGAAATAAATATTTTTGAAATATTTGAAATATTTTTGTACCTTTCTGATTCTTTGGAAATTGAAGGATTTAACAGTCTTTACTGTAATATCTTATTAAGACAAAAATATATAAAGATGATACTGCATTTTTATGAAACTTGAGACAATGGTTTGGGAGTTTACCGCATGGTAGTTGTAACATGATGCTGCAACCTGAATGTATAATATGGATTGCAAATATCTGTCCACTGTAGTGGACACCATGCATGAAAGGGTTAAATTCTGTAAAGACTCATAACGTCAGCTGCGTGTGCGTCCTCACCCTCCAGTCCCACACGCTGACGGTCATGTCGTGTTGGTATCCCACGGAGACAATGTAGCGGCTGTTGGTGGAGAACGCCACGCAGGAAACGCCATATTTATGAGACTGAACCTCCGCCACCTGGCCGCCGCCCACCTCCCACACCCGCACACAGGGCACGTGCCCGCTCTGAAACACATAAACACACATGAGCAAACACACACACGGACACACACACACCTCCTCACGCTCCTCGCTGCTCTCACCTCTCCGCTGACCAGGTGTTTACCGTCGTGGGAGAACGCCAGGGCGCTGAACGGCTTCCTGAAACAGACATAAGGTCACGGTGAGGTCATCACACTGTGGCCTCCACTGTCACCAGATCTCAGCGCAGTGGTTTGGCATGTGGCGGACACAGATCTGACGGATCAATAACTAAGGAGCCCTTAGCAAGGTGTACCTAATAATGTGGCCATGAGTAACCAAACAGTTCAGAAACAGGATTTGTTTTTACATTTCTCATAAAAATTACAACATTATTTGGAATTTTACTTTTAGCTGCCTTTATTATACATTATCTCATTTTACCATATTATTTATTTAAATTTTATGATATTAATTCATTTATTTATTTGCCTTCCTTTCCCTATAGTATTTTTGTGTAATTTATTTTGATTTTTAATTATAATTAAATTATTTGTTCCTGTGTTTCCTCATTTTTAAATATGGCATTTTCTCAGTCTTTTAATTCTGTTTTCTGCTTCGAATTTTTTTGTCTTTTTGCTTTTGATTAATTTAGCCTGTGTGTGTTGTATGTGAATTGTGAGGGTGGTGGGTGTGGTCTTTTATTTTAATTTGTACGCAATTTTCTGCTTTTTATATTGTACTTTTGTCATTGTATTTTTATTTTCTTATGTGAAGCACTTGTGCTGAAAAAAATGCATGGAAAGTGCTACATAAATAAAGTATAATATAATAACATAAATAATCTGACTTGGTATATTGGTGCAAAAAAAAAAAATCAACATTTAAATGACAATAAATAAAATAAGGTTCAAGAGGAATGAAATAAATTATTAAAAATAGGCAGAAAAAAGTGTAAAATTGACCTGATATATATCAACAAAAACAAAAAAAACAATATATACAAAAGTTACTGTGAAGGAGCCGCACGCTGAACTTTTTAATAGAATGTGAGATATAAATATATAAACATACATACAGAGTGCATGTGTATAAAATAAATTGTTTTATAACATTAGTGTTAATTCTGACAGCTCTTTTTAATTTAGTTTAGTTTCTAACCTAAAATAAATTTTAGTTTTAGTCATAATTTAGTCATCTAAATTGTTTTTATTTTATTCTGGTTTTAGTCGATGTTTAGACCTTTAGGTTATAAAAAGATTTTCCAAAACTAATCAGACTTTTCTTCTTATGGTTAAATTAAAGCTGTGATTTTATAATAAAATTTTAATTACTTAGTTCGAATGTCTACATAAACACTGAAAGACGAGCTATTACACAGTATATTAACAAAGAACCATCTGATCAATATTTAATATCATTTAAAAAAATATAAAAGCCTAAACATGTGTAAATCCTGACATGGCCTACCATCATGGAAACTGAATATTTTTAGTATTTATATTTTTAAACACTGTAAAAAAAACTTATGACTGGAGTAAACCTGAGAGAAAAATCTTTTTTTTTATTTTAAATTTTCTGTAGAAAATAATTTGAATGAATTGATTTAATTGATAATTGCCCAGCCTTACTTGTCCTTTTTCTTTTTGTAATAAAAAACAAAACTTGTCTGGACTTTCGTCAGAGGGCAAGGCGATGTCCACATCAGGATTTATATACCATGACATTTCTCAACATTTTAGTCTAGTTTTTATTTGTTGATGAACATGTCAGTTAGTTTAGTTTGAGTTTTTGTTTTTAATAGTTACTGTGTAGTTTTCATCAGGGAGAAAGGCTGTAGATGAAAATAATTAGCTAACAGCATCAACAGTGTAGAGGTGATGTAATCGTGGCGTACCTGGACGTGTTGATGATGTGACTCTGCTTGTTCTTCTTTGGGTGCAGCAGCACGATGACACACCTGAAACACAATCACAGCAGGAGTCCATGACTGCAGTAGAATAGTCGCCTCCTAAGTTCTTTCCTAACCACCTTTCCTTAACCCTGATGGAGAACGTCATGAGGTTAAGGAAAGGAGACTTCAGAAGGACTTAGGAAAGGAAAACTTTCTCTACTCTACGTCATCAAGTGACGGCGGATGTTACTGCTGCAGTGAAACTACAATTTTGTCAAGATGGACTACAAAAGGTTCATCTTAGAAGAGCTGGTGTATCATGACAATGTTGTTCCTTTAGACAATTTGAACATGAACAACCCGGTAAAAATGAGGTCTGCATAACCGATGTTGAAGAGAGGAGTTAAATAAATGTGTCCAGTGTTTCCCCTAGGTTCATTGCCTTGGGGGGGGGGGGGGGGGCTACCGGTCCTGGAGGGAGGGTAGTCCGTCAAAAATGCTCCGCAATATCATAGTTACAGAGCATTTAGATCTGAATCAATATTGAACACTGATTTTTGTTCACTTTTTTTTGGCAATGGAGCACTTTTTCATACAACTACAACATCCTCAAAAAAAATTAAAATACACCGCATAAAGTATAGAAAGTATTAAAAAAACAGGAAGAATGTAACATTTCATGTAACCATGTGAGCTCAGCAGGTGGAGAGAAGATGAATCATGCTTAATAAAGTTATAGTGACTGACAATAAGGAGAAACTACATGCTGAAATTTTCCTACACTGCTCGCTGTGCTTCCCTTCTCAGTAAGGGGAGTAGGCTTAAAAATGCTGAGATTTTTGCTTGGGGAGATCGTTTGGTAAACTTCTGGCCATCCATTAATGTTTGTTAAAATTGTTTTTTTTTACGTTATGGTCGCTCTTTCCTCCGCCACCGCCTCTGTGTGTGTGTGTCTGTGTCTTTATACTCCCCTTCACACTGCCGTGCGGCAAGGCGCCGCCTCCAGTCATTTCAGCGAGAGACAGGCGGCAGACAGCAAGCGGTTTTACCGCGGCGTTAGGACCCAGAAGCGGTTGCCGCTTGGGAAAGCATTTCTACTGAATTGTTTTTAGGGAAGGAGGTGTTGTGAGACACTTTTAGGTGGCCCCTGTTCTGACGTTCGCTGAATCACCGCTACGTCTCGGACCGCGGTGGCAGCAGCCTCTTAAAAAAAGACTGCATGTTGGGGGCACTCCGCCTGCAGAGAGACGGTTTGGTTGCCGCGCGGCTTATCGGTGTAGTGCGAGAGGAGCAGGGAGTCGGCGTTCAGAGCGGAGAGGAAAAATGCATCTTATTGAAATGCAAGCAAACCATAGCGACACAACATTAGACTCTAACATTAAACTGTACTTGGCTTTTTTATATGTTAAGAATCTCTGTCATAAGAACTTTGAGCAAAATAAATATGATTTTTTTAAATGTACGTCGGTCTGAATTCTGTAAGCAGGGCGGGTGCGTCTGTTGGGGGGCGGGGCGCCCTCCCAAATACACTATAGGGGAAACACTGCTGTCCTCTCATTATCAACATAAACACCAATCAGTGCATGAAAATAAATGAACTGAATGAAAGAAAGGCACAAACTGTTAAGGCCACAATCTAATAGAGTACAAATGATTCATATTGAACCAAGTTTAAAACAGAATCAACATCAAATGTCTCATATCCTGCTCTCTTCAGAGAATCAGACTGCTGGAAAGTTAAGGCAGGTTTTGGTAAACTTTAGAAAGGATGAACAGCAGAGGGAACTCAAATGGTCTGAGGGATTTGTTCATCATTATTCTGTTTAATTCTGATAACACGCTGTTTATAAATGCTGTTGCTGCAGAGCATTGTGGGACAGAATATTCTCCTCTCCTTTCCTACAGGATGCTCCGGTGTATCCTAGGCTAAAGGAGCTAATAAAGAAAGCATTGAGCCTCCTTTCCTAAGACTATTCCAACAGCTCGGATCATGAACTACTTCTCATCATTTCACTCAGTTAGGAACCTTCCTGAGCAAAAAGGACTATTCACCCATGTTTCATCTACATGCTTGGAAACCATCCTGCACAGGTGAGAAAGGGGCGGGGCTTACCCTGCAGGATAGGCGATGAGGCCGGAGTTGGGGTCAGATGTCAGACCGCTGCTGCTGGCCATGCTGATGCCCAGAACTTTCTCCAGACTCACCTGAAAAACACACCAGCAGGTGGATCACCTTCTCTGCACCTCGTCACTCAGGTACAGAAACTCGAGACGGACATTAACCCTTAAACTACCAACTGAACTGTTTGTGAGGTCATCAATAAATTCAGGGATATTTAATGTTTAAAAAACAAGACAGATCATTATTTGATCCTTTAATATTCAAGTGAACAGAGAAAACTACAAACAAACCAAAAAACAGGTTGTTCTTGGTGTGAAATTAGGGGTGGGAGAAAAAAATCGATTCACATAAGTATCTGGATTTTCTGTTTGACGATTTTTAAATCCATTTTTTTGTTCAAAAACAGTTTTTTCCAAATGTAAAAGCTTCATTTTGGTCTGTGTTAATAATCCACTTTTAAATACAGTCCAGTCTTTTGCAGAGAGAGTATAAACAGCTGGTTAAAATATATTGCTGAATAAATCCTAAAAACAGACTCACATGTGATGTGTATTTTTCCTGATATAGTCTGTAGGCATCATCATTGTTCATCTTTAAACTGGGGTTAAAAAAGACAACTAAAGATTGAAAAAATCAGCAATATTATAGAATCGCAATTTAGATCGAACCGGCACCTAAAATTTTTTTTTAAAAATGGAACTGGGATAAAAGCGTATCGTCCCAGCCCTAATAAAAATGCACAAATGTTTGGGTCAAAATTAATTACAAAAGGCAGAAAATTTGGAAATAAAAAGCAATAAAAAATAACATAAAATACATTATATCAAAAATGTTTTCATGAATAACAGAATATCTCTTTATTTATATATACTGTATATATCATATCAGTTCATGGTTAAGTATCCATACATGTTTAAAATAATAATGATGCCGATAATAATAATAGTTTTTTTAAACTTTCCACACAAAGTTTTTAACTGCACATCAATCAAGGAATCAATCCATCAAACTTCATTCATAAAGCACTTTTCATACAAAAATGTACCACAAAGTGCTTTACAAACATATAAATTAAAATAAAGGATATATGACCCAAACCCACTCCACCAGCCCTTGAACCCACCCACACTGCAGTCCACACACAGTGTTGATAAAAAGCCTCATAAATAAAAGACAATAATAAAGCACACTGATGTACCCAGTACGTACTGAGGAAACAACATCTTAAAGGTTTAAAAATGAGAGAACACTGGTTTAGGTTGAAAGTGTAAAATTAAATATATCATAAAATAAAATAAGAATTAAAAAAAATAATAAGAATAAATAATAAATTGAAATGAAGTAAAAAAATAAAATAAAATAAAAAAAATAAGATAGAAGGCCTAGAAAATAAAATAAGGAAAGATAGCAAAGATAAAAAGATAAAATAAAATAAGATAAAATAATAAAAGAGTGGGCTGTAAGTAGAATAAATAAAAACACTAAAAGGTAATTTAGGTAAGTTGTTCTGTCAAATATAAATGAAAAGTTTTGAATATTGCTGTCAAACAACTAAATTATATCAGCCCCATCAGTCTTTCATTTTCCACATTTAAAAATAAAACAGGTCACACAGCAGGCCTGTTTGAGCCTCTTACCAAAAATAAAGTGCACAGCACTATTTTATATTTACAAATAAAGGAAATCACAAAGTTTGATGCACAACGTTGGATATTCTAACCTCATTTTGGCCGATACGTTCTACAGAAATCAATCAATCAACCTTTATTTATACTCGAGAGATCATTGAGGGGCATCCTCATTTACAATGATGTCGAGTCAAGTACAGAGGAAACTGAGAGAGCACAAAACAATTAAACAGACAAACTTTATAGCAAGGGCATTAAAATCATCAGACCTGTGATGATGAATATGACAACAGGTCACACTTAAATAAAACAATTACACACGTAAGAGTGGAAATTTAGAATAAGATTTCTAAAAAGCCCAAAAGGTAGAAGGTCATCAATCCTGAGCAGCTCCTGTAGTCTGATCCAGGACTCAGGAGCAGAATAGGAAAGGCGGTCTTTCCCAGTTCAGACCTGACTCGTGGGACATGCAACAGGAGCCTGTCAGAGGACCGTGTATGACACTGATTGTTAAAAGAAATATGGAGAAGCTCGGTGAGGTAGGATGGTAACTTTTCTAAAAGGGCTTTATAAATAAAGAGGTGCCAATGAAAATCAGGCCTCATCTGTAGAGAGGACCAGCCAACCTTACTGTATAAACACAGTGGTGCATGTTAAAAGGATCACCAGTGATAAACCGTAATGCAGAACGGTAAACAGGGTCTGAGGGGGCTGCATGTCTGTAGATGACATCTGCATAGTCAAGGACTGACATGAAAACAGCCTCCACAATCCTCTTCCTACAAAACCAAGGGATGTTTGATTTATTTCTATAGAAACACCCTACTGTTTGTCTCAGTCGTCCAACAAGCTCATCAATATGATAATTGAAAGTCATTTTATCATCAATCCATACACCTAAATATTTGTAAGAACTGACTCTTTCAATTGTTACTCCATTTTTTGAAATAATTAATACATCATTTTTGTCAACTGTTCGTGATCTAGAGAAAACCATCAATTTTGTTTTTCTGCAGAACAATAAAGAACTGTGTCATCTGCATAGAGATGAGCATGACAGTCAGACAGAGAACTGACAACATTATTTATATAAATAGTAAACAGGACAGGACCTAGGATGGAACCTTGTGGAACACCTTTGGTAACACTTAAAAATTCTGAAAAATAGCTTCCAAATTTAACAGATTGACATCTGTCTGACAAATAGCTCCTAAACCAATCACAAGAATTTTTATCAAATCCAATATTTTGTAGCTTCTGCAGCAATAGGCAATGATCAACAGCATCAAAGGCTTTTGATAAATCAATAAAAAGCGCTACGCCATGTTTTTTGTCAAGTGCTGACGTAATGTCATTTACAACTTTAGTGACAGCAGTAATGGTACTGTGTCCAGCTCTGAAACCAGACTGCAAAGGGTTTAGGATGTTAGCATTTGATATGAAGGTTTTTAGTTTATAATTAATTAATGATTCAAGGATTTTGGCTAAGAAAGGCAGTTTTGAAATTGGTCTGTAGTTATAAAGTTTTTCCTTGTCACCACCTTTATGAAGAGAAGTTATTTTTAGCCTTCTTCAAAGGTGAACTGTAATCCGATGACAGTTACAGTAAATCAAGCTCCATGTGATCTTTGAAAAGCTAAAACACTGATTTATTTACCTTCTGACAGAAAACCAGCCCTGTGTTATGGAGGTTATTCTCTCTAAAGATGAATATGGAAACATATCACAATCTTCATGTAATTCTTTAAGGCTAAATATTGTCTGGAAAATCAGAAATGTCCTTATATGAAGGTACAGATAAAAGTGTGCAGCCCTAAAAGAAACATTTTCATAGAAAGTTAACGCTTTAATTTCACTTGTTAAAAATTACTTTTCTCAAATTATGATTTTTTTGGTTTTACAGCAGCTCTGATAAATATGAATTTAAATATTTTTATGTTGGTGAACCTACTCAGGATTTGGCCACAGCTATGATTTAACCTCATTTCACTCAATTTGGACTTTTTGTCATGATAACTTTTAGATATCAGCAATTTGTTTGATTTGATCTCATAATTTTGATTTTTTGTGAAAATCACTACTTATTTAAACAATAAAATGACTTCTAACATATCATGTTTAAATGAATATTAAATGAAATATGCCTTTGTATCTCACACAAGATCTCATAATTTGAAATGTATTAATCTGACATTGAACATTGTTTAAAATTGTCTCTAAGAAATATGAATTTTTATCCCATGAAGAACTTAATTCTTGCCAAAATACTGAGGATTTGTGCTCCTTATAGTAAAGATTAACGTTGTATTATTTTAACATTTTAGTTCACCATTAGGAGTTTTAACACATTGACTGTCATACTCTGAACTCCTTGTCTCAGAATAGGGACCTTTTTTCCTAATAAACTTACTTTTTGGTCTCAAAATTATATTTTTAAAATAATCTTTACTACAGAACAATATTTTACTTTTTCTGTCATATGACTGTCTGGTTTTCCCATCATTGGGACTTTTAATCCACTTCTTGTCTTAATATTTTGACCTGATTACTCTGAATTTGCCCACTCTATCTGGGAATATAATAAAATTATTTTTAAGTATAACTGTTTAGCACATAAAGGTCTCTATAACTCAAATAAATATGGACTTAAAACTGAAAATCACGACTTCTTACACTAAATATATAACTTATGTCTCCATATTTAGACTTTGTAACTCCAGATTAGTTTTTAATGTAACAATTATACTTTATTGCCTTTTAATATTATCTAATGTTGTTATTTGTTGCTTATTTTCACTTTTCATCTCATGATTTGACTGTTTTTGGTCATAATTATGATTTATCAATCTAGATTTTACTCATGAATGCCTGGTTTTGCTGATTATTAGTTTCTGTTTGCACCAGCTGGCCTGGTGTGTGACTGTATAACTTTGTTTTCAGCTCATTAAGAGGGGTCCTGTTTTCACAGGCAGCATTTTCTACCGTTACACCGGTGGCTTGTTGTTGTTTGTTTATAGCTCATTAAGAGGGGTCCTGTTCACACAGGCAGCATTTTCTACCGTTACACCGGTGGCCTGTTGTTGTTTGTTTATAGCTCATTAAGAGGGGTCCTGTTTACACAGGCAGCATTTTCTACCGTAACACCGGTGGCCTGTTGTTGTTTGTTTATAGCTCATTAAGAGGGGTCCTGTTTACACAGGCAGCATTTTCTACCGTTACACCGGTGGCCTGTTGTTGTTTGTCCTGCGCGTTAGCCTGTTGCTGTGCAGTTAGCGGAGATTAAACCCTCTCAGAGGTGAAAAAACGCATTAAAAGTGTTTAATAATTATTTTAATTGTTGTCTGTCTGTGTTTTAGAGTCGTCAGCCTGGTTAAAGTGACTTTTTAAACTTGCTCTAAACTTCTGGCTCCGCTCCCCCCTCGGCTAACGGGCCGGTGCTAGCCGTTAGCTCCGTTACCTTTCCCCCGCCGCAGCTCCTCTTCTGCCGGCTCTGGCGGCTCCTCCTCCCCGCCGGCTGCCTCCTCTTCGCGGCGCAGACGGAGCCACCGTCCGCTCCCTCTGCCATCTCCGCTGTAACACGGGGGAGGGTCAAACTACGCGGCAGCAAGCTGAGCCCTAACACTGGGGATTACACGGCGTCTAATCACCGCGGGGCTGAGCCATAAAACACCGAGAATAGTGATGCGTGAGGCGGGTCGGAGTGTCCGGAAGCTCCGCTGGTGTTAATGATGGAGGGTTAGCTTAGCTTAGCTTAGCTTGATGTTAACAGGAGAAATCTGACACTGCGGCGGGACTTCAGTTCAAACGGAGCTCCGCCCACTTCCTCTTCTTCTTCTGTGGTCCCTCCTCCCGCTGCGGTTAGTGCTCCACCGCCACCTGCTGGACAAACAACAGATTTAGATAATTAACCCTGTATTTGATATAATACCTCTATCTACTCATTATGATCAACAAATTACAAAAAAACATCTGAATAAAATCAGATAAATGATAAAAATGTCCTCAAATGGATTATCAGTTGCCATAAACACCTAATGTATCAAATGAGATATGAAAAATCTATATGTTGAATTTTATGGACATTTTGATTTTTGTTGGATTTTGGCAGAAAGTGAATTTAAAAATTAGGATTTTCTGGTTATAATCTATGGTGTTGGGCCTTAAAGGGTTAAATATTACAATTTTTACATACTATATATATTTATATATAAAATCATACAGAATGAATGATACTTTATTAACAGACTCAAAGTCCATAAACAAAACAGCACATTTAAATACAATTAAAATGGACACCACACAACAGTTAAAAAAAACATCAATAATTATAAAAGACATTTTTACCCGTGTCTCCATCAGGCTGACTGGTATTAAATGGAGCTAAACGGGGGATTTGTCAGCAGCACCAGTATAGAGTTCTGACAGTCTGTCAATCTGCACATAAATTAATACATCAGATTTCTCAACAGAGCATTAAAAGAGAAGAGCCCAGCACTACAAGAAAGTTCACTTGCATTAGTCCACCTTGGTGTCTTCAGTAAAACCCTGAGTGCATCATTGTAAGCTACATTTAGCCTCTGAATGCCAGCCTTTTTATATTATTATTATTATTATTATTATTATTATTATTATTATTATATCTCATCACACATATTATCAGTAATAAAGTGCCCAAGATATTTTATTTTGTTCTAAAGACTAAGCTTTTGCCCTGACAAAAGAAATTGGGACATTGAGGTCCCTGTCTCCTTTACATCTATAAATAAGCACAGTACTTTTTTAGCGTTATACAGCACATCATATTTAACCCCATACTCTGAACAAATATTCAGCAGCTGCTGAAACCCAGCACTGTTAGGGGAAAAGATGGCCAGGTCATCAGCATACATGAGATGATTATTTTGTTTCCTAACACACGACCAGTTTATTCAGCTGTTTAGATCATTCATCCATGTACAGGTTAAAGAGCACAGGAGAAAGCTAACCCCGTCTTAGCCCATAGCTAACACCAAACAGGGATGACTTTGTTTCTCCCCATTTAACTTGCATACTCTGATTAGAAAAGACAAAATTCTTACAGTATAATCAGGCACTCCCTTATTTGATAATACACGATCAAAACTGTATATACAATATGTGGATTTGTATTACATGGACTTATAATGTTTATGCTGAGTCCTCTGAAGTGCTTACTTATTATTGGGATGTTTCGTTTGTTGTCATGGTGATTAATAAGAAGAAAGGGGTTGCTATTACCCATGAATTGACATTGTTTCCATGTATAATGACAGCAGGTATTGAGTTATAAATCAGTATTTTATCTGTTTTGTAATGAAGAGGCAGGACTAGAGAAGCTTTTTGCTTTTTTCTGTTCCTTCTCAGACTGTTTGCTGTGCACATGTTTGTACCCACAGGCTTAATTTGTTTAAGGTACCGTAACAGGACAGTTTGGTTTACATATTACTTGTTGGATTTGGTTGTTGTTTGTTATTTATGTATTTCCTTTTGTTTTCATTTTTAAGTTTGAGATAATAGATAAATAAATAGAAGCCTTAAATTTGCCCCTCTGTGTACTTTAATGAGATAACTTGTTTTAAGGACTGGTGTGAGAGAAACAATCTAATTTTAGATACAACAAGTCAGTCTTCTCTCAAAGACTGCATCTCCTTCACAGGCTCAGACTGTTCGGTGTCAGGTGTGAAATCATGTTGATTTTCTATAACGCCATCTTTGAAAGTCTTCTGAGATATGGACTGGCAGCTTAGTTCGGCACATTATCCATCAGAATAAATCAGAAATCAGTGGACTGATAAAATCTGCCATGAAGGTGATAGGTCAGAAAGACCACCTTCTCTCTACTCTGTTTTAGAACTGAACTTCTGCCTTCAGGGAGACGATACAGAGCAAACACAAAACGAATAAGCTCTCTTTTCTCCCTACATCCATACCTCTGCTTAACAAACAAATGAACTAATTTCTTAAACTGATATATTATGCTTGTATATTGTTACAACCCGGCTCTAAAGCTGTAACAAAAATGGGAGGCGAGACGAGGTATATACCGTTTAGTCAACAATTTAATATAAAGCTGACAAGCTTAAACAATCCATACAACAACAAATAAACAATTTCGGCTCCGCAGTGCACAGCGTGGTCTGGTCCCAACGTGCGAGAGCCAGGGACTGATCAAGGAGGTGGCTCTTAAAGGGGAACTACACCGGGCCCAGGTGCAGCTCATTCTCCTGATTACAGCCAGATTTCACCTTCACAGAACAGAAAGCAAAACAGCAAAACGGCCAAACAGGAACACCTAGTGTTCTAGAGGGGCCGTCACATATGAATATATTTTTTCAGCTTATTTATTGCCACCAGTCACTCATCTATTGTTATTACTCCACTTTTATCCATGGCTTTATTTCTCCACTTGTCACTCAATTTTTTTAACTTGTTTCTACATATTTACTTATCTGCTTGTTTCTTATGTGTTTTTATCATCCTGCTCTCATCCATGTTTTTATTCTTATGGTCGTAACTTGATTTTTAACTTGTTTCTGTTTATTTTCACTGCTTACTGTAACGAGCTCTGCACTTTATCATCCTTGTGTAATAACTTCTGACCATGCTTGCTGCCTCCTGCTTATGTTACTGCTGTTTGTTGTCTTGTGTTTTTTGTTATTTATATTATCGTGCCCTTGGCCAGTAGTACTGCTGTCTAAGACAAATTTCCTGCAAGGGACAATAAAGTTTATCTATCTATCTATCTATCTGTCTATCTGTCTATCTGTCTATCTGTCTATCTATCTATCTATCTATCTATCTGTCTATCTGTCTATCTGTCTATCTGTCTATCTATCTATCTATCTATCTATCTATCTATCGATCTAAATGCATCAATAAAGCCCACAGTAACAGAGTTACAGTTATAATATCTTACAGTTGTACCGTCTGTTACAGTCTCAGATGATCCGGTCCTCCCCACAGCGGCCTGAGGCTCATTCCTGACCTCTCCCTGACTGTCAGCTCTGTCAGCAGAGTGTCAGGTTTCATACCTGGACACTTTCACACCTGGAGTCAGTGTGTTTGGTCTGAGGTCTGTCATGTCTGTGCTCACATGAGAGAATCAAACAGAGGCTGAAGAGAATGAAAAACGCTCCACAAACACATTCATGACAGGTTCATTATTAAAGTTACATTGACAACTGATCAAAAGGATAGAAATCGATCAAACATTATTTATTTGTTTGTTTGTTTGTTTGTTTATCAGGGACAACACATATTAATCAACACTTCTTTTTACATTGACAGTGTAAATATGCCAGAGTTAGCCATGAGCTAATTTTCATCTGTAGTCCCTGAGCAGGTTGTTAAAAAGTGGAGAGTAAAAACCATTCATGCAAAAACAACACAATACAATACAATACAATACAGTACAATACGAAGAAAAACAAAACAAAACATGAGGGTACGGAACGTCTCGAGGGAAGTATGGGAGACACCAGTGACCATGTTTGGCTTATCCATGATTACAGATTTGGTTAGCTTTAAGCCACCTGTTAGTGGTCACTCTTATTTCAATCAGATCAGAGTAGGGCTGAACAATTAATAACAAATTAGATTAAATCTCAATATGGCTTGTTGCATTTTTCAAACTGCAGAAGGTTCAATACTTTTAGCCCAAAATGTGTTGAACATTTTGGCATTGTGATGTAGTTTTTTGCCCATTTTTTACCTCTATTCATACACTTTTTTCCCACTTTTGGACCTTTTTTACCTTTTTTTTAACCCCGTTTTTACAACTTTATGCCTATTTTGCCCCCATTCATCTTTTTTTGGCCACTGTCAGAACCATTTTTAGAACTTTTACATGGTTTTTGAAATTTAATTTCTAATTTAATTCCCAATTTTGCTGCCATAATCAATTTTCCTAAGACACTTTTGGATTTTCTTTCCAATTTTTCTCCTTTTTTTTTTTTTTTTTTTTTTTTATAATTTCATACCTATTTTGCTTCTGTTCTTCACTTCTCCTCTTTTTCTCAAATCTTTTATCCTTAGATTAATTTAATGTCATATTGGTTTTACATAAAAAGATCTACTGCTTATGTTTGTTTAAGAATACATAAGATGAAGAACATTAAAACAATCACAGAGTAAATCTCAATATTGGGGAAAGAAATCGTAATTAGGTTATTTTCCCTAATTGTCCAGCCCTCGATCAGAGTTTCTCTGGAGTTTGAACAACCAGAAGGTTTTACAAAAACTAACTTATAAATGAGTTTCAGGTTTACTCTGAACATTTAGGTTGGATGAGTTTGTTAATACTACTTCATAAGTGAAACAGTAGTTAGTCACATTATATCAGGCATTATAAAATAAAAATAAAGAGGTGGCACAGGCTCATCAGGTGGTATTAAACATAATAAAGATATTCCAGTTAAGGATGAATCAGACAAAAACAGTCTAAAAACACAATCATTTAGACCAGGGGTGGGCAACTGGTGGCCCAGGGGCCAAATGTGGCCCTTCACCTCGCTCAATGTGGCCCACCAGTCATTTCCACAAAAAAATAAAAAAAAACAACAGTTGCTAAATATGATTCATACATTTTTTACACATATATTTTTACTAACCTTACAAAACAAAACAAATCAAGTTTTGTCTTTATGTTGTCTAAATGTTTCCCTCTTAAAGTCAAAGTCTGGGTCATAAAAGGTTGATTATGTAGTATAAACGTAGGCAGGTTTGTCTACATAAACACTAAAAGGCTGAGGTATTTTTACAGTGTTAGCATGAAACTCTCTGATCAATATTTAGTCTACTTAAATAACAAATACAAGCCTGTAAAAGTGCTTGTGCAAACCTAAAAGGCCGACCATCATGAAAATTGTAATTTATTTTTCAAAAATTACAACTACTTACAATCGGACTAAGGCAAGACAAAAAATCTAGATTTTTAATTTTTCAAATCTTCTGCAGAAAATAATTCATATTAATCGATTTTATAGATGTTTTGCCCGGCTCTAATTTATAGTAATGGTAAAAACCATATTTGAAAACAAACACAGCTTCAAACATTTTTTCTTTTACTGCATTAAAAAGAATTGGCTTAAAATATGTGTCATGTTCATTTTGATCGTTTTTAATTTTTAATTGTGTTTGAGTTAGAATATTTAAGTGTTGATATAATCCTTAGTTAAGCTTTATCTTTGTAATTCTTTATTTATTTATATTTTTCTTTGTTGACAGTGCCAACAGTATGTAACAGTGCAGCTCTCTGCCACTTAAAACTAATGTGGCCCTTCTGGTATCGATAGTTGCCCACCCCTGATTTAGACTCTAATTTAGTTCCTTTTTTCATATTTTTATATCACAATTATTAATGTTCTAGCCAGATGTTTAGATATGTTTACTATTTTTTATCAGATTATTTTTCTTGCAACAGCTATTCTCCTCCTCCAGAGCACTCTGGGTGGAGGGAGGGTCCTGTGGGGCTCCTCTCTGTGCAGGTCCATGCAGGTCTTACGTGTGTCGACATTTCAGACTGTTCAGCCGAGTCACACCACGGCCTCTGCAGAGCTACATCATCATAGGTGAAGTCTGTAACATTTAGCCCGTAACAGTAACAATCCCAGCTGTTACTGTTTATCAGAAGTGTCATTAATGCCACAGTGACATCATCATCATCATTATTATTAATATTCTAAACATCATCAACATGATTTTCATCAGTATCCAGGTTTACATGTAGACTCTTTCTCATTAAAGATCTCAGGTGAGCTGTTCTATGTGACCTGATCTATTCTGATCTGGTGTTTACATGTGCCACAACATTTAATCAGAACAGCTGTTTTACAGACACGTGATACGTTCAGATCTATTTAAACATCATATGATCTATCAAAGATGGAGGTAAACAGGTGTTTTATTGAATGATTTGAGGGTTGTTCTGTTTAGCCTTATAGCAGCCTTCAGAGTTTTCCAGACTGGACTTTTTTTAAATAGTTCAGTATTTGTTGTTTTCCTACCGTCTAATGTTTAGTTCTTTGATAGTTTGTATTAAAAACAAACCCTCGGACCAGTGCTGTGTGCCCTGTTTGGAAGCCGCCATGTTTCCAAGTGAGTAAACGTCACTGCTCGTTTACGTCCAGACTGAGCATGTGCAGACAGAACCCAGACTGACAACTTTCTGATTCACCGTTTACATGACAGGATTTTACTTTTAATCAGTTTGGAAAAGGAATATACTACCCCTGTGCAACTGAATGAAATTATATTTGGATTTGTCCTGTTTATTCTGTTTATATGGAGCATTTTTATTCAGTTTGGGCTTCTAATCAGAATATTAGGCTCCATGTAAACCTGACTACTGATTTACGTCTGTGTAGAGTACAGCTGAACAATTGATTGCAAATTAGATTAAATCTCAATATGGCTCGTTGCAATTTTCAAATCGCCCAAATGTGTTGAACATTTTAACATTGTGATGTAGTTTTTTGCCTATTTTTTACTTCTATTCAAAGACTTTTTTCCCACTCTTGGACCATTTTTACCTTTTTTTTAACCCTGTTTTTTACAACTTTATGCCTATTTATCCCCCATTCATCTTTTTTTGGCCACTGTCAGATCCATTTTTGGAATTTTTACATGTTTTTTCAAATTTGATTTTAAATTTAATTCCCAATTTTGCTGCCATAATCAATTTTCCTAAGCCACTTTTGGATTTCCCCCCCCTTTTTTTGCAATTTCATACCTATTTTGCTTCTGTTCTTCACTTCTCCACTTTTCCTCAAATCTTTTATCCTTAGATTAATTTAATGTCATATCGAATTTACGATATAAAGACCTGCTACTTATGTTCGTTTAAGAATACATAAGACGAGGAACATTTAAACAATTGCAGAGTAAATCACAATATTGGGGAAAAAAAATCACGATTAGATTATTTTCTCAAATCCTTCAGGCCTAGTGTAGTCTCATTCATCCAGGTCAGCGTGAAACTGAAGAGTCAAAATGGAGGACACTGGACTGTGTTCAGTTTTGGGAAGACGTTTCATTCTCATCTAAGAAGCTTCTTCAGTTCCAAAAAGCTGGACAAAGCAACAGATGTTTAACCTGCTAGATAACGAGATAAATATCAGGCAAGAAATCGAGCAAGCTGAAGAAGCTTCGAATATGAGAACGAAACGTCTTCCCAAAACTGAAAACAGTCCAGTTACCTCCATTTTGAATCTTCAATATTTCATCAATGAGGTTAAAATGGTCAAAATTATCAGTTATTATTCATCACCAGGGTCATCTTCATCACCACCAATGACATGAATATAAGACCTAGCACCATCATCATCTCCATCTTCTTCTTCCATCATCTTCCTCATCTTCTTGTCCTACTTGTGCCCCTCCAGGCTCACAGTGACCTTCTTTGGGAGGATGTGCAGAGGGCACTCGTCTGCAGTCCTGATGTGAGGGAACAGCAGCTCGGTGAAGGAGCTGCTGAAGGTGTGGATGCAGGTGTCGGTGAGAAGGTCCCAGAAAGACAGCTCTCCTCCATCATAGTCCAGGCTCACCCTGATCCTCCTGAGGCTCCTCACAGGAAGAGCCGTCTGAGGCTGAGCTGAGCATGAAGCTGTGTACCTCCCGTTGAAGAAGCGAATGATCCAGTGACCCGACTGTTTGAGGCCCTCCACACCCACAGACCAGCGCGAGCTGTCTCCAACCTCCACATCCCAGCTGTGAGCTCCAGACCTGAAGCCCTCATGGCCCAGGACGGTGAAGAGCTTGAACCTCTCTGGGTTTTCAGGAAGCTCCTGCTTCTCTCCTCGTCTCACCGAGGTCAGATCATCGGACACATGTAGGTCTGGATAAGCCGTGTTTGGGTCCAGGATGACGGGGCTGTAGGAGACCAGGTCCTTCATCTTGGTCCAGATGTTGAAGCCCAGGTTGCCCAGATGTTTGGCCTGGTCTATCAGAGCTCCTGAGGGCAGCTGTGGATCCTCCAGCAGGGGGCGCTGCTGCACTCTCTCCACTGCAGCCTTGTAGTTCTTCAGGAATGAGATGTCTCCAGCCTTCAGCTGGATGTCTCCAGCCTTCAGCTGCTCCTCAGTGTCTCTGAGTGTTTGTGAAAGAGCTTCTATCTCTCTGCTCAGAGCCTCCATCTGCTCCTTCATCCTCCGGCTCTTCTGCTCCTCTTCCTCCCTCAGAGCTCTCAGCCGGGCCTCCTCTTCCTCCTGCAGAAACTGGTGGAGCTTCTTGAACGTCTCCTTGATCTGAGCCTCTGTGTGTCGGGCCTGGACCTCCACGTGTCTCAGAGTTTGATCAAACTTCACTCTGACTTCTTCATGAAGCTTCATCTTCTCCTTTAAGGGCTGCAGTAGCTCCTGAAGCTTCTTCTTCTGCTGTGGAGCAGCTTCATCCATGGCTCTGACTGTGTGCTCAGCATGTTCTCCTGAGTCTCTGCAGATGTGACACACCGGCTCCTGATGGTCCAGACAGAAGAGCTGGAGCTTCTGCCCGTGCAGCCTGCAGAGATCTTCTGGAGCTCCTCGGTCTCTCTCCTGGAGGAAAGTGTCACAGCGGCTCTTCAGGGAGAAGTCTGGCAGTAAGAAGTCTATGGAGCTCCTCCTGTGGCAGACAGGACACTCCCTGCTCTCCTGCTGCTCCCAGTCTCCCAGACAGGCTCTACAGAAGCTGTGCCTGCAGCTCAGGGAGACTGGATCTGTGAAGACCTCCCTGCAGACAGGACAGCTCAGATCCGGCTCCTCTCTGGACGACATCTCCACAAAAATGAGAAAAAACAGCTATAAACAACTCAAACAACAAGTCCACTCCCGGACTAGACCAGGACCTCCCCTGTAACATGATTGGACCAGCCCAGAAGCAACTCCTGCGAGGGTCGGCCTGTGATTGGTCCGTGAAGCTGTCATTCATTCCAGACTGCCGTGACGTCACATCCTCCCATGTGGAAGGACGTTCATGAGTTCTTAAACTTCTGCTTCTTACTTTGAACTTTCTTTAACTTCTTCTTCCTTCTTTCCTTTAAAACTGTCTCAGAGAGGAGGAGAACTACACTGAGTAAAACATCACATTAAATCAACGTTTAGGGAACAAGATTATTTTTATTTTGAGTTATTTATTTTTATTTTTAAAACTCCTTTCCATTATTCAGGTTATTCCTGACTGAGTCTGATTATCATTTTAAGTCTCTTCAGTTAATAACAAACAGGAAATGTGCATCAATGATCCATATTAATGCAGACATATTAAACAAATTAGCTGAAACAAATATAAATATAATTTTATACAGAATATTTCAGTGAAGTCTGCCACATCAGGACCCTTGTGTTTGTGTGTGTGTTTGGTTTTTGTAAATTTGAACTGGAGTGACTGAATTTTTATTTTTGTTTCCTGCAAACTTTAAATTAAGTTTATTAAAAAAAAAAAAAAATCTCAGAGCAGAGTCATTCAGTTCAGTCTGAATGGATTTAAAAATGGGAAAAAAATGACTTAATTTAGAAAAATAATTCTGAGTAAACATGAAGAGGAAATGAAGTCCTTTTTAGGGGAATATCAGAAAATGTCGACTCGGTGAACAAGAGCTGTTTTGTAAAATATAAATATATATTTTTATACTTTATGTAGTGGCCGTTTGTCCACAAAAAAAAGAAAACAACGAAAAGTTCCAAACAAACTCGGTCACAAAAGCTCAAAAGGCCACTCCTGCACAGTGGGAAAAACTTAGGGTCCAAACGAAAGTCCAATTTAAACAAAAAAGTGGTTTATTTAACCAGAAATCAAGCAAACACAGAACTAAAAAAAGTTCCTGTGCCTCTCCTGCTCCGGTAAAAAAAAAAAAAAAAAACCATTTGCCTACCCAGGTGCATGCTGGTCCCTACTGTGTGCTTACCTATATAACCTATAATGCTCAAATTAAACAAATAATAAACAAAACACCCAAACTAAAGAAATAATTAACTACTGGAATATTAACAAAAATGTAATCATAATCAAATCAAAATTAATTGGTTTAGAATAGTCAAATGTAAACACTAAACTAAATTCTTTAAAAAAACACTAAATAGCTCCTAGACTTTATTTTTTAATTTGTGTTCAACAAACACATTAAATTATATACAATAATAATAATAATAATAATGAGCTCAAAGTCTCCTGTTAGTGCAGAACAGATTTCACAAAGGGTGATATCACTTCAGGTTACAATGCTGTTTTTTTATATTTATATATATTTTTATTTTCCAATATTTTCCCCCTTTTTTTGGTGGCGTACCGCAGAGAGAATGTCAATTGTTCTATTTTATAAATGTCCTGAATTATTTCTTTCCACTCAGTGATGAAGTTCTTTATTCAACCATTTCCTGGTTTTTGCCTTTCTAAACCTGCTTGAATTATTTGTAACATGTGCCTGTCATGTTTTATAAGTCCCAAATAAACAACACTAAAGGAAAAGTCAAGCTCTGGGTCAATTATACATTTGACTGCAGTTATTATATCCATGCAGTAAGAAGAAATAACAGTCACTAAATATAAGAAAATAACCTGCAGACGTGTTACCACACATTCAAAATGGACCTTATTCTGGATTGTTTTTGTATTTGTTTTATTTTAGGAGGGAAAAAAAACCTTATCATGCTTTTCCATGTGTATTCTACAAAACCCAAAACCAGCAGTGAAGTTGGCACGTTGTGTAAATCGTAAATAAAAACAGAATACAATGATTTTCAAATCCTTTTCAACTTATATTCAATTGAATACACTGCAAAGACAAGATACTTAATGTTCAAACTGAGAAACTTTATTTTCTTTTGCAAATAATCATCAACTTAGAATTTAATGGCAGCAACACATTGCAAAAAAGTTGTCACAGGGTCATTTTTACCACTGTGTTACATCGCCTTTCCTTTTAACAACACTCAGTAAACGTTTGGGAACTGAGGAGACCAATTTTTGAAGCTTTTCAGGTGGAATTCTTTCCCATTCTTGCTTGATGTACAGCTTAAGTTGTTCAACATCCGCTCCGTTTGTATTTATAATGCTCCACACATTTTCAATGGGGACAGGTCTGGACTACAGGCAGGCCAGTCTAGTACCTGCACTCTTTACTACGAAGCCACGCTGTTGTAACACGTGCAGAATGTGGCTTGGCATTGTCTTGCTGAAATAAAAATGAAAAAGACGTTGCTTGGATGGCAACATATGTTGCTCCAAAACCTGTATGTACCTTTCAGCATTAATGGTGCCTTCACAGATGTGTGTGTTGTGCCCCTTGGGCACTAATATTAATTCCCCATACCATCACAGATGCTGGCTTTTGAACTTTGTGCAGATAAACAGTTTTTTGGTTTTGTTCCTTTTTGAACTTTGGAGGTTCTTCAGTCAGTTTTTCCAAAAAAACAACATACATGCAGGTTTACATGCAGACTTTTTTCATTTTTCTGATTGAAGATCTGGTGTTTACATGTGCCACAACATTTAGTTTTATTTTTTCGCATAAAGGAGTTAAACTGTTGAATTTGTCCTTTAAAGGCAGACATGAGCGCCCCCTGCAGGCCTGTAAACTGATGTTAAGAACTCACTTGGGTAGAAACTTTACTGTGTGATAAAGTTCCTGTCTCTAAAGAGTTAAAGTCTTCAGCCTGGCCTGTTCCTCTTTCTTTCTTTCCTCATGATGGCTGCAGAAAACATGTGAACACGAGAAGAGTCCACGCAGCAGCCACAACTGAAAACATGTGAAGTAGGTCAAAGGTCACTGTTAAAGTAAGTGGGGGGTGCAGGATCCCAAAGTTCATCTTCTTATCTGACAGTCTGACGGGACGGTGGAGGACAGAAGGTGATGACTAAACATGTTAATGTGTCTCATCTGCTAATCTGGTTTCAGTGAACCTTCAGGACTGTGAGACAGTTTTCTGAAACAGAAGAGGGCAGCGGAGCCTTGGTTTAGAGAAGATGGACTGTTTCATTATCTGAGTGAATAATCCCTAAAACTGCTCTCAGAGACTTTAAGATCGTTTAATTCAGGGATCTTAAACCACATTTATACGAGGGCCAGTTTTGTCCTGGCACATTCTCTGAGGGCAGATTTAAGAAAAATAATTAAAACAGTTATAATGAAGTGTTTTGGTGCACCAGTCCTGAAGCAGCTGCATGAGGTCTCATTAATAGTTGAGGGAATCAAATGATGAAAAGCTGTCCTTACAACAAAAACATTTTTACTCTGCACATTTCCTCATGTTCAGTAAATGAAAGACCAAAAGGGCAAACAAAAACTTAAAACAGGAAAGAATGTTTAAGGTTGAAGTTGTTTTTAAGTCTGTAAAAAGTCAGATTTTTTAAAAATTCTTGGATTAGTTTTAGTATTGTGGAGGAAAAACTCAGAATTCAAGGTTAAATTTAGAATTATGCAGACAAAAAAACCAAAACTCTAAAATTTAAGCAGAAATTATGAGGAGAAAAGCAAGACTTTTGAGAGTTAATCCATAACATTGCATGTATTGTTAATTTTTCACAGTCAGAGAAAAAGCTAACTCTCCTTAAACACGTCCTTTTTAGTTGCCCAAATCCTCTTCTGTAAAATAATTTTCAGAGGGCCGGATGGAAAGCTCTGAGGGGCCTGACGTGGCCCCCGGGCCACCAGTTGTTGATCACTGCTGTTTCTTTAACATGACGATGAGTTCTCTATACTGCACAGTCTCCAGATCTCGGTCCAAAAGAGCAGCTTTGGGATGTCTCCTAAAATGCTCTCTAAATTTTCAAATGTGGTGAATCAGCAGAAATATTTGATAGCCTGGTGTGCTTCTGATTTTTGTCGTCAGAGGCTTGAAATGCATCATGGGAAACTTAGTAGTATACTACAGTGTGACCGGTTGGCATTCTAATCATACTTATAGTCTGTAGTATACAGTACATACACACGAGTGTGTAGTATGTTAGTATGCCATTTTGGACACAGTCAAAGGCTATGTTTACACTTAGACTGTGACTTAAAACTCAAACATTTTTCCTTTTCGTAATCAACATTGATCTGCGTTTACACGGAGACGCTGGAGACGAATGAAACCGCTGTAGTGTGCATGTCAGTCCAGTAGATGGCAACAATGGAGAGTGGACGCACAAAGACACAGGAGGTTTTTTTCTGGACAACAAATCAGTGTGGATTATTTTTTATTTTTATTTAACCTTTATTTAAGCAGATAAATCCCACTGAGATCAGGATCTCATTTACAAGGGCGACCTGGCCAATAAATTACATCCAATAAATAAATCAGAAACAACAACTTGACAATGGATGAGCAGTAATTTTTCAGGACAGCTATGATTAAAAGCACAGGCATTGTTCAAAGGGTTCTCGCTGTCTGGTGAGTTTAGTCTGGATAACAAAACGAGCCAAACTCTCCACCCTGGACCCTGGTTTCAGAAGTTTCTGGATTCGGACAGTTGGTGTAGAGTTCCCATGTAAACGCATGAAAACTAATCGGATTTGACCTTTTTAGGCCTCGTGTAAACGGCCTCAGAGTTAAAGCTCATGCAGGAGGAGCAACACCAATCCTCATCAGAATCTGAGAAAAAAAAATCCAAATTTGATCTAAAAACTCAGATTGTAAACTAAGAATTCTGAATTTAATTTGATCATTCTAAATCCAGACTCTAATCTTTATACTTTCAATTTAACCCCAGAAATTTGATCTGAATATTCTAGAATTAGTTTAATCTCAGAACCCAGACTTCAAATCAAATTCAGACATTATTAGATTTAATCTTGGTGTGATTAATTTATTCTCAGAATGATGATTTTGTACCTTTAGTTTTTATTTCTGGACTTTTTAGATTAATGAGTGTGATCTCAGTTCCTGACTCTTTTGGACAGGCTGGTTTGAATCAGACGGGCTGTTGGAGCTGCAGGTGAGCTCAGGTGATGCAGGGAGGAGGAGGAGGATGATGAAGAGCTGAAGGCCCCTCCCTCTGACTCCATGCAGCATTGGGTTGGTGTTGTGGGCGTGTCCAGGCCTGTCTCAGGTAAACAGGTTTGTTGTTCCTCTGTGCAGCCTGGAGATAAAGATGAGTGACAGCCTCACGGACCAATCAGCTGAGGAGATTCCACCCACAGCTGGGAGCGAGCCATCGGAGAGACGAGCCTCGTGCATTTCCTGATCTCCTCTTCCGTTGAGATGTCGTCCAGAGAGGAGCAGGAGCTGAGCTGTCCCGTCTGCAGGGAGGTCTTCACTGATCCAGTCTCCCTGAGCTGCAGGCACAGCTTCTGCAGAGCGTGTCTGGGAGACTGGGAGCAGCAGGAGAGCAGGGAGTGTCCTGTCTGCCACAGGAGGAGCTCCATAGACTTCTTACTGCCAGACTTCTCCCTGAAGAGCCGCTGTGACACTTTCCTCCAGGAGAGAGACCGAGGAGCTCCAGAAGATCTCTGCAGGCTGCACGGGCAGAAGCTCCAGCTCTTCTGTCTGGACCATCAGGAGCCGGTGTGTCACATCTGCAGAGACTCAGGAGAACATGCTGAGCACACAGTCAGAGCCATGGATGAAGCTGCTCCACAGCAGAAGAAGAACCTTCAGGAGCTCCTGCAGCCCTTAAAGGAGAAGATGAAGCTTCATGAAGAAGTCAGAGTGAAGTTTGATCAAACTCTGAGACATGTGGAGGTCCAGGCCCGACACACAGAGGCTCAGATCAAGGAGACGTTCAAGAAGCTCCACCAGTTTCTGCAGGAGGAAGAGGAGGCCCGGCTGAGAGCTCTGAGGGAGGAAGAGGAGCAGAAGAGCCGGAGGATGAAGGAGCAGATGGAGGCTCTGAGCAGAGAGATAGAAGCTCTTTCACAAACACTCAGAGACACTGAGGAGCAGCTGAAGGCTGGAGACATCTCATTCCTGAAGAACTACAAGGCTGCAGTGGAGAGAGTGCAGCAGCGCCCCCTGCTGGAGGATCCACAGCTGCCCTCAGGAGCTCTGATAGACCAGGCCAAACATCTGGGCAACCTGGGCTTCAACATCTGGACCAAGATGAAGGACCTGGTCTCCTACAGCCCCGTCATCCTGGACCCAAACACGGCGTATCCAGACCTACACGTGTCCGACGATCTGACCTCGGTGAGACGAGGAGAGAAGCAGGAGCTTCCTGAAAACCCAGAGAGGTTCACTCACTTCGTGGTCCTGGGCTCTGAGGGCTTCAGGTCTGGAGCTCACAGCTGGGACGTGGAGGTTGGAGACAGCTCGCGCTGGTCTGTGGGTGTGGAGGGCCTCAAACAGTCGGGTCACTGGATCATTCGCTTCTTCAACGGGAGGTACACAGCTTCATGCTCAGCTCAGCCTCAGACGGCTCTTCCTGTGAGGAGCCTCAGGAGGATCAGGGTGAGTCTGGACTATGATGGAGGAGAGCTGTCCTTCTGGGACCTTCTCACCGACACCTGCATCCACACCTTCAGCAGCTCCTTCACTGAGCTGCTGTTCCCTCACATCAGGACTGCAGACGAGTGCCCTCTGCACATCCTCCCAAAGAAGATCACCGTGAGCCTGGAGGGGCACAAGTAGGACAAGAAGATGATGGAGATGATGAAGACGATGATGATGATGATGAGGAAGATGATGGAGATGATGATGGAGATGATGCTCAGTCTTATATTTGAGTCACTGATGATGACTGTTTGGTTCAAATTTTCCTCTTACTTTTGTTTATTTTTTTAAATTTTGAATATGAACTTTTTAAAAAGTTAAATCGAAGATGAAAAGTGAAATGTTCCATCTTCAGGAGAGTGGCTGAATGTTCTCCCTGCTCGTCCTGGAGTAGCTGAGGCCCAGCTTTCATGTTTTATACTCTGTTATAAAACATAAACATTATTTTAAATCCATGTTTTAGACATGATGGGCATTATTTAACATTATTCTGAACGATCTGTGTGCTGTTTCATCACCTCTCTGTTATTTTATATTAACCTGCATGAAGACAGTAGGTGATTTAAGCTTCTGTTGAATATTTAGACTGATTCTGAGCACTGATTGGTTGATTAATCTGCTCCGTCTGATGAAATAAATATGTGAAGGTTGATTAAAACTCCTCTCTGGACCTTCCTCCTGATTTGATGCTTCATGTTATCATAAGAAAACTTTAAAGCTTCTTTTTAAAGCTCAGGTTTCATTAATCAAATCTAATGTTTGTTTAAAGCTTCTCTTCAGGACCGAGCTGCTTGTTGCTTGCTGGCGTCTGCAGGACTGAGGCCCTCACCACAAACCAGCTGAACCGGTCCACCTGTCTCACGTTTCTCACCTGCTGATCAGGTGTTTCTGTCTGCAGACAGGCTGTCCTTCAGACTCACCTGCTGCCTCACAGTGCTGTAGAGTCACCAAAGCTCGAGTCTGAGTCAGCAAAAAAAAATAAATATCAGAGTCGAGTCCTCAGTCCTTTAGCCCAAAGACGAGAAAGGTTCCCAGAGCCTCAGTATTGAGGCCTGTTGCTCTTCAGCTCTGCTCTTTAGCAAAGCCCGAGGAATGACCTGCAAATTAAAAATGTCTTCATTAAACATAAATAGAAGAGTTTTCTCCATTTCAACAGAACTTTGTCAGCTGACACAGGACTGCAAAGTTAGGCAACTAGTGCTGTGAGTTTGCTTCTTTTCCAAGAATGTATAAAGTTCAGATGCTGTAAAAATGTTAAACTTAAAGTAGCATTTCCAGATTAGAACTTCAAACCAATCAGCCACCAACAGCCCTTTTTTTTTTTGATTTATTTGACAGGGACCATGTACATATTCATTAATCTTTCAATAGAAAAGGTGCTTTGTACCAGATTGAGCAAATGCTAATTTCCATCTGCAGTCCCTGGGCAGGTTCACAACAATCACAATGCAATTACATAACTGTTTATGTTAAAAACTATTACAAAACACAATACATTAGCTCATTTAAAACTAATATACATAAGTGTCAAATCCTATGTACAAAATCAACCGGACTGATGCTGACACAGTTGGTTATCAAGGATATATTTCTTTAGATTTCTAGAAAAAATGTTTAAATCTACAGAACATTTCAGACTGTCTGGGAGCTGATTCCATTGTTTAATGGTTTTGAATGAAAAAGTTGTTTGAGCAAAGGCAGAGGATCTTTTTGGGGCAGCACAGTTTCTGTGAACTGTCGAACGAGATGTTCGGGTTGTTTGCTCAGAGTAAAGTTGAACAAATTTTTTTAATGGAGGTGGAGCAATGTTATTGACAATTTTAAAGATATTTCTTAAGTTTGTAAATAAAATAAAATTATCAAAACTTAATATTTATACCTACTGAGAATATTGCAATGATGATAACAAAGAGGTTTTTTGTCCAGTACCTTTAGTGCCTGATTAGTCCCTGAAACAAGAACAGCCTCTACGCTTCTGAAAACCTACAGAATAACAGCTGCCACCTACTGGAGTGAGCTGACATGTTCCATTTCATAAACATTGGCTCTGAAGCCTGGAGCAGCTCATCCTGCACGGTGAGGCCTCATCAACACGCCTCCATGACTAAAAACTAGGCCTGTGCTCAAAAGATCAACACAGCAAAATCATCATGCACTCCGTGGGGACACGGATATCTACGGCCTCTGTGTTTGGACAGTTGTTGTCAAAACACTTTTTGAAATGTTTGAAACTTTTTGAATGGTACAGTTCATGATTAAACATGCTCCAGATTTAAACTTTGGTCTACCATCTTGGATTTAAGTTTCTTAAAGGGACAGTTCAGTTTTTTGAAGTGTGGTCGTATGAGCTCCATATGGTCACTAAGGACATTAGATACAGTAGAAAGTTCTCTCCTCTCCCTCAGTAAGCCACAGTCTGTAACCACTGGGGACGAGAAAAAGACGCTAACGGGAAAGTACCGTACCAAATACAAAGGCTATTTTCTCTGCCTACAAGAACTCAAATCAAAAAATTAAACCAAAGTTTAAGAGTACGCTACATATGAGTGTTTTTAAGTGCATAAACATTTCGGAAATATAAAGTTAATCCGGACCTAGCTAACTCGTGTCATGTATCCCTCCGCTAAATCACTCCGCCGTAGTTAGCTAGCAGCCTCAGAGACTGTTTTACACTAATTGAAAGCACATTATAAGACAAATATTTCTGAGATGGGTTTTTGTGATGCTTCCCTTGATGCAGAAACAGATGTGCATCATGGAGAAATCAGCTTTCACCGTATTCCTCTGTGTAATGAGGGCATGCGGTTACACAGTATAGTGAATGCATCTCTGTTACCTGTTAGCTGACAGACTGTGTGCACAGATCTATACATCTCTCTCTCTCTCCATACATATATATATATATATATATATATATATATATATATATATATATATATATATATATATATATATATATATATATATATATATATATGGCGAAGGGACACACGATGTGAGTTACCTTGGTCCGGATTAACTTTATATTTCCGAAATGTTTATGCACTTAAAAACACTCATGTGTAGCGTACTCTTAAACTGTGGTTTTATTTTTTGATTTGAGTTCTTGTAGGTGGAGAAAATACCCTTTGTATTTGGTACAGTACTTTCCAGTTCGCATCTTTTTTTCATATCCAGTGGTTACAGACTGTGTCTTACTGAGGGAGAGGAGAGAACTTTCTACTGTATCTAATGTAAAGACACTGTTGAGTTCCAGACTTTACTATTTATGTTCAAAGTAAAAGGCAGAGCAATGCCAGACAATATACAACATTATTTTGCTTTTAGTTCAGAAAATAAGGATCATAGAAGGAAATTTGATTTTAAACATCCATTTGCACGTACCACTCTAAAACAAATGTTTATGTCAGTGTGTGGTGTCAAATTGTGGAATTCTTTGACAATTGATTTAAAAGCCTGTACTAATATTAATCAGTTTAAGAGAAAGTATAAAAACAAAATAATATGGAAATGTGAAGATGATAGGAGAGAGGCCCTCTGTTGCTTTATGTCATTGTTGTTGATGGTGAGTAGTTGTGTATGTTTGCCAATTGTTTTGTGATTATTTGTTTCTATTTTACTTATGTATAATTTATGCATTATTATTAATTCTGACTTTCTGCGTTTTCAACAAGCATCAGTTGTTATATATCTGAAGGTTAGACCATCAAGTATTTTTGCTTTATTATGTCAAGAAAGGGGCTGGTATTAATAAGTTTTTCTTCTTCCTGCCCATTTTCGATCATGAAATGAAAAATGTGACAGAACTTATACATGTACAGTATGTAACCTGTGATTTCATGATATGGAATAAATTTGAAAAAAAAAAACAAAAAAGTCCTTAGTGACCATCTGGAGCTCATACAACCCCACTTCAAAAAAACTGAACTGTGTCTTTAAGTTGTAGAATCATTTAAAACTCATCTCTGTATTTTTTTCTTGTAATTAAAAGAGTAGTTGATGTTCACAATTTTATGTGTATCAGGATTCGAATCTCGGGGTTGCTGGAAATACCCAGCCCTACTAAAAACCCTTTCAACATGTGCACTGTGGCAGGAATCAGCAGGTGGACGCGCCTGCAGGTGAGCTAACACACTGAAGACTGAGGACCAGAAGAAATAATCAATAAATAAATAATAAAAATAAAAGGATTCACTGATAAACTCGACTCCTCCCCGTGTCCTAATGCAGTCAGAGCTCCAGTCTGAGTCGAGTCACGAGTCCTGGACTCGACATGGTCCTCCACCTGAGGGGGAGTCGTCCTCTTCTTCAGTCCCTGAACTCATCGTCCTCCTCAGCTTCATGGTCTCAGCTCTGCAGGTTTCCTTCCACCTGCACAGGGCCTGCTCAGGTGAGCCTGCTGCAGGTGAGCTGTTTTACAGTGAAGGATGATCCGGATGTTTCCTTAAGACCTTAAAATAACATCGATCATCATGTTGGACTCCACTCAGCACAGGAAACTGCTTCAACATCCAACACCCACCTACAAAAATACTTTATTCAAGTGGATGAGAACATCTATATTCACCCAAACGGAGGCAGAATACTTCTGATATACATCGGGCCTCATGCAAGAACAACTTCATATTCCCATCCTAAATTTTTCTTACCTTTTTTCTTATGTTGTGTTCGTACAAACATGCTCCATCAGATTCAACAAACACTTCTATCTTTAGAAAAGTGTCTAAATGACCTGTGGGAACATGAATGCCACCTGTACGTACTAATAAACCTTCAATTAATAGGTTTTAATGTATTCTCTGGTTTGAGATCGTCTTATGCTATATTTTATTAAAAATGCTTAAAATTAGTTAAGTGTGTAATCAGTATGTAAGGCACTTGATTTGAAAAGAGCAGACTAATTTGTCTTGATTTTTCAGACAAGTCTGGACCGCTCGTGATTTGTGTTCGTACTTGAAAGAAAATTCTAAAAACGAAAAAAATGCTGAATGCGACGAATTCTCCTAAATCCTTCGTACACAACACTTACGAACATATTTGTACGTACAAATGGTTCTTACATGAGGCCCAATATCTTATATACTTAAGAATAGTAGAGTGAAGTATACTTGGCTGATACTAAAAAGTATAAAGAAATATTTAAGCCTCAGTACATTAATACTAGGACTTATACTTCCATTATCAAACTCATACTTCTGCTTTAATACTGTTACCTTCTTTTGTTACCTGTTACCTCAAGTCGTCATGCTCACATTGATCTTAATAAAAATGTTTTTCCCTGCACACATCTGCTTTGAGGTTTTACCCGTTATAAACGTACACATTGTGGAGTTTAAAAGTTTGTCATTATGTTTACGTACCTTAAAAACAGAAACTGAAACATTTAACTTAACTTTATTAATCAGGCTCTAGTCCCTTTCCTCAGGGTGAAGGTATAAGTATACTTAAATAAACTAAAATGTGGAGTAGAAGTATTTACCTAGTGCAGTAATAGTATAAAGTTAAGTGTACTTGAAAAGTATAAAGCAAAGTTAAAGTATACTTGTATAAACTTTACAGTGTCCCAGTGTAGTCTGAATGAGTATTAAGGTAGTATACTTTACATCACATCACAAGTACACTGTAGTATACTTGGTATACTTATACTCAAGTATATTTAAAGGTGCTATGAGGAGAATCTATTCCCAGCAACATAAAGACTCTGCTACCCATGAGCACGCGCGGCGACTGTGGTAAAGACGTGACCCAAGCCAAAGCGTGTGTTTGTTGTGATGCTAATGAATGCAGCTTGGACCTTCCTCAGAACTCTGCATTGCTTTACAACTTCTTTTTTCAACAACTTACAGGATGCAAAGCCACGAGGTAATGTATCTCTTTCTAGTTACGTAGCGGTAGTTTTTGATGTGTGACAACAAACAATTTTTGGAAAACTTAGTATCGTAGTTTTGTAGCCGGCTATATATGTCTACTTACAGCCCGGTGCTCTAAGACGTGTCTGAATAATATAAATTTGCTCTAGTTTTGTCTTGTTCCTGAAGTTGAGTATCCAGACCAGTCCAGCCCTGTCCGACCTGACCGTGAAGCTAAGGAATAGCATTTATAGATAACCTATTTAGATGCTATAAAACTCATCTTAAAGTGTGTATTTCCATCAGGCAGATATCTAAAAGGGAGACTTTTTTGTAATTACTTAGAAACTCCTCATAGCATCTTTAAAGTGTAAAACTTTCCTGAGGGCTTCTGAGCAGTGTGTAATGAGGAGCAGCGTCACTTCTGATTCAGCTCGATCTTTAATTCTTGTAGAAATGAAATAAAAACATTGGATAGTTTAGTGTGAAAAGAAACAGCAGAGTGAGCATCAGCCACCATGATCCCAGGAACAGACTGAATCACAGAAACAATGATTAGAACCAAAAAA
Organism: Scarus forsteni; assembly: GCA_036419115.1. Taxonomy (NCBI): domain Eukaryota; kingdom Metazoa; phylum Chordata; class Actinopteri; order Labriformes; family Labridae; genus Scarus; species Scarus forsteni. Next base: position 23,876,126 of record JAZDUH010000198.1, on the reverse strand, counting down.
ACAACTCACAGCAAACTTCAGGATTCAGAAAAACAAAACAGAAACAAGACGACAAACCTCCCTCTTTACAGGATTTTTCTGTTCTGACCGAACAGGCCGATTAAAGCAGACGAGAAAATGTTCCAGACAGTTTAGTGCAATCAGAGTGAAGAGCCGAGGGCTTTCAGACGCACAGGGAGAGGAGGAAGACGAGGGAGCAGCAAAGACTACGAGCCCACAACGTTCTGTGTGACAATCATGATCTACATCTGAGCAAAAATCTTCTTATCTACTCAAAGCTGCTGGTGTTTAAACTGAATTAACAGCTTATTTTGGCAGGAATGTGCTGATATGATATCACAAAACACTCCTGACATTGTGACACATCCATGATTTAAACAGCATTTATTCACTTTCACTAAAAAGGTCTTGATTGTTTTGGCATAGACAAACTACCATAATGTTTGAAAACTAGGGCTGGGACGATACGCTTTTCTCCTGATTCGATTTTTTAGGTGCTGTCTCGAATTAAATTGCGATTCTACGAAATTGCAGATTTTTTCAATCTTTAGTTATCTTTTTTAACTCCAGTGAAAAAGATGAACAATGATGATGCCTACAGACTATATCAGGAAAAATACACATCACATGTGAGTCTGTTTTTAGGATTTATTCAGCAATATATTTTAACCAGCTGTTTATACTCTCTCTAAAAAAGACTGGACTGACTTTAAAAGTGGATTACTAACACAGACTAAAATGAAGCATTTACATTTGGAAACAAAATCGATTTAAAAATCATCAAACAAAAAATCCTGATACTTAAATGAATGGATTTTTTCTCCCACTCCTAATGAAAACAATAGTTTTTTATAACTATTAAGGTGCAGCATCAGTATCTGCAGGTATGAACATTTCTGCTGATCTTTACATCCCTCATATTTACTAAGACTTCAGCAGAATGAATAAACACACTGAAATATGCACCTTAGTTTTTTAAATGATGTCTAATAAAGTGTTTGATAAAGTGAAGGCCGCGTACGTCCAACCAAACAGATCAGAAATATTGAAAATAAGATTAGAAGTGCTGGCATGAGTGCTGAGAAGTCGCATTAATGTCCCTGTAACATTTACGACCGTAATCCTCTTCACGGTGACAGATTATAAACGACGATAAACGTCCAAATTTAAATTAAATAAAGAACTTAAGTGCCCTGCTGCATCATCGAGTATCAGGACTGAAGTGTGCCATGTTTCATGAGGAGCAGAACACTTAGTTTGATCTCTTTTTTTAAATAATAATTTAATGAGGCTTCTGGTTTTAAATCAAATGAATAACATGGAGCTGCTGAGCCGGGTCAGAGTAAACAAACATGGCTGCACAGGAGAGAGACAAAGGGAATAAACTGTGTGTAGATTTAAGAGGCGGGCATAACGCTATGCAAAGCTAATCCCGCTAAGCTAACATGGTACCCTCAGCCTGTCAAAGCTCCTGAGCGAGACAACAGCTAACACACCATGGAGAGGAGAACCAGTGCTTCTGCTACCTGCTGGCTGGAGCCCAGGTATGTGCCATCTCTTCAACAGCAGCACTGAAGCTCCGCAGAGCAGTGAAGCTAAAGCTGATGAGAGGCTGAGAGCTACACGAAGACATCAGTCTGTGAGTTTGACTGTTTTTAAAAAGACTGAAGGGACATGAAGACTTTACTGAGATTATGTTTTTATCCAGTGGTGAAGAATTCTGTCATTTTGTCTTTTTGGATGTAAACAAACATTATGATGTTAGCCCACAGTTACATGATGTTTTTAATTCAGAATTAGAGTGTTTACATGAAAAAAATGTTTATTTACTTTTATTCAAGGCCTGGCGGTTTGGAATGGTTCTGATTGGAAAGGACAGGTGTGACGTCTTCACGTGTCCACATTTTAATGCTAACGTCCATCCATACTTTCATTATTTCCAAATCTACTAAGGCTCTAATAAAATAAAATAAAATAAACTGTCTCGGCTCGCTTCGAGCAGCCATCATGTTCCCGTCAGCGTCCTGTGCCTCATCGCTGCAGGACAAGAGAACGAGCAATATGACCGGAATTAATTTAAATCAGAATGAACATTTACATGATCAAGGAATATTTCATTTAGATTTAAAATCAGAATAAACCAGCCACTTACTTTGGAATTAAGTTTGATTCTGTATAACCATTTTCATTCCAAATTAGGTGTTTACATTTTGAATCCTTTTTAAAGAGGTTTTAAGTTTTATCCAGAATTAAAGTTCTCATGTAAACGCAGATATTGTAATTCTAAATTCTGTACAATATCATTGGATCACAGGTGTCTAATCTGAACTCTGTATAATCTGATTAGCAGGTTGTTGTTCCATTTGAAAGCCCCTCGAGACAAATGAAGAGACAGGCAAACATCTGTTTTCTCAGGTTCCATTAGTCCCACAGGGCAGCGTCCCGGAGCCCCTGCAGCTTCCATTAAAACAAACAGAATCAAAAAGTGAAAAGTCTTTTTCTGCTGCTCCAAAGTCACAGAAAGTGGGTTCCAGTCCTGTTGCTGCCCTCCAAAGTGCTTCAGGATGAACGTCGGGCCACCGCTCGTCTCTGGTTTGTGGGATTTCCAGTAAAAAATGAGAGTAAACTAAAGAAGGCAGATCAGTGTGAGCGGCAGTGCCTGCAGGACTCGTGTTGATCTCTGTAAAGTTAGTGAAACTGTAGAAACAGCACCAAAACAACAGAACACAGAAAACTACAGAACTTCAATTTCCTAAAAAACATTCCTCCAGCCGAGGAGTCGGCTCACAGCACTTCGGTTTATAGGCGAGTAACTGAAGTGACGATCAGCACTTTAAGGTTTGATTAATAACACAAACGTACGTCCCTAAAACTCAAAACATCGTCTGTCTGAATTTATTCGTGGATATTAAACAACAAACTGCTGCTGTTTAACTCTCTGATTATGAGTCCTGATTTGGAGACGACGAAGGGGCGATGATTACTGAGCAGTTAGCGGTGGCGCCCTGCAGCTGGCTTATGTTCAAGTCCTTCTCATCTCCTCCGTCAGGCTAAGGCAGAAAATGTTTAAAATAATCTTTAACCCTTTCATGCATGGTGTCCACTACAGTAGACAGATGTTTGGATTTATCCCCCATGTCCAAGTACCAGCCGATTATTCCCAAAACTTTGTCTTAAGTTTCACAAAAATATTGTTTTGTACATTTTCACCACGCTGCAAAATAGGCTTTATTCAGATTTCACATAATTTGGTATTTTTTATTTTAAATTTTGGTGTAATTCATGACAGAATAGTTTGATTAAATAGAAAAAATACATTTGCTTTTTCTTCTATTTACTCTTATTAGGCCTGTCATGATAATCAATAAATCAATTAACCGATCGATAAATAAAAATGTCCCGGCCTCGATAAACTGAGATGTGCATGCATGTTTGTTTTCCTCCTCTCTTTCTACCAAACAGGCTGGATGAGAAGATGGCTCACTCTGTCCATCTTTCTTAACACCAGGGTGCATTGGTATAACGTTAATGTCACAAATAATTCAGGAACTGTATAAAATCCATTTTTTTTTATTGTTGTGCGTTTCTTTTTTTCTTTACATAGACAGGGTCTATTTTTTGTTTTTGACATGTGTAATTATTTTAATTTACATGCAGTTTTTCCTGAAAGATTGTCCGTGTCATTGTCATTGTTTTTTTTTCTCTTTTGTTTGTTAAATTGTTTAATTTTTTTTAAAGGCTCTTGATCTTCCAATTACAGTTAAATACTCTTTAGAAATTAAAGTTAATTGCTTTTGATATGGTGTACTCACTTTATTATGGCAAGTATTATAATTACACTAATGAAAAAATGTAAAATAATATTGGCAAAAACATTGTTTATCAGCAATAATTTTTGGATAATTATCATCCAGCAAAATTTGTTATTGCGACAGGTCCAACTCTTATCAAATGTTTTTGTAAAGACATTTGTTTGTGGATTTTTAAACTACTATTTTTACCGCTGATGCACGGTGTCGACTGTCGTGAACAGACGTGTAACTCCCTCAAAATATAACACTAAAAAAATAAACAGGGTTTTTAACTTGTCTGAAGGTAAAAAAACAGACATTTTAAAAAATATTCCTTCCTGATTTAATAATTCATGCATTAAAGGGTTAAAGATGGAGGCAGCAGTGCGGAGGCTGATCGACGACAAAACAAACAATCTCATCACTGATTGGTCAAATCACCATCAACGCTCAGACCCACAGACAAACAGCAGCCCTCACCGCTGAGCCACCGCGTCGTCCCCAGACACGGCCTGTAAACGCACCACCTCTCCTGCCCTGTGATTGGCTGCTGGTCACGTAAACATGAGGATGGGAGGGGGGAGGGGGTAATGCCCTTTAACAGTAAACTTTACAGACCGTAATCAAAGGCAGCGAGGACACTTCTGGAGCGCGTGCAGAGGCCGCGGCGAGGACACGTCTGAGCGCGTGCAGAGGCCGCGGCGAGGACACGTCTGAGCGCGTGCAGAGGCCGCGGCGAGGACACCTCTGAGTGCGTGCAGAGGCCGAGGCGAGGACACTTCTGAGCGCGTGCAGAGGCCGAAGCGAGGATTCTCTTTGGAGTCTCTTGAGGAGGAGCAGGACAGACGTGAAGGCACACATGGTTTGAATTTTCACACTTGGAGATTTGATCCACATCCAGAAGGTCATCAAAGGTCACCAAAGGTCACTGTACACTAGAAAAATAAAGAGGTCCAGTCTCTGTCGGGTCCTTCAGGAGATTTTCATTTATTGCTTTGGAGACGGTCGGTCCTGTGGGGGAGAGGAGGAGGAGGATCAGAGTGATGAAGGTCAAATTTGTAACTCTTAAACCTAAGGATGCACTGAACATTCGGTGTACGAATATGTTCAGCCGAATAATGCAAACAAAGCCATATTCAGCCTTCAGTGGAGTGAGCTAATAGCAAGGCCGAATAGTACCGTGTGACTGTGGCTAAGCAGACTTATGCTGTGTTCACACCGCAAGCGACCCAGCGACAAAAGTCGCGTCGCCCACTGACGTAGCGTCGCGCGTCCATAAATACCTCATTTTGGTCGTTGCCGTCTGCTGTCGCTCGGTGACGTCACGTCCGCTCCAGTTTCACCGCGTTCATTTCATATATCATATAATAGGATGTATAAGCGGACATTATTCCAGCTGTATCCTTTTCACTCACTTATCAAACACAAAACACTGCAGCTGATGATGCTGCATCATCATCTGTGAGTTTACCGCGGTCGTCTAGGCGGAACTAATGTCCTCACTGATATTAGTTCCGCCTAGATGGAACTCATCCACCCTGTAGTCCGGATGAATAACTGTCTGTCTCGGGTACCGTCACACGTACACACACCTCTGATTGTCTGTTGCTGCACAGCCACACACGACATCATCTGATTAGATTAACTTTTTTTTTTTACTTTGACATAGCGCGACAAGCTATGTGGTAGTGTGACAAGCGGCTTTGACATCGCGGGAGGGTTAGCCCAGCCCCATCACGGCTGTACATTGACTTTGCATGGAGAGTGATCGCCGAGGTAGAACAAGTAGCGTGCGGTGTGAACGCAGCATAAGGCTGTCACTTTTCCTAAAAATCAAACTTGAACGGTTTTCAAACATGCACCCAAATAATCTGCCGAAAAACACAGTCACACACGCTGATCTAGAGCGACACACCCCAGTCAGAAGAGCAGAGAAACAGAATATTACAGGAACTTAATAACTGTTCACACTAGGGCGGCCATCTTTGATTGTCAACTCGGTGGTAGTGAGGATCCCTCAAGTTCCCAGTAGGAAATTCCAACCTCAGGGGACGTTCCAGTTGCAGTTTCCTACTCAGAAATCAGAAAGTCCGATTTACAACTACAACTGGAACGCACCATTAGCGGGCTGCTACTGTCGTATATATACACTTCTATATAGTTATCTATAGCCCCGCCACTCTCTAAAACCTCACCTCAAACACCTCAATATGAAAAATAAATAATAAAATTAAGTAAAAAATAAAAAAGCATGCTATGGCTAAGGTGTGAAAACTGAAAACTATGATCTAAGCACCGAAGTTGGTGCTTTGCTGCATCCCAATGACCTACAGTCAATTAAATAAAATAAAACTCGCACATTGAGTTGTAATGGAGGTCGAGCTGGTTGTTGGTGGGTGTGGCTTACCTGGCGTCCAGTTGGAGCGTCAGGAGCGGAAGACGTGGACGGCTCGGACGACGTACTGGCGGCAGATGGGGCACTCGCTCATCCTCTTACCGCACTTGGTGCACGTGACCATGTGACCACACTCCAGCAGCACGCAGTCGATGGGACAGTCCATGCAGATCTTACACAGGTTCTCCTCCAGGCGAGAAGCTCCGCCTCCCCCGGCGGACTCTGCGGGGACAAAAGCAGGAACGTGAGGGTGGAAAGGTACAGAGTCCTGACAGATGGACAGGTGAAGAATAAAGAGGAAAGAAACTCACCTGAAGCGTTCACAGCGTTAGCAGCTGAAAGACGAACACAGAACAGGACGATCATTTTAGAGTTTCAAAACGGGATAAAAACACTGATTCAAGGATCTGCAGCTCAGCTTAGAGCTCCTCCAGCATGAACAGATATTTACACACGTGGTAGGAATTGTTGGTACTCTTCGGTTAAAGAAAGAAAAAACCCACATGGTCACTAAATTAACTTTAAACTGACAAAAGTAATAATAAATAAAACATACCTACAAATCAACAATAAAAACCAGACGTAGGTTTTGAATTGTGGTTCAACAGAATTATTAAAAAAAAAATAAAAATAAAACTGGCCTCAACAAAAATGATGGTATTCTTCACTTAAGACTTCTGCACCTGTCCACAGGTATGTTGGCCCACTCCTCATGAGCAAACTGCTCCAGCTGTCTCAGGTTTGAAGGCTGTCTTCTCCAGACTGCATGTTTCAGTTCCTTCCACAGATGTTCAACAGGATTTAGATCAGGGATCATAGAAGGCCACTTCAGAATAGTCCAGTGTTCTGTTCTGAGCCATTCTTGGGTGTTTTTAGCTGTGTGATTGGCTCATTATCCTGTTGGAGGACCCATGACCTGTGACTGAGACCAAGCTTTCTGACACTGTGTCAGATGCAGCAAAGCAGCTCCAGAACATAACTGAGCCTCCTCCATGTTTCACAGTAGGTACAGTGTTCTTTTCTTTGTATGCTTCATTTTTGTGTCTGTGAACATAGAGCTGATGTGACTTACCAAAAAGCTCCAGTTTTGTCTCATCTGTCCAAAGGACATTCTCCCAGAAGCTTTGTGGCTTGTCAATATGCATTTTGGACAATTCCAGTCTCACTTTTTTATGATCTCCTTTCAACAGTGATGTCCTCCATTCAGTCCACTTTGGCTCAAACAGTGATGGATGGTGTGATCTGACTCTGAAGTACCTTGACCTTGGAGTTCTCCTCTAATCTCTTTGAAGTTGTTCTGGGCTCTTTGGTTTCCATTCGTATTCTCCGTCTCTTCAGTTTGTCATCAGTTTTCCTCCTGCAGCCACGTCCAGGGAGGTTGGCTACAGTCCTGTGGACCTTAAACTTCTGAATAATCTGTGCAGCTGTAGTCACAGGAACATCAAGCTGCTTGGAGATGGTCTTATAGCCTTTACCTTTAACATGCTTGTCTATCATTTTATTTCTAATCTCCTGAGACAGCTCTCTCCTTAGCTTTCTGTGGTCCATGTTCAGTGTGGTACACACCATGATACCAAACAGCACAGTGACCACTTTTCAGCCTTTAAATAGGCCGACTGACTGATTACAAGCTTGAAGACACCTGTGATGATAATTACAGGACACACCTTAGTTTAACACGTCCCTATGAGCAAAACATTTTCAATCTTTTCTGCCATTATTTGTGTCCAAGCCAGTTTCATTATTTTGTTTTTAAAATAATTCTACTGAACCACAATTCAAAAATAAAGTCTGATTTTCATTATTTGATTTTCAGCCAATTTTTATTTATTTTTACTTTTGTCATTTTCATGTTATTTCAGTGACCATGTGGGTTTTTCTTTCTTTAATGGAAGGGTACCAACAGTATTGCCACGTCTGTATTCTGGCCTTTTCTATCTACTCACCCAGAAGGTTCTGCTGGTCCTGATACAGCCTCCTCACCCTCTCCATGAGCTCCCACTTCTCGCAGCAGCCTTTGTAGTTGACAAAGTTCCTTGCGAGGATTTCCTTCAGCTGTCGGACGCTCAGAGCTTCGATGTCCTCCAAACAGCTCAGGTCGGACAGAGATGCTCTGCGGCCTGAAACCGGGGCCTCCTCCGGGTCCCAGATCTGAACCAGACAGACCAGAGATACCGATTCAGAGTCTGAGTAACGACGAGTTAAATGTGAACCAACACCTTCACTTTTTTTGTGCTCCATTTTAATTAATTTCCTTGAACAAGAACAACAAATTACCAGAACATTATACAACAGAGAAACAACAACAAACATGACAAAATGAACAATGACACAAAACCCCACCCCACTCACCCAGGTCTAAAATACATAAATAAATTAAAATAAAATAAAAAAATAATAATAAAACAAGTAAATAAAATAATATATAATAAATAAATGGAATAATTAATTAAAATAAAATAAATAAATTAGATAATAATAATAATAATAATGATAAATTACAATTAGATGCATTCCCCCATAAGATACACCTATCATTCCTAGCAGTACAGTAAGAAAACCATTTATGTACATACATACATATCACCCACCCTAGCTGCATATTTCAAAATGCAGTATGTCAAGACATAGTGTTTGAAGAGAGAAAATCAAATGAGAAGATCCTCTAGTGAATCTACTGCAGTTCTCCAGTTACACAGATCAGGTTCAGAGGCTCCATTTATTCCAGCAGTTGACAATTCAAGAAGAATAACATCCTTAAATATTATTAATTAACAGAATATCTGAAACACAACATTTTAATGTGAATAAAAACTTTAATAAACACTGATTAAAATAAAACAAATCTACTTAAGATATCTCATCAAAAGCCTTAGTGATACATTTTTTAAATTGTAAAGAGACTTTTTGGACACCCTGTATATATATTTATTCTACATCATTTTTAAAATATATTTGTTTTCAAAAACAGTCGAAAACTGCCAGGGATAAACAGGGGAAAATAAAAACTGTTGTAATTGAGTGTTATGAACACCAAAAGTGACATAAAAGTGAAATCTAAAGTTTGGTATATTGGAAATTTCAAATGGGACAATTTCAAATCGGCCTGACCACTCTGTAGTAAAACCTCTCTAACTTTGCTCTGCATCACTTTATCAGACTCAAACTTGGCAGAAGTAATGTTCACATATTTTCACATTCATTCATAGAGTTCTAAAGCTGCAGCTGCATCATTCCACAGAGATATTCACTATAAAAACTTGTTTATTTAGGCGAGGATGAAATGTTGAAATGATTCTGACTTCTATCTTCATTTACTCTGTCCCAGTAACACATATACTGATAATTCACATCTGGACAAATCTCTACAGTGTTACTTTTATAATTAGATTCACTCTTTTCTTTATGAGGATGTATTAATCTGTTCAGCCATTTTTTTAAGCGTTCTGCTCCAAAATGACCTCCTCATAAAGAAGACAGTATATCTCTTGTCATCATATCATCATATCTAATCATTCAGTGAATATTCTATCATCCTGAGCAGTACATTACATTTCTATGGTTTTGTTTTCTATTTTATATCTCATATTCTAAACCACCATGGACCCAGAGGACCCTATTTTGGGTCTACTGGGGCTCAAGAGAAAAGCTCCTCAGCATGACAGCAAAAAGCAATATTACATATAAATATATTAACTTTTAGCTCAATATGCACTGTTTTTCAAAATCCTCGCCTGATCATATTATCACAAAACCTCATTAACTTTGTTCTGCATCACTTAACAACAATAGCTCTTTGCAGAGATGATGTAAACATGAATTATTATTCATTTTAGGAGTTTTACAGCCACTCCAGCATCATTTTAAAGAGATATTCACAACATAATACTGTTTTTTTAAGGTGAGGATGAAATTTTAAAATTATTCTGCCTTCTATCTTCATTTACTCTGTCCCAGTAACACATATACCGATAATTCACATCTGGACTAATCTCTCAGTGTTACTTTATTATGAAACCAGAATGATTCAAATAGACCTTGTGGTTACAGAGATTCACTCTTTCCTTTATGAGGATGCTATTTCCGAGCAGAAGGCTTAAAAAAGGGGCTGAACAGGTAAAGCACCTCACCTGAGACTCCATCAGAGAAAACTTTGCCCTCGGTGAGGAAACACCTTCAGACTTTTCTAAAGCTGCTGAAATAAACCCTCACCTGTCCCAGGACCCTTGCTGGGTCTTACCTGGTCTTCGTCCTCCATGTCTGCCTCTGCAGGTGTTTCCTCTGTGGGCGGAGCCTCTGGCTCTGCAGCGGGGGGGTCTGGGGTCGGGGTGGGGGGCTCGGGGGTCAAGATGGAGATGTCAGGGGTCAGGTCAGGGGGGTCAGGGGTCACTGAGGGGGGGCTGATGTCGGGGGTCTGTGGGGCCGAATCGCTGGATGGAGACGGCTGCTGCCCGAGGACGAGCTCCACCAGCTCCTCCTGCACACGGAAACACGCCGTTTTAACTTTTACCAACAAATCCTTACACATGCTGCGTTACATTAACCTCGACCTCTGCTGATCTAGCAGCCTATTGTTAGCCACTGTAGGTCACAAATACCACATGAAGAATGTAAACAGCACTATGGTAGCATTTCCATAAATATAAGATGAACAATCCTGAGTATTCGACTGATTTAGAGCCGTAAACTCGAGTCAGAAGTGCAGATAAACAGAATATTACAGGAGCTTAAAAACTGTTTACACCGGGGGCAGCCATCTTTGATTACGTCAACTCAGGTTTCCCGAGTTCCCAGGAGGAAATTCCGACTTCAGAATTGGAAATACCGACTTCCCAGCACAACTGCATGAGATACACGGCAAAACTATCTTGTTGACATCTTCCCTTTTTATCAGTTAAAATAATGCTGCATGTTTCTTGAATATCATGAATATTATTTGTAGTGCTGTAAGGAGATTTAAAAAAATGAGCAATTAATTAATTATGACCTGTAATTAATTAATCTAATTAATGTCTTTTTTAATGTCACTTTAAAACTTCCTAAAAAAGCCTCAACTTGAGGTATTTTCATTTAAATTCATCAGATTATTGTGGCAGATCTAAAGATTGTTCTCCTCCCCCAAAAACTGAAGCACAAGAAGCCCAATGCAGAAAACTCTCCAACTTTGACGGACCAATCAGGGGACAGAGGCGGAGCTACAACAACAGGAAGTGACTGCATGTTTGAAAACAACAGCAGTGTGTAAAAGTGATCTCTGTGGATGCAGAAAGATTTGCAGTTTATCAGAAATGGACTCGACTTAAAAAGAGGAGAAAAGAATGACACTTCAAGCTTTCTTATGGGAAATCAGGATTTGCTCTTCCCCACTGCGCGGAAATGCTGCGCTAACAACGCCAGGCCGTAGTCATGGTTACGATATGAAATTTACTCTCCTCAGAAGTTTACCAGGAGAACTTGGTGGTTTTGTATTTGACAGATTCATGTCACATGTGTCAGATGACACATCTGTGTGGAATCGTTTAATGTGAGATAAGACGATGGTCTAAGGACTGACGTACTCTTAGCTTAGGCTAACGGCTAACAACAGGGTCGAGCTGCTACGCCACACTGTGGCTTGATGTGATTGGTCTGTGAAGAGTGTGACGAGCAGACTCATCGACCAATCACCAGCTGCTCTGGTGTTTTAAGGTGTTACCCTCTGACAATACCAAAACATAGAGATAAGATTAAAAATGAGATTAACGCTGTTAAAAAACATAGCGCTTATTATGACTGTAATTATTTAAATTAATGCAATAATTTGACACCCCTAATTATTTGCCTTGGAGTTTTTGTTTTGTTTGGACTGGACCTACATTTCTACAATTTCATTTAGCAGACGCTTTTGTCCAAAGCGACGTACAACACAAGCAAGAAATCAGACTGAGGGGAAAAACCTGAGCAAGTGCGTCGAAGTGCTTCAAGTCTATTGGCCACAGGTGCTGCCATCTAGTGTCAGAAGAAGTGCCAGGTTTTTTTTTTTTTTTTTTTTTATTATTTAACCTTTATTTAACCAGGAAAACCTCATTGAGATTAAAAATCTCTTTCACAAGAGTGTCCTGGAAAAGACAGCAGCACATTCAGCAGTTTTACACAAACACATGTAGTCATCAAACACATAAAACAAGAATTCACTACATTAAGAAAGAGAAGTCACAGTTCAGACAGCTCATTTTGCTTGGATTGTCCACAGAAGAAAGATAAAGTGCATCAGTCAAAACATCTGCAGTCAGATGTATTTGCCTCCAAGTTGCTCAACATTGACTTAAAAGTGTCCAGTGACACCAGATCTTTTAGTTTCAGGTCTTTTTGTAGTTCATTCCAAGCATGTGGAGCTGCAAACCTAAATGCCTTTTTTCCCAGCTCAGTTCTTACTTTTGGAACAGACAATAAGAAAAGATCCTGGGACCGAAGATTATAAGATACCGTGATGTAAGTCAGCAGATAGGATGGAAGCAGACCAAGGATACATTTATAAATAAGAATACACCAGTGATTAAGTCTGCGTGCAGACAAAGACCATCCAACACGAGCATACAGCAAACAATGATGAGTAAGAGATTTAAAACCAGTGATGAACCTCAGAGCTCCATGATACACAGTATCCAGAGACTGTAAGCTATTAGAGGAGGCATGCATGTACAAAACATCACCATGCAATAATAATAATAATTATAATAATAATAATATTTTAATTATTATAATAATAATAATTATAATAATAATAATGCAGCTTATCACAACAAAAATTCAAGTCAACAACATGGATCAACATTCCAAGCATTCAAACTTCAGCGCTAAATATTCACTAAGAGCTGGTCTGAGACCTTCTGATTCATTCTACCTCTGAGGACAAAGGGGAGAAGATCAGATTAAGTGCCAAAGTGTTCCCTGAACAGATGAGTCTTCAGACATCTCTTAAAAGTAGAAAGGGACTCTGTGGATCGTATGGAGTTCGGTAACTCATTCCACCATTTGGGAACAACAGAAAAGAAGTCTGGCTAGAGATTTAGAGCCATGTTGGGCTGGGAGCACCAGCTTTTTTGCAGGTGTGACCTGTGAGGTTTTACGGCCTTATCTGGCCCTGTTGTTGTTCCTATCTGGACCTTCCTTTAACTGATTTTAGCTAAGGCTGAACGATATTGACAAAATTTAATACTTTGATATGATACCATATGACTATGGGTTCGATGAAATCCAACAATCTTTCTCAAAAGTAAAAACAACATAATACCACAGAATGTGGAAAGTGCAGTTTAATTTAAAAGAGCTCACTGACAATGGTGAAAAATGAAATTTGTTCTGTTTTCTAGAGCTGTAGGGCGAGAGGGAAATCTATTATTATCGTTGCGTTTGCGATATCTTGAATGATCATATCTAGATATAGAAACAATAATGATATGCATAAATGTTCAGCCATAGATCAATTCAGACATGAAGCTGAACTTTTGGCTATATTTGCTTTTTCTTTCAGCAAAGTTTTTATCTTTTTTGGTCCATCTTTCTGCTACATCGGGTCTGTTTTGTCAGTTATGTTTTACTTTGTTTACCTTTTATTGGCTCATTTATCCTTTAATGGTCTTTGTTTCCTCTTTCCAGCTCTGCCTTCAGCCCTGTTATGCTCCATCACCTGATTTGATCCTCTTTTTGCCATTTTCTATGTACTATGTTTCTCTCTGATCAATATTCAATCTAATTTTAAAAAATAAATACAAGCCTATAAAGTTTAATGCAGTGATTGCCTTTATTTTAGGGTACTATCATTTTTGTCCAGGTCAGTGTTATGATTTTTTTTTTTTGATGATTCTGTTGAACCACAATTAAAAAGCAAAGTCTGATTTTCATTAGTTGATTTTCAGTAAATTTAATTTATAAATAATTTTGTCAGTTTCATGTGGGTTTTTTTTCTTAACCAACAATCTTTGTCTCGTGTGGATTTCTGACACCGCTACAACCATTCTAGTTTTCTTAACACAAAATAAACTGATCCATATTTCATACATCACCATGAATCAAAACGCAGTCTGAGGTCTCTAATGTTTACCTTCTCTCTGCACAGGTGGGTGGACACTTCATGCAGGTGCAGGTAATCCCTGAGCTCCTTCACCTTCAGCTTCATAAGCTCCGCCCGCTCAAGCAGGTGTCCGTAAAAGCGCTGGCAGGTGTGACAGAGGCGGGGGCGGGGCTCGAGCTGGGCGGAGCAGCGGCTGCAGTAGTTCTTCTTACAGTCCACGCAAACATGCTGCCGGACAGACAGAGGGACAGGTAAGGCCGTCAGAGCTGTCAATCACAGTCCAACACTCTCACAGGTACGGACCGTTTCTTTCAAAATACTCTAAACTGCCAAAAGTATTCGCTCACCTGCCCTGACCCTCACATGAACTTCAGTACCATCCCATTCCTAATCCATAGGGTTCAATCTGACGTGGGTCCACCCTTTGCAGCTATAACAGTTTCAACTCTTCTGTGAAGGCTGTCCACAAGGTTTAGGAGTGTTTATGGGAATTTTTGACCATTCTTCCAGAAGAGCATTTGTGAGCTCACACACTGATGTTGGACCAGAAGGCCTGGCTCTCAGTCTCTGCTCTAATTCATCCCAAAGGTGTTCTGTGGGGTTGATGTCAGGACTCTGTGCAGGCCAGTCAAGTTGATCCACAGCAGACTCTGTCCTCCATGTCTTTATGGACCTGCTTTGTGCTCTGGTGCACAGTCATGTTGGAAGAGGAAGGGGCCAGCTCCAAACTGTTCCCACAAAGTTGGAGCATGGAATTGTCCAAAATGTCTTGGTGTGCTGAAGCATTCAGAGTTCCTTTGACTGGAACTAAGGGGCCAAGCCCAGCTCCTGAAAAACACCCCCACACCATAATCCCCCCTCCACCAAACTTTACACTTGGCACAATGCAGTCCCACAAGTATGGTTCTCCTGGCAACCTCCAAACCCAGACTGGTCCATCAGATTGTCAGATGGAGAAGCCTGATTGGTCACTCCAGAGAACGCGTCTCCACTGCTCTAGAGTCCAGTGGCGGCGTGCTTTACACCACTGCATCCACGCTTTGCATTGCACTTGGTGATGTGAGGCTTGGATGCAGCTGCTCGGCCATGGAAACCCATCCATGAAGCTCTCTGCACTGTTCTTGAGCTAATCTGAAGGCCACATGAAGTTTGGAGGTCTGTAGCGATTGACTCTGGAGAAAGTCGGCGACCTCTTCTCACTATGCGCCTCAGCATCCGCTGACCCCGCTCCGTCAGTTTACGTGGCCTACCACTTGGTGGCTGAGTTGCTGTGGTTCCCAAACACTTCCACGTTCTTATAATCCAGCTGACAGTTGACTGTGGAATATTTAGGAGTGAGGAAATGTCACCACTGGATTTGTTGCACAGGTGGCATCCTATCACAGTTCCACGCTGGAATTCACTGAGCTCCTGAGAGCGACCCATTCTTTCACTAATGTTTGTTAAAGCAGTCTGCATGCCACACCTGTGGACATGGAAGAGACTGGAACACCTGATTCTGATTATTTGGATGGGTGAGTGAAGACTTTTGGCAGTATAGTGTACAAACTATGACCTAAGAAGAGACACGCTGTTTATTGGGGGTTGGGGGCGGGATTACCTTCTTTGCAGGTGTGTCGAAGCCCCCCCCGCAGGCCTTACAGGTGTGCTCAGGAGGAGGCGGAGATGGCTGGCTGTTATAGGCTGAGTTCGTGTACGCCCGATGAGTTTGCTCGCCGTCCGCAGCCTCGTCAGCCGTGTCCTCGCATAACCATCCACAACAGGACGCAAACATCCCTGTAAGTACACACAAATACACACTGTAAAAAATATTTAACACAAAAAATGGGAGCAAGAATCCTATGAACACTGCCTCTGTTTTTAATTTGTTACTGTTCCTAAAACTACAGCACTTTCACTATGAATTTATTGAATCCTACGAGCAATGTGGTATTATATTTTTTAATTTTAATTTTTCCCTTAAGCTTCAGCATTTAAAAAAAAACTAAAAAAAATGTAGTCAATTTCTTGACATATTTATTGTCTTGATTTGATATTTACTGCTTGAAACTTTAATCATGAATTTGTATTCATTTTAACGTTTACTGCTGACCTCTTGTACATGAGATCCTGGTCTCAATGGGATTTATCTGGTGAAATAAAAGTTAAATTAAAGCTGCAAGCAGCGTTGGACGGGTCCTCGCTCTGTCGAAGGTCCCTCATGCCCCGTTGACCTCCATTTTGAGGATTTCATGCCTTTTCATGCCTGTAAACTGCTCTAAGTTAGACTGATATGTGTTTCTGCAGCTCTGTCAGCAGCCTCAGTCTTTATAATGGCTGTGTATGAGACACTCTGTTGCTCCTCCTTTTGTCACATCATCAGCTGTGGACATCAAGGCAGAGAATCGCTCTGAGATTGAGTGGCAACTTGTGAAACAACGCCTTACAGATGCCACAATTTTGACTTACTCTCTCTAAAAATTAGATATTTTAACAGCACATGTTGTCAGGAATTCAGTCATGTAATCTATAGAGCCGTGTTTTGTATCATTTTTTTTCTGTAGAGGCCCAACTGACACAGGATGTCTCTTGCTGTTCCATCGTTCCCCATTTATTTGAATGGGAGGAGCAGTGAGGGCTGTTTGGAGCATAACTAACTTTGAGGGCTCGTCATTTGGAAACTGTTTTAGAAACAACAAATCCCTTCATAACTTTTGTTCATCAATGTCTCCTCTGTCATCTGTCTCCATTTCAAGCTGATACCATTTGCGGTGTAGGAGGAAATAAGTTTTCCGTCTGTCATATTTTTCCCCTGAAATTTTATTTTGAAGGGCAATTTCCTGCCTTCCTGTTTGAGATAGGTCAGAGCTGTCAGTGCGTGAATTGTGGGTCTTGATGAGACGAACATTTTGACGTTGGTTTTATCTCTCTACTACATTCTTAGTGGACGTTACAGCCAATTTAGTGGTGTTAGTGTATAGGTGACGCTAGAGAGCACATGTTGGCATGTTGGGGGTTAATATTATCATTTTATCAATTTTTTGCCATACCCAAGGTGTGTGTCCATTTTCAGGAGTTTTTGAGCATGTTTAGGGGGTCAAATCAAGGTTCAATGACAGGGTGGGCGTAATAATAATAAGAAAGAAAGAAACGCCACAGGAACAATAGGGTCCTTGCTCGACCTCTTCTGGCTCTAGCAGAAGAGGTCCTTCCCCTTTGGGCGAGGACACTAATGAAAAGATAAATAAAAACAAATACACATACTTTAGCGGATATATAACACACACATATACACACTGTGAGGAATATTTATTGATTCGTGCACAGCCAGCAGCAGAGGGTGTAAGGTTAAACATTGGGAAAATGTTGTCAACATACTGTAGCTGTTGTTCATTTTGTTTGTAGATTAAATTCTTTATCAACTCCTTTCTTAATTCTTTTTAATTTTCTGTGTCAAAAACGTCAAACTTTTGTCTGTCCTCATATTAAATGTTTCCTCACAGTGCTGGTGTTGAAATAAAACAAACATGCCAAGCAGTTGCTGCTACTTTGTGTTTAATTCAAATTTAAAGTAAATTCTAACAACAACCTTTTAGTAAGAAAATAATGAAGGCAGATGATCCTAAAACGAGCTGGAGCGACTGAGGACGAGCAGGACGGGTGGAAAGTCCACACACAACTCAAAACTTTATGATCACCTGCTGTTAAGTTTATGTTTCACAGCTTGAGCTTCCTGGTTTGGAAGTGAATCCCTTCATAAATCGACCGCGTCACCTTCCCTGTCATAAACACCCTTTGAGTATTTTTTTATTTTTATTTTAAACATGTTTTTAATTCTGAAGTCCCTGTTGAGCAGTCTGATGGACTGACAGCCCAAAGTCGTCCTAAAGTTGTCTACAGGGGGATTAAACTTCAAACTTTGCCAGCTGACGGCGTTTATGGAGATGCCGACTGTTCAGCAGGACTTTGCACTTAACCACAGGGAGCCAAAACTCCTGCTTATCTGCTGAGGCAGTAAAACTCTGACTGACTGCTCGTCCAAACGGCCGAAGCTAACAACAGGCTGAAGAAGCTGTGAAGAGTCTTCGAGTGAGGCTGCCAACATATAAAGACGTGTGCAAAACTGCTGGTACCCTTCTGTTAGGGAAAGAAAAACCACGTTTAGAGCTGCAGCTATCAAATCTTTTTGTAATCGAGTAATCTATCAAATTTTGGTCGAGTAATCATCGAGTAATCGGAAACAGTTACATTGTGCTCACTGCTATTTTTCTTTTTTTTTACATTGAATCACTACACATTATTATTATTAGTAACACACAAAACAGAAAAGCCAGCTCACTTAAATGAACAACTTATTTTTCTTATTTTGAACATCCTGAGCATAAATGGAATCTCAAAATTTAAATCTATACCTTTGTTTTTACTCTGGGCCATATCTTGCTTTATTCAGTATTTTTTTAAAGTATTTTTTGTATTCATGCTTGTCTCTTTTTGCTAAATTATTGCCTTTACTACTGTACCATATTGATGATCTTATTTTGCTTACTTTATTTCTAGGACCAAATAATATCATACTTAGATACAAAGATGATTTAATAACTAGCTAATGTACATTTCTATAACATGAAAGCATTCCCTACACCTGCTTCCTCTACTCACTGTCAGTGTTTCCTCTTCTACTCTCTGCAATCAGCTGCTTTTCATACTACCACATAGCTTGTCGCGCAATGTGAAAGTAAAAAAAAGTTGATCAATCAGCGGTGTGTGCGTGTGTGACGGTGCCCCTGACAGACAGTTATTCATCCGGACCACAGAGTAACAATCCGTGTGTGTGTGGAAACATTAGTCAGTGAGGACATTAGTTCCGCCTAGACGGACCGCGGTAAACTCACAGATGATGCTGCTGCATCATCAGCTGCAGTGCTTTGTGTTTGATAAGGGAATGAAAAGGATACAGCTGGAATAATGTCCGATTATACATCCTATTATATGATATATGATATGATCGCCGTGAAACTCGAGCGGACGTGGCGTCACCGAGCGACGGCTGACGGCAAGATGACCAAAATGTGGTGTTTATGGACGTGCGGCGCTATTTTGGTAGCTGGGTCGCTTGCGGTGTGAACGCAGCTAAAGGCTGTCAGTTTCCCTAAAAATCAAACTCAATCATGCACCCAAATAATCTAAGCTTGGATGAAAAGCCGACAGTTGACCAATTAAGTGGAGGACGAGTGACTAAACAACATTTCACAGAACACACAGCCTGGTCTTTGATTTTAAGTTTTCCAT
This sequence comes from Scarus forsteni, assembly GCA_036419115.1. Classification (NCBI taxonomy): domain Eukaryota; kingdom Metazoa; phylum Chordata; class Actinopteri; order Labriformes; family Labridae; genus Scarus; species Scarus forsteni. The sequence continues at coordinate 23,856,619 of JAZDUH010000198.1, read as the reverse complement.
CAACGGTGTAGAGCCAAAACTACTTCCACACAGAGCGGTCCACTGCTCCAGGCCTGATGTGTCACCACACGCAATATTTTACATTCAAATATTTATTTATAACTCAGTTACAGATATTTATCCCCGTATTCGATCAGTTATTCAAATATCGAATATAAAGTGACAGCCTGAAAGCAGACTTGTGTCAAAAAGAGACAATTAGAGACTCCAGCCACTCCTGTCATCACCTGTTCTCTTTGCTACCCTCAGGGAGGCGCTATAGGGCACTCAGAGCCCGCACCTCCAGACTCAAAAACAGTTTCTTTCACAGAGCCATAATTGAACTTAACATGCCAGGCCAACATATGCAATAACGTGAACCTCTATTTATTTACTTCAGTGCAATATGGGTCTATGTGCAATGCCTTATGTTTTAAACATGTTTTTTTAATGGATGAATGCCTTATGCAGTGTCATACTCTGCATTCAGGATGACACAGTGAAATTTCGTTGCTTTGTGCAATGACAAATAAAGTCTATTCTATCCTATTCTATTCTATTATTTATTTGTTGGTATTATTAGTTTATTGGTTTATATCCACTTCAATGCACATTAGTATTTTTTAATGCATGTTTTATTTTGTTTGAAGGCTTAATATGAATGAAAAACTGTGTTGGGCTTTATTTTGGAAAAGCACAGGCTACTGGAATATTAACAAATGTCCTAATATTCAATAAGCAATTACTTTCTTTTGAAAACATGTTAAAAATGTACTCTATGCTATTAATGTTAAAAAATGTAGTTAACTACCTTGCCTCTGCATTGGATATTCGGTATTCGGCCAAGCGTTTATATTTTATTCAGCTTCAGCCTCAAATTTTCATTTCGGTGCATCTCTAATATATGTATATATATATGTGTATGTATAAATAAATATATATCTATATATATATATATATATATACATATATATATATATATATATATATATATATATATACACATATATATATATATATATATATGTATATATATATATATATATATATATATATATATATATATATATATATATATATATATATATATATATATATATATATATATATATATATGTGTGTGTGTGTATATATGTGTATATATATATATACACACACACACACATACACACACATACAAATCTATCCAACACCAATCATGAATCCCTCCCTCACAAGGATCAAATGTAGTTTTCTTGTTTCATGTCTGTTTCAGACACAAATGGACGATAATTATGAGAGGAACAGTTTCAGTTATGTAACAACTCTGACTCTCAAAACAAAGTCGTCAATATCAGTGTCAGTTTGGAAATATCTGAACATTAAATACTGACAAAAAACTGACATTGTGCATCCCTGGCTGAAAGCATGCTAACATGCATTACAACAAATTCACATCCTGAGTATATTAAATATTTGTTAATAACTTGATTGCATATATTAATTCAAGGTACACGCTCTACTTGCCAACATGGGCAACTTTATAGAAAACTGTGGCCTTTTGCCACTTTAAATAATATTAAGGTTATATGCCACTTTATAAACTGTTTCTGCCATAAACTGACTTTCAGATACTGCTGCCATTTGCTGTTTTATCTACCGTCACAGTTATACTTTATAGAATACTGCAACAACAGACAACTTTACATGTTAACTGCTGCCATATGCCACTCATACACCAACACTTACCCACTGTTATGTAACGTGCCACTTTTCAACATTGGCACATCTGTGAATGTGAGCCAGAGGAGCTCTGACTGAGCACTGAGATAAATAATGAAGACACTTTTGGGAGGGTCAGTATCTGTATCATTATATCTTTATTACTGCTGTTATGAAATAGTCTAATTATTTGAAATGCCAGGTTGTTCATCTGTGTCAAAGTATTTCAGAATCATCTGCTGTGATACAGAAAGTCTTTAAAATTTCCACTTGTCATAATAATCTAGAAGTATTTCAACTTTGGCTTTTCCTCTTCTTATACAGAGAAATAACTTTTACATGAGGTTTTAAAGTATCTAGACACACCTGTACGAAGCTAAACATGATATTTTTCTGTATTTATTATTACTAATTTCCAGTAAAAGACATTAAAAACTGCAGCAGATGTGTATTTGTGTCAGCTATAAGACTTTATCCTTCCAAATGAGTGAAAATAAAGCGGGAATAGGAGCTGGTTCATACCAGTTTAAGGCACTGATATCATTCACCTTTATGCTTAATTATTCTCTTATCATTGCCTTCAGCCTAGATTTGTTGCCTTATTAAATCATCATGAAACACACTGTGAGAGGCAATCAGCATAAACAACGAAAGAGTCGAAGATAAGCGATGGCTGACGGAGGATTATTTAACAAAATAACCCCAAACTGCATAATAATAATTCTGTGTGGTTTTAATCTGCAGACCAACATTAAAAATAAGAAGTAATGTGAGTGTGACAATCTTGTGACAGAGAATTACAGGAACTTATCACGGAAATGAAACAAGTTTGTTGTGCAAAATTAAAAACAGCAATGGACCAATAAAACCAATTTAAGAATGAAATTGGAAGAATAAAAAATGAAAACTTAATCTAGTATGTTCCTGTTTGTATGAAGAGGAGATTATTTTTCAAACAGCCGAATGAACAGACGTTATATTGTGATTAATCAAACACTTCTGGGGGTTTGGAAGTTGACAGCTGTTTGTCACTGAGATGGTTTTTGTTCAAATAAACAGAAACTCTGACGCAGTTTCTCCAGATCTCATTTAACTACTGTTATCTGACATATGGGACTTATCTGGGGTTATTTACTTATGTAAACGGGCAAAATGTTACGAACGTAAGTAAACATCAACACTAACAGATCATCTCTGCCACAAAATAACTTTTTTCAAGATGTGTTTAAACACTTTGGTTTGTGCGCAGAACACAGCATACCAGACTACGTTTAAAAAAACACCTGTTGTGAGTTTCTCTTGATTCCCACGGCTTTCCATGTATACTTTGAAAAGAAAATTACCATGCTGATACTAAAGAATCTTCTGAAAAATTCGGAATTAGTATTTAAGGGATTAGACTCTATCTTGAAAAATTATCAAGTCTAAAACTTCACCATATGCATGAACTAGCTCGCTATTATGTCACATACAGCCGGCTGCGCTATCCGTTACTTTGCTACAGCACAAAGTTTATATTTCATAAATACAAACACAAACTTTTGCTCACTTGATGCCGAATGCTTGACTAGTTCATGTCAATGCTAAAAACACCACAAATGTTGAGTTCAATTGGTCATGTTTGGCCAATGACTCATATTTCGTTAAATTACTCGAAAAGCTAATACGGTTTGGCACGTAGAGTCAGGAAGTTGCCCCAGATGCTAGCATGCTAGCGCTAGGCTAGCATTGGGCTAGTTATTGAAGTGAGTCGGTTTAAAGTTTTGAACAAACTAACCAGACTAACTAACTCGGACTAACAGGGGTGACAACAGCTGCAGCAGGTCACACAAACTGATTTAACACTTTAAACAGTTTTATTGACGAATTACTGACGGTGTTATTAATTAAATCAGCCGTCTTACCTGTTACTGACAGGGCTGCTACTGTTAGCACGGAGCTAACTCACCGACGACCCCGGGCTAGTTAACAGGTAGTTAACCAGGTGTTCGTTAACCCGCCGTTTGAGCCGCAGCCGTTAGTCCGTCGCCATGACCGGCCTGGTGCGGAGTTTAAACCGAGGAGAGTCCGGCAGGAGAACCAGAGACCGGAGACCAGAAACCAGGAAGAGTCCAACTACACACTCACGTGCACGCGCACACGCACGCGGATACATTAATGAAGCAGGAGGGGCCCCACAGGTAGGAGGCTCCGCAGGTAGGAAGGGCCCCGCAGGCGTCATTAATTAACGATGGCAGGTCAGGTGTCTGATTAAAGTCAGATCTTTTATTAAACACTCAATGAGACCAGCTGTAACCTAAATACACACTTTGTGACATCACAATGTGCGATCACAGCCCTGGAGAAAGCAACACATGCTTCACCAGAAAGTAAAACAATAATAGTTTCATTTTTGCTGACTGGAGTTCTCTCAGGTAGGGCTGTGCGATACCAGTGTTGCCAACTCCTCAGTAAGGAAAGTAGCTATTGGCTGTCCCAAAAGTCGCTAAATGATGTCATCACCTATTTTGCATAGTCGGCAATTTGCATGAATTGTAATGGATGCTGTAGGAGAGAGGAATAACATCATGGGAGAGACAAAAGTGAGTAAAAAACACCCTAAATATGTTTAGAACTACAAATAAACAAAATAACTTCAACATTAACAGCATGAAATGATTTTAATGCTCGTTTTGTCCTGTATTGTTAAATGTTATAATAGCAAATTTAATCACATGAATGCAGCGATAGAGTGATCCCGCTCTGCAAGCCAAAAGCAGCTTTGCGCATGTCCATTTCATTTGCAATCTGGACTGGGAGGGGTGAGGGTCTCCTCTCTGCTCTGCCTGCAGCTGGGACTGCTGCACCAGGCTGTGAGACGTCGCCGCCTGTGAGTGCTTTGGGACAGGGGAGGGGCTCACGGCAGCGAGCGCCCGTTGCTCGTTGAGGACAGTCACTGCAGAACGATACGTTCACGTCAGTCTCCAAAACACCAGAAAACTCCACTAACACCAGAAAAGTCACTAGATTTGTCGCTAGTCGCTTTTTTGAAAAAAAGTCGCTAAAGGGGTCTGAAAAGTCGCTAAATATAGCGACAAAGTCGCTAAGTTGGCAACACTGGGCGATACAGCTTTAAAGGTGCAGTGTGTAGAAATCGGCATTTTAGCACCATCTAGTGTTCAGATGTTGGAATGAGCCTGTCTGTTTCTAAAACATCACATCACTCATACCCCTTTTCCACCAAGCTGGTTCCAGCTGGTGCGAGTGCTGGTGCTAGAGCCGGTTCACAGTTGGTTCAAGTGCGAACTGGTTAAAAACCGTTTGCTTTTTCACAAACGGGTGCCGGCCAGAGAGCTACGTCATCATGTCAATGTATATGTCTGTATACGTCACGCCAGTTTCCCATAACAGCTAGTGTCAAATTTTATCGCCACAACAAAGATGGAGGACTACGTTGCTGTTCAAGTGTTTCTGTTGGCTTTTCGAGCCTTCCTTGGAGAGCAAAAGTTGGCGATCCAGCAAGTTAATGCTGCTCGACGATTATGCAATGAACAGCGATCATGCTCGAGAAGACGGGTAAGTGTCCAACACGTGTTGCTCTTATAAACTGAACGTATGATGCACGTTAGCCTTTGTTGTTCTCAACTCGTCCTCACGAAATTCAACAAACAGTCAAATGTTCTGGGGTGGAAAACGACTTATTTCAAGATTATAGGATACTTCTTTTTACTTTAGTTCTACTTCGGATGCAGTAATTATAGATATGAGGAAACTTTGCTCTGCGTAATGTTGAGTTTTCATTGTCTGCATGTAGTAATGTAACACATGCTTATTTGTGAAAAGCTGATAAGGAACCTGCTAACGTATACATGAATTACTTTCTTCAAGGAGTAAAATCTTCCTGTGGAAACATTTCTGTAATCCCATAGTCTGATCTCAGAAAGCATTTTTTTCACATGGTAATTGCTATCAATGTGTGTGTGTGTCATGTAGATGCACACTGTTAAAAATCTTCCAGTAAAATTACAGTAAACAACTGGCAGCAGGATTGCCATTATCTTATAGTAAAGTTAACATTATCTTACTGTCACTATCATTTACATTATTTGTACCATTGATGAAAAATACAGTATGGTCCTGTTTTTTAATGCTTTTCCTGTAAATAAACAGTTAACAACTGTCACTAAAATTCATGCTTTTGTGCTGTTTACTAAAAATATAGAATTAACTGATTTTTATTTCTTTACAGTATTTTGCATTTGACTGACTATGACTCTGTATCTTTACATATATTTTAATAAAGTGTTTTAATCAGTAAAGCACTGTACTTTAAAATAACAGCTTAATATTGTTTACAGTGCATACAGAGTATATATGTATTTTTTATTTTCTATTTGTTGCTCAGTTGTACTGCATTTAAAGATCAAGTCAATACTCAGTCTTTATATTTCTATTTTAACAGGTAGTTTTGTGGCTGAGGGCGCAGCGGAGGTCACCTGCTGCCTGGGCACAATCGTTCCTGATTTCAGCTCTCATCAGTTTGTGCAGAATTTCCGTGTGTCCAGGGAGTCGTTTGAGTACATCTGCACTCAAGTCCAGCATGTCATGGGGAGAAGGAACACAAACTACCGTTTGTGTATCCCGATCGAGAAGCGTGTTGCAATAGCCATCTGGAAACTGGCCATTGGCAGCAAGTACAGGACCATCAGCCATCTTTTTGGAGTAGGCCTGAGCACTGTCTTTAATTGTCTTCAGGACTTCTGCAATGAAGTTATCAAGGTCCTACTTCCTGCCCATATTACATGTCCTGATGCTGACAAGTTGGTCAAACTGGCCACATTCTTCCATAATTGTTGGAGAGTACCACGGTTTGTCGGTGCCATTGATGGAAGCCACCTCCCAATTATTGCACCTGAGGAGCATCCGCGAGACTACTATAACCATAAAGGATGGCACTCAATTATTTTACAAGCAGTAGTGGACGGTAAAGGTCTCTTCTGGGATGTTTGTGTTGGCTTTCCAGGGAGTGTGCACGACGCAAGGGTACTGCAGCAGTCACATTTGTGGGAAATTGTAAATGATGGGGAATTACTGAACCAAAAGAAAGTGTCAGTCTCTGGCTGTGATGTTGGACATGACCTGATTGATGACCCAGCCTACCCCATGCAGAATTGGCTCATGAAGCCCTTTTCGGACACTGGCAGACTGACCCCTGAGCAACGCACCTACAACTACAGGCTGAGCAGTGCACGATCGGTTGTGGAGATGTGTTTTGGCAGACTTAAAGGACGCTGGAGATGCCTCCTGAAAAGGAACGACAGCAAGCTGGAGCTGGCCAAGATAATGGCACTGACTTGCTGCGTGCTGCACAATATTTGTGAGGAACATGGAGACAATTTCAGCGAGGAGCATCCAGACAGGAACATGATAAGTCAGCCTTCACGACAGGCGTTACCCGACCATGGCAATCCTGAAGGAGCTGACATTAGAGCAGCATTAATGTAGTACTTCAACAGAGGGAATGAGTGATGTATAATACACATCTTCTGTCATGTTCAACAAAAGGAATTTTCAATAAAACCAAAGTAATGTTGACTGGCATGTTGTCTTCTTTGATATCATATGATGAAGTTACCAACAGAAAAAAAACACTACTACACTCCAGGCAAAGATGTCAATTTTTTTCATGCAGTGGTCAATTGAAATTTTGTCACAAGCTCCAACAAATACAGCACTGAAAACATTAAGATGTTAATTTAATGGTCTTTCGTTGACTTGCAGCAATAAGTTTGACCACTGTTGAAATCTTCAACTGCAGTTGAAAAGTCTCTGTTAATCTGTTTCAGCTATGGACAGTACAATTTGATTTCCTAGGTAATGAAAGCAGAAATTCTAAAATCACTCTGCATTTTTTTTCATTTGTGTTAACAAAATCAGATAAGAGTTTAGCACCTGCCTTTATCAGACATTGAAATTTGTGCACCAAAAATTGCACATTTTAGATTAGAATACCTAATACGCACAATTAAACAAATTCAAGGACTTGTAATACATTTTTCCTTCACACTAGTGTCAGTCATCAGCTAAGAATTTCATGGTGATACCATTTTTAAAAATGTGCCTATTCACTGGTAGTGTCCATCCCTAAAATTGATATGCATACTGGCCTACACACCTGCAGTTTAACTATTTTAGGAAATTATTCATATCTAACAAGTTTAACTGGTACCCTTAAAGTGACACAATACTGATGCAGACGTGTCGACTTTGAAAATGGCTTTATTTAAAAAAAAAGGTTTTTTATATATTTACATATATACACAAAGAAGGGTGAAGTTAAATGTTCATTTCTTCAGCTGCGCTTCCATCAGGGTCACCATACGTCCCATCAGTGAAATGTAGGCAGTCGCATGTTCGTCAAGTTTCTGCAACAGCGCATTGTTCATCTCCCTGCTGTGCTTCAGAAACTTCTCATCAGCCCTCTCCAGGTACTCCAACACGTCCGCCAGATCTCTTTTGCGTTTCCCTGTGTAAAAAAGATCAATAAATATTAGATCACTACCACTACTCTGCACCACACATTAGTATCAAGTTAATTTGAGAGAAAAAGAAAGAGGTGAAAAGAGAGATAGAAAGAAGGAAAGGAAGAAATAATAAAAAGAAGGTGAGAGAGAAAGAAAGGGAGAAAGAAAGATAATGAAAAGAAGGAAGTTCTAAGTTGGGCTCTCAACGCAATCGATAAGGTTTTCTCAGCCCGTCAAGCTGGCCCGGGTGAACCAAAATGCCCCGATGGAACATTCCCAGCTGGGTACGCAATGGACAAGTGGAATAAATGGAGAGTGGTGTGTCTGTCAATCCTGGAAGTCGAGGACGTGGAAGACGTGTTCTTGTTTGCCGCAATTGGAGCAGCAATTACAATCATGGGACTGGGCCTCGGAGGGATTATGTGGAGGCTGAGACGTATGAAGGCTGAGTTTTCAGCAACGAGAGAGGCGATGCTGCTAGCATGCGATGAGATCAAGAGAGCCGGAGGTCACAGAAAGATGGCTCGCGCACCCCTCAACAAAACCCGAGAGGGAGGAGGAAACACCCGCATGGCTGAAAACTGCAGCAGAGCCCGGGACGACAGTGCAGGAGCACGCCTGGGTGAAGAGGAGAGTGACGAGGAGTCACACGTTTAACACATGTTTGAAACCTGGAAAAAAGAAAAGCAACGCGGACACACCACTCCAACATCACTAACCGGGACTAACAACAACAACAACAACAAAAAAAGACAGTCATGAATTATGTCATACTTCTGTAAATGGAATAAAAACGTATAATAATCTGATGATATGTGGAAAAGAGGAGACTAAATATTGAGAAAATGGGGATGGGACTATGTAGATAAGCTCTGCTTCTCCCGTCTTCCCTTTCGGACATGTACAATTTGATCAACTATTGACAATGTGTGATGCTGTATAAGTGTGCTGACGTGACCGAAATAAATAAATCAAGTCAATTCAATTCAAGGAGGAGAGAGGGAGGAAGAGAGAAAGGAAGGAAGAAAGAGAATGAAAGCAATAAGGGGAGAGAGAGAAAGAAAGAAAGAGAATCAGTTTGACTCAGGAAGGGTTTATATCCAGACTAGTGTTACTGTATACCCAGTAAAACAAATCTTACCTGGTCTGGGCTGTCCAGAGGCCGATGAGCGGCCTGAGGAGGAGGATGGCGCAGGTGAGCTACTCCTACAGCGAGCTGACTGCAGCAGCTCCTCAGTGATTTCCAGTTCAGTGACGTCTATAAGCAACAAAAAAGAGCAGTGTTTTAGCAAACAAACTTACCCACAACACTTAATACACGATGAGCCGTTTGTGAGGCCAAACGTAGCATCCTAACGATAGCTGTGATTATTGGGTGAGTTAGCTTTTGATCAGCAAACATTACACAAGTAACTGCTTAGAGAAAAGTAGTTTTTCGCCAAGTTAAACTACAGCTGTGGAAACATGTAAAACAGTAAACTTACCAGGCTCTGTGGAGGTCTGCTCCAGAGCTCTGTCCTCCTGCAGAGACTCCAGCATGGCTGTGGCTGAATTCAGAGCCCCTGTAGACCTGCACGTCGGTCGGTCCCCGAGAACAGCATCGAGTATTCTGTAATGTGGGCTGTTAAAACGAGGCCGACCATGCTCGGTCTTCTGGTCCCTGTACTCTTTCTTTAGCTTCTTCAGCTTGTTTACTATCTGCTCGATGCTGCGCTTGTAGCCTCCTGCCGTCATCTCCCTCTGGATCTGTTCAAAGACCGGTTTGGTCCTTGTAGCTCCCTCCAGTTTCTGTTGGATCTCGGCGGAAGACCAGACTGCCAGGAGACAGGTCGTCTCCTCCACTGACCACTGCTGTTTCGTTCTGATCTCCATTATTCTTCTTATCTTCGTCTTCTGTCTGTTGCTTACTCCAACCTCGTCTTTTTAAAAATGGCTCTCTTCCGTGTTTTTACTCTGCTAATCCCGCCCCCACCCCCTGACGTAAGCGCGTAGCACCCGACGTAACGTGGTTCTTTCTGCTGGCCCAGCAAAGAGTGATGCTGCGTTCCATTTACCTCGGAACTGGGAGCTGGGAAATGGGAGTGACGTCATCTCCGACTTATCTGCATTCCAGTTGAAGGCGGAAAAAAACATGCTGATCTACCAGGCTATTGTTAGCTGTTGTGCTAACATGTGTTGTTGTATGAAGAATGTGATTATCACTATGGCAGCATTTTTGTAAATATAAGTCTAACAATACTATGTATACAGCTGATCTAGAGCAACACACACTAGTCAGAAGTGCAAATAAATGGATTATTACAGGAGCTAAATAACTGTTCACACTGGGGGCATCCATCTTCCATTGTCAACTCGGGGGTGGTGAGGTTTCACCGAGTTCCCAGTAGGAAATTCCGACCTCGGGGGACGTTCCAGATAGAATTTCCTACTCGGAAGTGAGAAATTCCGACCTCCGACTACAACTGGAACGCACCATGAGAAGGGTCTGTCTGCGGCCCGCAAGACGGAGGCGTGTCATGTAGTGGGCGTGTCGCGTAATGACGTAATGACTACACGAAACGCCCACTAGCTAAGACAGAAATCACGGAAAACCACGCGAGACACTGTTAAAAGTTTATAAAAAGGAAGGAGATGAAAAATAAGAGGTAAACGACGAAAAATAAGAGGGAAAAGAGCGTTTGGTCTGTGGTTTGTCTTACACAAATAAAACCTAACGTCACCCATCTGCTCACCCTTAACCTAACCATCACTCTTTTAGTGCCTAAATCTAAGTTTCCCCTTTTAATGTTATAATAACTTACACAAATAAAACCTAACACTCATCTGCTAACCCTTAACCTGCACGACACACCCACTACGCGACAGAACCCACTACAGGACACGCCCACTACAGGACACGCCTCCGTCTTGCAAGCCGCAGACGGATACACTTGCAAAGAGTTGGTGCTCGCCAAGCACCAGTTTTTGAGAGCCAGCAGCCGGTGCTTAGTCTGTGGAAAACCAAAGAACTGGTGCTAAGTCTGGCTCTAGCCCTACTCAACATGTTTGTAGAAAAATAAGGAAATCTATAGGTATTTTAAGTAGAATTCGCTCCTTAATAGGTACTACATGTATGATGACACTATATTATAGTTTAATTAATCCACATATTACTGTAATATGGTTTGGGGCGCTACTTGTCAAACATATTTGAAAGAAACTTTACTAATACAAAAGAAATTTCTAAGAATTATGAATTTTTCAAATAGATCATCTTCATCTGCTCCTCTTTTTAGGAAATTCAATATTTTAACTATATTTAATGTAAACATTTATTGCATTTGCCTCTTCATGTATAAATATGCGCACATGTCCAATGTTATTCCCAGAGCATATGACCATTTTTTCATGTATTCTTCAGATGTTCAGGCCTACTCCACCAGGCGCTGCAGAGATCTGCGTCTGCCCTTTTGTAGGACTTTGGTCAATCAAAGCATGCTCAAATACAGAGGGCCTTCCCTCTGGAATAATTTAACTCCTGCTCTAAAGTCTATATCCACGATAAATCATTTTAAAAGAAAATTAAAAAGAATGTTGATTCATGAATAATGTTGATCAAATGTAAAGTAGAATATGTGTACAAGTAAATATGGTATAATTTCATTTGACTTTTTGGACTTGATGTGACTGCTCATGCCTGTTATGTTAAAAAATGATCTTTGGGGAGGTGGCCCTTTTAGACCTGCTGGTCTTCTCATGCTCCCCTGCACAGCATGTTTTCATTTAAAAAAATGTTTGTCTTATGTATATTTTCCTGTGCAAATAAATAAATCAAATCAAATCTAGCTCCAAACCAGCTTGGTGGAAAAGGGGTAGAAGAGATGAGAGTCGGTGAAGAGCAGAAAGGATCGTGAACAGGGCATCATGTTTGTCATTCATATCTGTAACTACTATTTTATAGATTATAGGTCAGTTATGATGATGATTATAGGTTGAGTAAACTTTTGTAGACATATTCAAAAATTATGTTTTGCAGTACATAGATATAAAAAGTTATTTCTAACTTAAAGGTGCAGTGTGTAGAATTTGGCATTTTAGCGACATCTAGCGTTCAGATTCTAGAATGAACCTAACCGTAGCCAAAACGTCACGTCTTGTCGCTGAGCAACGGAACACTGTGAAGACCAAAAAGGATCCTGAACACAGCACACAATTTATGTTGTGTGTGTTTATACACACAGTTTGAATCTCTAGGACAGAGTAAAAGCTTCATCTGCATCCACTGCCATCCTCTCCTCTTCTTCACCTACATTCAGGTAGATTTCAGAACCGGCGGACAGATTCACGTTTCGTTCTTTTTGTCCCTAAAAACCACCCGTAGACAACACGGTGGATCGTCGCCTTACACGAAACAGCGGCCCGCGGTAATGTAATTTTTTTTAATAAAGATTTTTCTAACTAAATAAAAATAAAACGTTTAATGGGGTTGATTGTTCACCTATTTTGATGGACTTTCCATACAAATAAAAACATTATATCCTATATTCACTGTTTCTGTTCAGCAAATGCCGCCAATTTTACAAACTACACCTTTAATATTTACACTGCCATTACAGTGTGCAAGTAACCCATGAACAACCACTTAATCCCACGAGCATTACTCAGTCAATGTGTTTATAATCTTTAAGATTACTTCAGTTTTGTATCCAGGCCCTTTGTATATTTTTTATATCTTATATCTTATATAGGTAAAGTAATGTACATGCTTCTATTTTCTTATATTTAAGTCTTGTTTTATTCTATTAATGCTGTCACCTCTGCTGCTGTAACACTGTACATTTTCTCGTGTGTGATATATAAAGGTTTATTCTTCTATTAAAAAAAAACATTTCCACACATCACTTAATTAAGGATTTAATCACCTCCAAGTAACACAAAATGACATGAGTCAAGTTTTGCCAAACAAAACCAGAGTTTCCCTCTTAAAGTAAAAGTGGGTCATAAACGCTGATCATGTAGTTCAAACGTAGGCAGGTTTGTCTATGTAAATACTCGCAGGTATTTTTACAGTATATTAACATGAAAAAAAATTTAATGTCATTAAAACACAAATGCAAGTGTGTGCATAACCTGACAGGGTTTAATCCCTATATTTCTGAGACTGTTAACTTTTAAATCAGTTTTAGTCTTTTCCCTAAAATATCTTTTAGTTTGGTCATAATTTATGTCAAGTTTAGTCTAGTTTTTATCTGTTGATGAAGATGTCAGTTTAGTTTGACTATTTGTTCATTAGTGTGATTCTGTTCGTTAAACATTAGTCGATTACATTTATTTACACATTAATAAATTACTACCTTAACTAATGTCACATTATCCCGGCCCTACCATGTCCTTTTAAACATCAACGCTGACAGAATAAGTTCATCGGCCTCTATAGCCACCAGATCTCAATCCACCAGATCATCTTTGAGATGTGCTGCAGCAGATTCTCGTTGTTTCTTCAGGCGTGGTTGTTAAAAACAATCTGAATTCAAAGATATTTTTAGAATTTAAATATTTAACCTGCTGCTGAAAAAAAAGACACATCAGGTTAAAATATATTTAAATAAATCATAAAATAAAATACTTTATTAAAACAATCACAGAGCTGAACCAAAAGTACATCCTCCTACACTTTAATCCAATTCAGGGTTTTTTTGTTACTTTGATACATTTTTACATAAACATTGACATTTTCATTTCAAATTTTATTTTTTAATCTTTGTTGAACATTTTTAAATTTCCACACTGTCGGCCTGGATTAACCTCCAAATGATGCCGTCACGGAGATGATGACTATTTTATTTTATTTTATTTATTGACTTACATCTCTGACGGAAGATTCAGCTTTAACAAGAATAAAGGAGTCAAAAGGCAAAGTGTACCTAATGAAGTGGACAGTTTTAAACTTCAACTCACCTGTTTGACACTTTTCTATAAGACACGTGACATTAAACAGAAAGCAGAGATTCATTTAACACATTAACACAAGAATAAACTTGGACTTGCTCTGGAGTGTCGTCAGTTCAATTTTTAGGCTTTTATTTTGAAAAACTATAATTTCACTGCTTCATATTTTGGCCTTACGTTAAAAACGGCGGCCAAAAGTCCAATTCCACGTTACACGTTAAAGATTTAAAATCTAAATGTAAGATGACTTTGGATTGTTTAGAGAAAATTAAAATTTCACTTTTAAATTTCACTGTAAGATGACTTCAGTTTGTTCAGAGAAAATTAAAGATTTTAAATTTAAAATTAAAGAATTTGAAATTAAAATTTACGGTTTTAAATTTCAAATTGAAGATTTGAAATTTCACTGTAAGATGATTTCAGTTTGTTCAGAGAAAATTCAAGATTTTTAAATTTAAAATTAAAGATTTGAAATTAAAATTTGTTTTAAATTTCAAATTGAAGATCTAAAATTTCACTAAGATGATTTCAGCTTGTTCAGAGAAAATTCAAGATTTTAAATTTCACTGTAAGAGAACTTCAGATTGTTCAAAAAAGTTAGATTTTAAACTTAAAATTAAATATTTTAAATGTCTGTTGGTGCCCCCGCCCTGAAATGAGACGCGCTGGTTGATGAATGATGATGATAGTTTTATTGCCATAAACAGTGTAGGAAAAAATTAACAACAAAAAGTTAAAACAGCCGTTTTTATTCTATAGTACAGTGAAGCAAATCAAAGTGTTCATCAGCGACAAACACGGATTTTTCTGAAAGCGATACGACCGAAAAAAACCACCGACTGAAGGTTTAAACGCTGCTCAGCTGATCCACACTGAGAGCTCACCTGGAGCAGGTGAGCGCCCCCCGCAGGCTCGGAGCGGAAAAACCATCTCATGGAGAAATTAAAGTTTAAAGCACAAACTGAAAAAAACTTCATGTTCATCACTTTTACAAAAAACTTTAAGGGGCGTTGGCTTCAATACTGAAATAATAATAAAAAAAAATCCAAACCAAAAATTTAAGTTTCTTCTTTTCTGATGGGGAGTCGACGTGTCAGCGCCACCTTCTGGTCAGGATCTGTGGCGGCTGATTTAAATGAGTCAGTGCTGCATTCAAGGACAGGAGGAAGAGGGGGAGAGGTGGAGAACAGAAAGATGAAAAATGGGGCAAAAGGAAGGAAAACGTCAAATTAAGCATTTCAAGATTAAAACTGAACAATTGAATCTGTTTCACCTCCTTCCTTTAAGACATTCAAGTTTACCGTACAACTTTAATCTTGTTAATTTAACCTCTCTTCACCAGCTCATCCTAATAAAGTCATTTTACAACTTTCTAACGCACACATTCAACCTGAAATAAACAACTTTAAGACCAAATTAAGACGCTCTCTTCATTAATAATCAGGAATAAAAAGGCAAAAATAAAATAATTAACTCCCATGAATACATGAGAAATGTGTCGACCTCTCACATCTAGAACTTCCTAATTTATTCTCTTTAATCAATGAGAAAAATAAATAAATTTAAGTCTTTACTGCCAAAATGTCCAAGCTTCCTCTTTAGAGATGTTTCTACAAGAAGAAAAAACAATACAAATAATTCAAATTTGTTTTCAATCACCAATTTCTTTTCACAAATTAACTTGAGCAGCATGATTATCAGAAAATCTTCTTTGGAAATGTTTTCAATAAATGAGCCTGAATAATTATTTTTATCATTTTTAACTTATATATTTCTTCTTCACATTTTACCCTTTAACTCCAGCTCATCTGTTTGGCAGAGATCAATAAATACAGAAATATTTAATGTGTTAAAAACAGGATTGTTTCTGTAAATGTTTTAAAATACAGAAAATAATGCAAACAAAAAACAAAGATTACAGATATTTTCTTTGTGCTGGATTCAAAAAGCTCAGAGTTATTATTAATACCATCATGATTATTGAAATACTTAACTATAAATGTATATTTAATCTCTCTTCATCACTGTGTAATTAGACAATACAGTGGGACATACGGATAATAATAATAATAATTAAGAGGAAGAGAGAGAAAAAAAATACAATTGTCAGACAGCCAGAAAGAACAACACTAATAATAAAGAAAATACTAAAAAAACAAAAAAGGAACAATGGAGGTAGAGAAAAAAAAGTTATAAATATATATCTATCAACATATTTTAAAAGGTAATTGATAATGCCAAAAACATTTTTTGTATGTTTGTCAAACTCAGTATCATCTATTTTAGTTTTTTTTTTCTATTTTATAAACAAACATTTCTGCCACTTGTGATCGATCCTGACCCAAATGTTTTTGCATTTTTATGTCATCACATGATCGACTGTTAGCTTTTAAAACCTTTACATCCCACACCAAGAAAATATTGTTTTAGTTTGTAGTTTTCTCTGCTCCATGAAATCTCAACAGTATCAAACAATGACTAAATATAACTGAATTTATGAATGAACTCTGCCAAGCATTTGAGCTGGTAGTTAAAGAGTTAAAGACCTGATCCTCTCTCTGATAATTCCTATAAATTAATAATAAATACAATTAAGTTTCAAATACAAATGTGTTCAAGCTTCTAACAAAGTCCAATTGTAGAAAAGAATAAAGTTGTAAATCAGAAACTTTACTTCCATCTGTCAGGTCTCCATTTATGTCATCACAAACCTTTTCAGCCCAAATCAATCAGAATTAAAGGAGTACTTCACCCAAAGAATGATATGCCTTCATTTTCTACTCACCCTCATGCTGAGCAACACTCCGGAGCACTTTTTTGATGTCTCAAATGCAGCTGGAGGTCCGGGGGGATTTTCACTGTCAACAAACTTCCATCTAACAGGGGACGACGGAGCCTGAAGAAAAAGGTCCATAAAAGTCCACAAAAACGTGCCTATTTTCCTTCATACTGCTCGTCCGCTGTAATCCAAGTGTCCTGAGCGGGTAACGTCCATAATTAATTCTAAACGAGGTCATTTAGTACATTTTTCGAGCCTAAACAGTGCTATAGCATACTTCTGCAGTGCACGTCTACACGCGCTCCCTGCACTACGTAAGTCCTGGCAGACCAAGCCAGACGCTGTGTGCTTTCAGGGCAAATACACAGCAAATGCTCTCCTCTTTGGTCGGCATAGCTTGACATTTTTCACATTTACACCACCATGTTTCATCCGCACGAGATCTGTAGTCTGCCGGTGTTTGAGGCTCTGCTCGAGCTGCGGCTACCTCATCCATTTCTCTAAGTTCGTCATCTGTGTATTCTGGCTCGTAAAGAAAAGGCTCGGCAAAGAACTCGTGCTCTTCCTCTACACTGAAGTCCTCAGACATTGTTCTTCTTTCTATCTGTTTTTTTTTTTACTTTGTTTCAAAGTTTTAAAATTTAGCACAGTAGTCCCTGAAAGCGCGCAAGCGTCTGGATTGGTCTGCCGCGGCTTCCATAGTTCAGGGAGCGCACGTAGACTAGGGATGGGCATTTTATCCGATGCGCAATCAGTGCATTGATGCGAGGGTCTATGGTAGATTACATCGGTTGGAGTGGTGTGTATCAGATTAGAAACTGGGCTGAAACCACAATGCATCGCCTTGTAAAAGCTTTGCATCGGTAAAATCAGATGTCATGTTATTATATATATATTTTTTAAAATTTAGAATGATTATTTTCAGTGTGCTGAAAGTGTTGTTTTTTTCAAAGTGCTGTTTATATGTTTAGTCTAAATTGTTAATGACAGCTTTGAAGGCTGAGCTCCACTACTGTTAGGCCTATGTCCCTGTTTGTGAAATAGGCCTACTTTTTTATGTTGACAAACACACCTCCTGACTGCTTAAGTAGCCTACTGTAAGTGGTCTGAAGTGGTCTTGAAGGAACATAAAGTTGAGTTGAATTTGCACAGATTTGCATCGTTATTGCATCGTGGTAGGAAGATAAATCGTATCATCCTGAATTGGTAGATGCTTCATGTGAATGGTTAGTGTATCGTACCGTAGCCTACATATTGAGATGCATATCGTATCGTCCTGGGGATGGAGATTTCCATCCCTAGCGTAGACGTGCACTGTGGAAGTACGATATAGCACTGTTTAGGCTCGAAAAATGTACTAAATGACCTCGTTTCGAATTAATTATGGACGTTACCCGCTCAGGACACTTGGATTACAGCGGACGAGCAGTATGAAGGAAAATAGGCACGTTTTTGTGGACTTTTATGGACCTTTTTCTTCGGGCTCCGTTGTCCCCTGTTAGATGGACCTTTGTTGACAGTGAAAATCCCCCCGGACCTCTGGCTGCATTTGAGACATCAAAAAAGTGCTCCAGAGTGTTGCTCAGCATGAGGGTGAGTAGAAAATGAAGGCATATCATTCTTTGGGTGAAGTACTCCTTTAAGTCTTTAGATAACTTTAAAACCTTCTGAGCTTCTCCTTCCCGTTGATAATTGAGATTTTCCAACTTAATCATCAAGTTTCTTTTCGATTTTCTAGAATTAAGCCCCCACACGTCAGACTTTTCCACCAAAATATTAGAAATGTCTTTTTGTCACCATAAATTAACAAGACTTAAGTTGTATCTTCAGGTTTCAGCTCCTTAAAAGACCTGTTAAAACTATTTAAATTAAAATATTTAGGCACATTAGATCCTAAAGAAAGTGCTGCAGCTCCTGTGATCTGAGTGAGTTTAAGTTCATTTTTCAAAGTTTAAATTTTCACCAAATTCAAAAACGAAATCTTTACTGAAAACGGGACTAAAATGGAAAATGGTGAAAGATTAACGAGCACAAATCAAATCATGAGAAGTCGCTGATGATCTGAATCCTCTGTCCCTGAAAGTTCAGGCGAGAGTTTCAGTGTGGATCAACGGACCAATCAGATCAATCGTTTCACTCTGCAGATCAAAGCAACCAATCAGAGGAGGCTCTCCGTGCTGCGTTCAGGGGCTGACTGACAATCAGGAAATGTGGCTCTTAATCTAAATCGTCCATCTGAGCAGCGCCACGCTCCGTCACGTGTTAGCATCGCCACGCCACGCTGCCGTCACCATGCCGACGACCAGCAGTCACTGCCTGTACGCCACTAACGGTTGGCGTTGATGTGAGGCGAGTAGAGGAAGAGGGAAAACAATCCAACATCACATCAAAAAAAAAAACAATCGACCTTAAAAGGCTGTGACCTGACTGTGGCGTCTCTTTGCTAGCACGCCGTCGGGCAGGGCGAGACGATGGCGTGGACGGAGCGCCGCTCTGACCTCATCACTTCTTCCTGTTTCTCTCCCTGAACGCAGCGTTGCAACAATCCATGAACGCTCTGCTCTGATTGGTCCACTACAGCGGCGCCAACATAACAGCAGTGCATCATGGGAGCAGAACATTGTCAAGACCTTCTGAAAAAAAAACAACCATGAAGTGAGCCTGCTGCACATTCCTGTGGGTGGGCGGGGCTTGTCCAGAGTCTAACTAAGCCCCGCCCACCCGAGTCGACGGCTCAAACCAAACACCGAGATGACAAAGTATGAAAAAGACTCTCTCTCCCACACCTGGGTAATCTGATTACTGAGTCACCACGGCAACAAGCGACAGCAAAGAAACAGAGTAGAAACAGAACGCTTTCCTCTGACTCGGCCAATCAGGATGAGGGGGGGCGTGGCTTCAGCAAAACGACTACAAAATACAAAAACAAAATGGCTTTACAGGTCAAACGTCCGTCTGTCGGCGAGTAGATGGTGGTGACCTGGGAGAGAAGGGGCGGGGCTACAGGACAGAAGCAGGTGTGACATCACAGTAAGCAGAGGCGGAGGCGAGGGAGGGGGCGGGGCTTAGAAATCCAAAGTTTGGACATGCATTCACAAGCTGCTCGCTGTGTGTGTTACAGATTTATTATTCGTCAGTGTCAGAGTGTTTTCATCGTCGTTCCAACTAGGAATAAATATTCTGCTCAAACTCAAACAGGAAGTAGAAGAAGAAGAAGAAGCAGCAGAAGAAGAAGAAGAGGAGGGCGGCGTCTGCTCGCTCGCTGTCGTCAGGAATGCTAACTGTGCCGTTAGAGCTCGTCCAGTTGGCGTTTGGTTTTCCTCGTTAAGTCTGCTCTCTCTCTCTCCCTCTCTCTCTCTCTCTCGTCCCCCTCCCTCCCCCTCCCTCCCCCCGGCTCTCGGCCTTCAGTCTCTTATGGTTTTTCCTTCAAGATCACCTCCTCTCGTGGCCGGGCGCCGCCGAAGATGGCGGAGTTGGGGTTGGCGACCTGGTTGAGCGGCGCGGCGACGGTCCGAGGCTTCAGCTGCAGGCGAGGCCGCTGTGCGCGCTCCTCTGTGACGACAGACAGACAGACGGACACGTTAACCTACAAGTCAGAAACTACAAAATAAAGATTCAAAGTTGTTAAATCAACAGTTTATTTTCACAAATCACCTCATAAATAATCTTGCATTTAGTCTTTAACAGCGTGATTATCAGACCATCTTAGGACATGTTTTCAATAAATGATCCAGAGTATTTATTTTAAATTTTAACGTTTGTTTTTCTTCTTCACATTTAACCCTTTCATGCATGGTATCCCCTACAGTAGACAGATATCTGGAATGAAATTTAAACCCTATTAGCTCGCAGTACCACGTCCAACTACCAGGTGGATAACTCCCAAACCCTTGTCTTAAGTTTCATAAAAAATATCCTTTCACATTTTTATCATATTGAGATATTCCATCATAAATCTAAAAAGGCCAGCGAAGGACAAATTGGACATTATGCTGTATTCAGATCTCACATAAGTTTTTATTTTTTATTTTGATGTGATCAAGGTTGTAATAGTTAACTAAAACAAAACCAAAAAATTTAAAATACATCGCAGTTAACTCAAACTAATAAAAACTAGAAAAGAAAACCAAAACGATACGTAAACTAAAACTGTATCTTGTGTTCACAAAACTGACTGAAACTAACCAAAGTTAAAGACAAAATGAAAATCCCACAAACTTAAAGCCCATTTGGGGAGGCTTATACAGCCTATGAAAACAAGGAGAGTTTATATTGTTGTTTATATTTTTTATATTAAGTTTATATTATTTTCTTGTGTTTAAGGCAGCAGCCAACAGAACAGTATCAGCAAGAAAAAACTAAAACTAAACTTAAACTAAATAAAAACTAGAATGCCCGCTCTAAAACTAATTAAACTAAACTGTAATGACAAATCCAAACTATTATAACCTAGGATGTGATTCAAAAGAGAATAGTTTGATTAATCTGCAATAATTCATATACTTCAGATTTATCTTTTTTTAAATTTGCTCTTAAATAATGTTTGTCAAAGACATTTGTTTGTGGATCTTTATTAAGTTCTGTTAAATTAGTTTTTATACCGTTGATGCGTGGTAGCCACTGCGGTGGGCAGATGCATAACTCTCTCAAATTATAACTAGGGATGGGTACCTTCACCTTTCACATTTGAATTGATACCATACCGATGCCCGGTACCTGGGAATCAGTATCGGTACTCAACGGTACCAATTTTTCGGTACTTTTGCGTTTGTTTATGGGGTCATAAATATTAATTTGTTTAATATTAAGATCTCTGCTGACGTCATTACACTATTGCTGTGCTGCGTTCAAGTCCGGTATGGAAATTCACCTACTCTACCCAATAGTATGCCTGCTTCTTCCACTCCCTCACAGTCACAAGGATGCGTTTAGGTACCTAAACATGGCACCGTTTGTTTTTATGTGAATCTGTACTCAGTAGTACCTACAGGATTCAGTCGGTACCTCTTAAAGTACCTTATTCAGTACCCATCCCTAATTCTAACACTGAAAAAAGTGAACATGATTCTTAACGTGTCTGAAAGTAAAAACAAACACTTTAAAAAGTTCCTTTGTGATTTAGTTATTCATGCATGAAAGGGTTAATGACCTGATCTTCTCTCAGTTAACTCTTATAAATTAATAATAAATACAATTTAAGTCTTAAATACCAGTATGTTCAAGCTTCTTCTAACTTTACTGTAAATAAAAATAAAGTTGTAAATCAGAAACTTTGTTGAGTTTACTTTCTTCTGTCAGGTCACCACTTGCTCCATTAAAAAACTTTTCAGCCCAAAACGTCAGAATTTAGTCTTTAAAAAACTTTTAATCTGCTAAGCTTCTCCTTCTCGTCTAAAATTGAGAATTTTCCAACTCAATCATCACGAGTTTCTTCTCCAGTCTCCACATTTCAGAATTTTCAACCAAAATATTAGAAATGTCTTTTAGTCACTTTGATATTTCACCATAAAGTAACAAGACTTAAGTTTTTTACTTTTTCATTTCTTCTTCACAATTATTTTATTTCTTATTTTGTAGTCTGGACTGTAAGAAAAGTCTTGATCAGGTCAGATTACTCAAACAGAGAACAGTAGGCAGCGATAGTAGAGATGAGAAAAACTGACCTATTTGTTATTAACCAATGGGTTTAATAAATTTAACCTTAAACATAAGAATATAGGACAATTACATAAAAAACAAATTAGAAGACCCTGAAAAGTGACCTCAATAAATCACATCCAAACAAAAACATTTTTATAAAGCAAAATAACCGCTGTGTTTAACTTAAACATGAGCATATTCTACTACCGAATTAAACAAATAAAAATAAATTAGAATGGACTGCTTGTATCAGAGTGCTTAAATCTGAGATTTTAGATGGAGGCCAATGTAATCTGATATTTGTTTCTTGTTGATAACACCATGATATCCCAAATTGGGATAACCTCATAATTTTTAAAATGTATGTCAAAAATAAAACCTTCATTTACTTATGTAACATGTCACTGTAGCTAATTTCCTTTTTTTCTTTCCACCTGATTATTTGTGTTATTTTTGTCTTGTGTAGCTATGAATACAAATCTGTATTTGTATTTATATGTATGAGTATGCAGATATTATGTACATGTGTAAATAAGTATTTACAAATATTTATTTATTTATCATATTATATAAACATGTATTTTGCTGTTTGTTTATAAGTTTATTTACTGTTTTGCTTCACTTTGTTTTGTTTCTTTTTCTCCAGTTCATAAAAACGTCACACAGCTCTCTTGTACCTTACATCTTTAAATATTATAGAAAATAAGTTTAGAAAGTTAAAATAAAACCTTCGTTTACTTATGTGACATGTAAGTGTAGCTAATGGCCTTTTTAAATTTCTTTCCACCCTGTTATTTACTATTATTATTTTAATTATGTAAGAATCTGTATTTGTATTTATGAGTACACAGATGTTTATGTACATGTGTAAATAGGTAAATACTTATTGTTTATTTTACTTTAGATACATGTGTTTTGCTGTTTATGTTTATTTACTGTTTTGCTTCACTTTGTGTTTTGATTCTCTTTCTCCAGTTTATAACAGTGTCACTTAGCACAGCTATTTTGTATCTAATGTACCTAAAATGATAAAAAATAAAGTTTAGAAAGTTAAAATAAAACCTTCAGATGGTTCCCTGAAGTCTGTCGGTCCTCCACGAGGAGGACCATCCCTGTAACGTCCAGATCCAGGACCACCTCCCCTTCTGTCTCCGGGGCGACTGCCACCGCCTCGACTCCGCCCCCCCGCATAGTCGTCATAACCTGAACGGACAGACGGAGGGAAACAGACAGGTGAGCGAGCAGGAGGACGCCGTCAGGCTGCTGGAGCTTCTGCAAACTCAAACGTGATCAATGAGCATGAGATGGAGGGCGTGATGGAGGGACAGGAAGGGGGCGCGGCCCACCGGTCCTGGAGGCGGGGCCAAGTGAACTGGAACAACTGCAGGGTCAAAGGTTACTACAGGACATGTCCTCAGAATCAAACAGAAAAGATACCAGTCTGAGACCAAAGAAACAAAAACAGAAAGTCCACCCAGTCTGTGAGGTTTAAAGGTGCAGTGTGTAGAAATCTGCATTTTAGCTCCATCTAGTGTTCAGATGTTGGAATGAGCCCGTCTGTTTCTAAAACATCACATCACTAAGAGACGGTAAAGAACAAAAAGGATCGTGAACAGGGCATCATCTACAACAGTTGTCATTCATATTTGTAACTATTATTTATATATATATATATATAGGTCAGTTAAGACGATGATTATAGGTTTGTAAAAAAAATCTTGTTTTGCCCCTTTTTGTCCCTAAAACCCACCCGTAGACAACATGGTGGATCGTTATGTCAGCCTCCACAGAGGGGAGACCCGCGGTACATATTAGTGGTGGGAGAAAAAAAAAAAATCAATTCACATAAGAATCAGGATTTTCTTTTTGTTCTACGATTTTTGAATCGTTTTTTTTTTGTTCAAATCGATTTTTTTTTTCAAAATTTAAATGCTATATTTTGGTCCGTGTTAATAAGCCGGACCAGAATCTCGAACATCATTCTCTAATTTTGTCAGAAGGGTTTCAGATGTTTTCTTTGCTGATTATCGCTGCTTTAAATTCAATCCAGTCTTTTGAAGAGAGAGTATAAACAGCTGGTTAAAATATATTGATGAATAAATCCTAAAAACAGACTCACATGTGATGTGTATTTTTCCTGATATAGTCTGTTGGCATCATCATTGTTCATCTTTTTCACTGGGGTTAAAAAAACTAAAGATTGCAAAAATCGACAATATCGTAGAATCGCAATTTAAATCGAATCAGCTGCTGAAAAAATCACAAAAAATCAAATCAGGAGAAAAGAGTATTGTCCCAGCCCTATAACAGATATACACAGATATAAAAAGCTTTTTCTAACATAATAAAAAAAGCAAAGTTTTAAGAGGATGGTTGTTCACCTATTTTGATGGACTTCACATAAAAATAGAAACTTTATATCCTATATTCACCGTTTGTGCTTGGTGAAATGCTGCCAACTTCTACACACTACACCTTTAAAGTGAAAGTAAATCATCATGAACACCATCTCCACCACCTTTAACAGGTGGAGGAGGAAACAGCAGAGCACTGAGGCAAAGTCAGGAAGACCGAATGATGTCAATCTTCACGAGCCTAAAGATTCAACTGCATCACCATCACACAGTAAACTGTCCTGAAGTGACTGATTCTCTACGTCACTGCACAAGTGCTGTTTATGAATTAATCAAAGTGGTTTGATTAATGTGAGCTCCTTTAAATTCACTTCACGGTGCTTTACACATCAGTGTTAATACAATGTCTCTACATTCAATCGCAGTTTAATACTGTAGCCAAACAACAGCCAATGCTGCAATAAACTATCTTATATTAATATTTAATGATGTTTGTTTAAAGGATTTCTCTTAATAAACAATCAGCATTTGCAGAAATTATCATTTTGGCAACATTATCTTGATCAAATGAAGTCTCACCTTCTTGTAAATTTGACAAAGTTCATCCCATTTTTAATCAGCAGATTTTTTAGAAACAGTTTTCATCAGTGTTTCAACACTGCACAAGAAGAAGCAAAGATTAAAAACTATTTCTGGGTCTTTTTTGCTTGTGAAGAATTTTCCGGCACCTTCGACATCCAAAAACAGGACAGAACACAAATGTAGGGTCCACTGATTTTCTTTCTTTGGTTTCAAACTGGTATCCTTTAAAACTCAAGGCCACCTTATCAGGTCCAACTGCTAGGTAAGGCAAATACCAAATCAGCCAATGGAATGACAGCAACTCAGTGCAGGTATGGAAGACGAACTGCTGAAGTTCAGATCGAGCATCAGGATGAAAAAGAAAAGAGGGGCGTTTCAGCACTGAGTTGAATTAAGGGGGTCAAAGCCAGTACTGGCAAGATGTACCTAATAGAGTGGCCAGTGAGTGTATTTCAGTTTTCTAGAAATGCATCAAAGATAAAAACTCTGTTAATGTAACAAAAAACTTTTCCTCTAACTTTCTGTTTCTGTCGGGCTGACACAGCAGCGCCCCCTGCTGACCTCCTGCTGCTTTTCCATGTTTGCTTGAATCAGTAAAAACAGGTTTGATGAATTTAAAGGTGCTATGAGGAGACTCTGCTACCCATGAGCACGCGCGGCGACTGTGGTAAAGATGTGACCCAAGCCAAAGCGTGTGTTTGTTGTGATGCTAATGAATGCAGCTCTGACCTTCCTCAGAACTCTGCATTGCTTTACAACTTCTTTTTTCAACAACTTACAGGATGCAAAGCCACGAGGTAATGTATCTCTTTCTAGTTACGTAGCGGTAGTTTTTGATGTGGGACAACAAGCAATTTTTGGAAAACTTAGTGTCGTAGTTTTGTAGCCGGCTATATATGTCTACTTACAGCCCGGTGCTCTAAGACGTGTCTGAATAATATACATTTGCTCTAGTTTTAATTGTCTTGTTCCTGAAGTTGAGTATCCAGGCCAGTCCAGCCCTGTCCAACCTGACCGTGAAGCTAAGGAATAGCATTTATAGATAACCTATTCTGATGCTATAAAACTCATCTTAAAGTGTGCATTTCCATCAGGCATATATCTAAAAGGGAGACTTTTTTGTAACTACTTAGAAACTCCTCATAGCATCTTTAATTGAAAAAATAATCCTTCAGTCTGTTTTTATTGTGCCTGGAGCTGAATTACACCTGTTTCAGTAGGTGGGCTACAGCGCCACCATGTGGTCATTAATTAACCAAAAGTTTGATTTAAATGTTTCTAAAGTGCTTCATTTCATTTCAGGGCCACATTGCTGCTCTCTGATTGGCCGCAGCCTGGCAGCCTTCTGATTGGTCAGCTGCCGTCCAACCTGAGCTGCTGTGCTCTGAGAGCGCACCTCCTCCTCCCTGGTGGTCGAACTCGTCACGGCTGTCGCGTCCTCCTCCTCCTCCTCCTCTGTGACCTCCTCGAGAACCTCCTCGTCCTGCAGACGACACGGAGTTTAACAAACCAAAGAGTGGGTGAGGAAGAGGAGGAGAAAGAGGAGAGGAGAGAGGAAGAGGAGAGGAGAGAGGAAGAGGAAGAGGAGGGGGAAGAGGAGAGGAAGAGAAGAGGAGAGAGGAGGAAGAGGACGGAGGAAGAGGAGAGGACAGAGGAGGAAGAGGAGAGGATAGGAGGAAGAGGAGAGGAGAGGAGGAAGAGGAGGAAGAGGAGGGAGGAAGAGGAGAGAGGAGAGGAAGGGGAGAGGAGAGAGGAAGAAGAGAGGAGAGGAGGGAGGAAGAGGAGAGGAGAAGAGAGGAGGAAAGGAAGAGGAGAGGAGAGAGGAGAGGAAGAGGAGAAAGGAGAGGAGGAAGAGGAGAGGAGAGGACAGGAGAGAGGGGGAGAGAGGAGGAGAGGTAGAGGAGAAGAGAAGAGGGGAAGAGGAGAGGAGAGAGGAGGGAAGAAGAGGAGAGGAAGAGGAGGCAGGAAGAGGAGAGGAGGTAGAGAAGAGGATAGGAAGGAGAGGAGAGGAGAGGAGAGGAGAGGAGAGGAAAGGAGAGAAGAGGAGAGGCAGAAACAGGCAGGGCCTCCTCCTGGCAGGAGCAGAAGACGATCTGAAGAGGCGGAGCTTGTTAGTCGATCACCAGCCAATCAGAGCGGAGATGTTAGAGAAGAAACCACACCCACTGAGGAGGAAAGTCTTAAACCGTTTTAGTTTGTTAGACCGTAAGTCAGCGAAAGGACAGGAGGAAGGAGAGTGGGCGGGGCTTTGACGGTGAGGATGAGGAGGGTTAGTGGGCGGGACTTTGAGTGTGAGGATGAGGAGGTGACAGGATGAAGAGTGAAGGCGATTGCACACAGGTGGTTAGTGTTTTGTTCGCTCGTACCTCTCCCGTCGTCTTTCCTGAAGCCGAAACCGCCGCCGCCTCGCTCTTGTCTCCGCCCCTCTGCGATGTCCACCCGCAGCGACCTCGAATCTAACAACTGTCAGAAAACAATTGTAGATCAGTCTTTAAGAACGACACTCCAAAGTTTAATTTATTTATTTAAACCCTGACGAGCTTTTAAACAAGTTCAGCATCCTCACAAAACCTGCAGCAAGTATTTTTACTTCACTTCCTGTTTCCTTTTCTTTCAAAAGAGATTTTACTGAAAACTTAAAAGATTAACACACAGACTTTATGTTTTACTATCATCATGTGGAATCATAAGCAAGACAAACAGAAAAACAACAGTAAACACAGAAATAATAATGTAAATAAATAAGTTAAAGTGGATACACTGCCATCCTTAAACCAAATCAACATTTGTACACTTCCCTTTTCACTTTTTCCCAAAACTCTCGATTTATAATTTTTATACATTTTTTCTTCTAAAAAAAAAAAAATAAAAATAAATCTATAAATAAATTCATAAAAAAAAACAATCAGAATATTTTTTTTATTGTCAAGTACGCAACACCTACAAGGAATTAGACTGTGACAGTTGTTTTTTTGAGTACTGGGAGGTTAAAACAAGACAAAATAAATAAAGGTAAATGTAAAAACAATAATTTTAGATGAACTAAATAAAAATGAAAATAGATATAAGATTATAGCATGTGTTAATCATGTATTTGCCTCACGTTGGGGAAATTTGGTTAATTATATAAAGTTTTCCAGGCAACTACTTATCTGCTAGTTTTTTGGTCCTTTCTAAAAAAGGAATATATTTACGTATAAATCCTTTTCTAACATGATATTTTAGACACACAGATGTGTGAAGTGTATGTCTATTGCTTTGTAACACTTGTGAAAGTGTCTATGGCAAATGTAAAAAAAAAGTTAGATAAAAAAAGATTTATAAATGAACAATAAAAGAACAAAACTCTTTAACAAACGCAAATCACACTAAACTGACATGAATCTGATTCTGGAAAGTCGATCATTTGTTCCTGTTATTTTTATTTTTTTCAGTTCTACAGTTTTTAGCACTGGTTTGTTTATGAATATTTTACATTCTGCAAGTTTTAGCATCACTGTGTAGCGCTGTTTGTGTGAGACAAAAAGAAGAGCGGGAAAGATGGAAAATGAGAGCAACATCTGAAACGTGCAAAATAAAACATTTATCTTCTTATCACTTTGTAACATTTTATTGCAACAACAGCAGAAAAACAGTTACAGATGACAGATGATTTTACTTTTAAAGTTATTTTCCTGTATTATGAAGATGTTGACTGTTTTACTAGAAGTGTAGGTCTTCATTTTTAAGGCTGTGACATTTCTTATTTAAAAAAAGAGGAAAAATATTCAGTCAGTGCTCTGTATGCACTTATTTTTCCTAAACAATGCCACCATTTATTTAGGCAATGGTTTTTGGAAGATGTTGATTTTTTTACTTGATGTGTAGGCCTTCAATTGGGTGGGACCTCTTTAATTTAAGAGAAAAAAATAGTTATTTGGCTCCATTTGCACTTTATTAAAATTTAGATTTTTGTTTTTAATCTGGAATAAAGGCCTTAAATTAATTTGTCAATTTTTTTTTTTTTTAGTTATGGTAAAGAAACTAGCTGTGTACTCAATAAAAAATATCCTGTGTTAAAAACATTGAAAATAAATATTGTTAAAACCATAAAAACGTGGACATTTATTTATTCATAAAGACAAGCTATCATCCCCTTGGTTCCCCGCTACAGATTTCAAATTGTTGGTGCTACTCCTACTGTTAGTTCATGTTATATTGTTAGTTTTGTAAATATTTGCGTAAAGAATGTCATTGTTACACACACATACATATATATATATTTTTAAAACTTCATACATCTTATTTGCATTACTGTAAATTCATTTAATTATTGTGCTTTTTATTCTTTTTTCTGTTTTTATTTTATTTCATTTTTATTTTTTTCAGCCCTGTCTTATGGTTCATATTGATGCTTGTTAGTCATTTGGAATAATAGTTTCATACAAGTCTGTAAATATACCATTGTAAGTGATAAGGACATTATTATTGACAAAAAAGACAAGGAACTGTTAAAATTATAATATTAAAGGGGTTAAATGATTTCAAGACTGTGTTTAAGCACTTTTTGAACATTTTGAGCACACTGCAACAATACCACGATAATGATAACCATGATAATTTTGGACACAATAACCATGATATGAAATTTTCATATCGTTACATCCCTATATGTAACAATATTAAGAAATGTTTGTTCTTTTGAAGGAACCAATAAAATGTAAATTAAAAAAAAAGAAAAAAGAATAGACTTTAACTTTCTTAATCTTCTGCTGAATATGATCCAAATCAGTTGGTTTAATCGGTTTATTTCCCAGCCCTAGCAGCACCTAATAAGAAGCAGCGTTACTCACAGCACCGTCGTATGTCAAAGCTTCTTTTAGAGAGCCCAAGTCTTCAAACTCCACATAACAAAAACCTGAAACACAGAAACAGGAGGGAGACTCACAGACCGGCACGCACAGGGAGAATCAGACGGTCACCTGTGAAATAAGCCCCGCCCACCTTTAAACTTGTCTGTCTCTTTGTCTCTGACCAACCGGACGCTGCGGATGTTGAGCTCTTTGAAGATAATGTCGATGTCTCCCTGCACCGTGTTGAACGGCAGGTTTCCCACGTACGCCGTGAAGGGCGGTTCTGTTGGCAGCTCCTTCTGCCTCCTGGGGCCGCCGCCGCCACCGCTGCCGCCGCCGCCACGGGGCCTGAGGGGGGACAGAGAGGATCATGGGACATGAGGCAAGAAATATAAACACTGTGTCAAAGTAAACCTGGTTATGCAGTGATAAGATTTACATGGACAGACGGACTTCCTGTTTTCTGTTTTAGTTTCCTTTTTCTCTTTTTTTTTGAGACGGGAAAAAATTAAATCCAGTTTTGTGGGGACTTAATTTTAGGTTATATTGCCCAGCCCTACCAAGCATTCATCACAATATTGGTAAAGATGCCATTTCAGTTAATCCTGACAGTTAGAGGAGTAACTCGTTATTAGGGCTGGGACGGTTTACTTTTCTCCCAATTTTTAATCTTTAATCTTAATCTTTAGTTAACTTTTTTAACACCAGTGAAAAGATGAACAATGATGATGCCTACAGACTATATCAGGAAAAATACACATCACATGTGAGTCTGTTTTTAGGATTTATTCAGCAATATATTTTAACCAGCTGTTTATACCCTCTCTTCAAAAGACTGGACTGACTTTAAAAGTGGCTTATTCACCCTTTAGGAACCAGAGTTTTTTTCAAGAAAACATTCAATTTTGCTGTCAAGATTTAAAAAGGCTATAGTTTCAAAGTGGTTAGAGATAATGGCAAACTGTCAGAAGACCAAGGCTCAAAATTTGTCAGAATTCTGTCTCCACAGTACCCAAACAGGCTCATCAAAATCTCTGATCCACTAGTGATACTCTTCCTCATCCCAAAGTAAACCCAGCCATCATCATCACTGTAATTTACGGGCCGAGCATGAACGCCTCTGCTGCCTTCACTGTCCTTTTTACCCCTGGCTTCTCCCTCGTCTGACCAGAGCTTCGCGGTCTTTCTCATTCCCGCTAACACCGTCACTTTTCATGGTGTTATGAGCTTCCCTGCATCCCAGACCACGCCCCCTCCTCGACACTTGCCGTTTACTTCCACCCCGGCCACGGAGAGGCAAAGCTTCGGCCTCGGCATGTGCTGCTTGAGGACTGTAATGGCGTGCGGACCCGCTCCCGCTGCATGTGAAATTTGGAAAAAAAACTATTTTTGAAATAAATAAATAAATTTAAAAATCGGCTAACAAAAAATACCAATATTTAGTTTGATGAATCAATTTTTTCCCCACCCCTACTCATTAACAACTCGATATCACTCATGAGTCTTTGTACTTCAGCGTGCAGGGCTGGGTGCAGACTCAGTAAATCAGACGGATCTTTGCCCAGTGAGGCCGGCCGACAGGTTTTAACGTCTTGAAAAACTCTGCGGTTGGTTTCTGTGGTTTTCGTTACTTTACTGGTTCCTCCAGTGGAGACGACACCAGTCCGCAGACGCTCCTGTTAGTCATAAATCTGAACCAGCGAGGCCTGTTTGTGACTAATGCACCCGCCCACAGTCATCTTGTTTATGTCTCTGCAGGTTGTTGTAACCTTGCTGTGCTGCTGGATCCTCCTGATTCAATGTCTGTAATCAGGCAGATCCATCTTACCAAGCTCCAATCTACAACGCCTGTGCTCGGCCCAAACAGGACGGCCCAATCAGAGGAAGAGGCGGAGCTATGAGTGAGACGACAGCAGGAAGTGTCTGCTGGTACAGAAAATTAAAAACACGACAAACTTCTCTACACTTAAACTTTTCCACACGGTGCCTCAGCAGAGCTCACATCATTCAGCTGTTTACCTGCTGACCTCTGCAGGTGGACAAGTGCATCAAAACAAAGACAAACAAACTCAAACAGATTCTTCCCAAGAGCCATCACCACCCTGAACACGCACATGCAGCGACCCCAGACATCAATATAATTTAAAATGTGTAATATCTCCATCACTGCCACTGCTGTGCTGCTACGTTTTAAACATTACCTCCATATTTATATTTATTTATGCCGTGTAGTACAACAGGGCTGAACGATATAGACAAACCTTCATATCTCAATATTGTTACAATACGATATGACTACGGGTTTGGTGAAAACCAAGCGGTGCATTCAAGGGTAATCGTAAAATCAAATTTGTTGTGACGTCTCGAGCTGTACATGCAGGGTGAGAGCAGGGAAATCTATATTGTTTATATTGTTGATTTTTCGATATTAATATCTTTAACGTTCATATCTCGATGTAGATACTATAACGGTATATCTTTCAGCCCTAAATACAAACATACGCTACGTATATTCATCTGTAAATACTAACCACCATTTGCACTATAAGTACTAAGCATATATTCACCTGTCCTGTCCAATACATTTCCACATTCAATAGAAATATTAAGAACTAGAAACAGGACTATTTTCATTCTTAATATTTATCCTCTGCCTCATACTGACAGAGCTTCAGCTGTGCTGTCCAGTAGGATTGTACTTCATCTTGTATATATCTTATACATTTAGAGTCTTCTTACATCCTTTTTTTGCTTAAACTACTTTTGTATACCTTTAACTTAACTATTGATCTATTATTAGAATATTGTCAGGGACTCTTTACACCCTCTGAACAGCTTCTTTCAGCTCCTTCTCTCCAAGAAGCTCTACCGCAACATAACATGCTCCACCACCAGGCTGCTGTTTAACACAGCATGGCCATAAATCTTTAATTTTAATTAAACTATTATTATTATTATTACTTTTTTTTATTATTACTATTATTATTATTATTTTTGTTGTTATTAATAATTTTTATTTCATTTTATTATTATTATTTATTATCATTATTATCATTTTATTCTATTTTACATATATATATATTTTTTTTTCATGTGATTTGTTGTGATCCTGGGGAAACGCCTTCCAGTTCTGCTGATTCACTGGTATTAACTGAATGACAGGCCTGTCACGATAATCATAAAATCCATTAATCCCAGGATGAATAAAAACGTCCTCGGTAAATTTGCCCGCCTCGATAGATATGTGCATCCATGTTTGTTTCCTCCTCTCTTTGTACCAAACAGGCTAGATGAAAAGATGGCTCACTCTGTGCCACTGTCTCAACACCTGCGTGCGTTGGTTCTATGGCAGAATGAGTTAAGTGAGCATCTGTCAGACATTCCAATAACAGTTAATTACTCGTAAGAAATTAAAGTTTCTTGCTTTTGATACAGTGTACTCACTTTATTGTGACATATATTATAATTACATTAGTGATAAAAAAAATGTTTCAAAATAATATTGATAATAATATTGCTTATCTGCAATAGTTTTTTGGAAAATTATCATCCAGAAAAATTTGTTATCATGACAGGCCTACTGAATGACAATAAGTTTGATTTGATTTTGCACTGAGAAGGAGAAGCTCTCCAATCTGGTACATTCTGTATAAAGACAAATAAAGGCCGTTCTGATTCTGATATCTTCTGCCCTCTCCAAACTAAAGACTAATTTCATTTTAAGTAGCTTTCATTCTGTCTTTTACACTGTTGCATTAATGCCTGTGATGAATATGACTGACAAAGCCAGTGTCCAATCACGTGCTGGATATGCTTCTGAAGGTTCAACCCTCTCCAAACTCTCTCTATGAGCACTTTCCCAGACAGGAGATACATCGACCGGTCCATCTGATGTGTCAGGTAATGCAGGCTTCTCAGAGCTAAAAAATAAAGTTCTGCTCTGGTTTTTGAGCATGGGAACAAACACAAGGTGTTCACTTTGTTGACTAATTATTTTCACCATATTTTCATCAACAACATTTTCTCCCCTGATGAAAACTACACAGTAACTAATAAAAACAAAAACTCAAACTAAGCTAACTGACATTTTCATCAACAAATAAAAACTAGACTAAAATGTCTGACAGACTTAATCCAATCAGACCGA
The DNA here is from genome assembly GCA_036419115.1 of Scarus forsteni. Lineage (NCBI taxonomy): Eukaryota > Metazoa > Chordata > Actinopteri > Labriformes > Labridae > Scarus > Scarus forsteni. The sequence goes on along the minus strand of JAZDUH010000198.1, from coordinate 23,822,174 downwards.
ATATGGTCATGTAGGAAGTAGAGACAAGTGATGAATCTATCCAATCACAGCTACTTTGGTTGTGTTAAAGGTTGGATGAGTTCAGAGGGACATCCAATCACAGCTGCCTTAGCTTGGTGGTGGTGGGATAAGTTGTGGAGCGATCCAATCAGAGCTGTTCTCTTAATGAATTGATATATTCATGTAGAGCAGGTTCACTGTTTGTGGTCAGTTCTGGTATTGTAACTGAGATGCTCTGCCAGGTAGCCTAAATAAAGGTGACTGCATTTCACACAAAGGAACATTTGTTTCTGTTCATTTAGACATTCAGACTTTACTAACATTCAATAAAGGCTTAGTAGATGTTAGGTAGGTAGGTATGTAGGTAGGCAGATAGACATTCAGACTTTACTAACATTCAATAAAGGCTTAGTAGATGTTAGGTAGGTAGGTATGTAGGTAGGCAGATAGACATTCAGACTTTACTAACATTCAATAAAGGCTTAGTAGATGTTAGGTAGATAGGTATGTAGGTAGGCAGATAGACATTCAGACTTTACTAACATTCAATAAAGGCTTAGTAGATGTTAGGTAGGTAGGTATGTAGGTATGCAGATAGACATTCAGACTTTACTAACATTCAATAAAGGCTTAGTAGATGTTAGGTAGGTAGGTATGTAGGTAGGCAGATAGACATTCAGACTTTACTAACATTCAATAAAGGCTTAGTAGATGTTAGGTAGGTAGGTATGTAGGTATGCAGATAGACATTCAGACTTTACTAACATTCAATAAAGGCTTAGTAGATGTTAGGTAGGTAGGTATGTAGGTAGGCAGATAGACATTCAGACTTTACTAACATTCAATAAAGGCTTAGTAGATGTTAGGTAGGTAGGTATGTAGGTATGCAGATAGACATTCAGACTTTACTAACATTCAATAAAGGCTTAGTAGATGTTTGATTTGATCCAAGAGGAAAACAGGACTTCAGAAATTCAAGGAGACAGAAAAATGTCTTACACTTTACACTGGGCTGGGCGATACAGCCTAGAAATAAAATCCCAGATTTTTTTCCACAACACTCGATTTACGATTTTAATCGATTTTTCCCTCCCTAAAAAAAAACAAAACTCCCAGTGACATAAAAATGAAACAAATCAAGTTTTCCTTTATGTTGTCTAAATGTTTCCCTCTTAAAGTCAAAGTCTGGGTCATAAAAGGTTGATTATGTAGTATAAACGTAGGCAGGTTTGTCTACATAAACACTAAAAGGCTGAGGTATTTTTACAGTATTAGCATGAAATTCTCTGATCAATATTTAATCTACTTAAATAACAAATACAAGCCTATAAAAGTGCTTGTGCAAACCCTACAAGGCCAACCATCATGAAAATTGATTTTTTTTTTTTTAATTCAACTACCGTAAATTACGGACTATAAGCCGCTACCTTTTTTCTACACTTCAAACACTAGGGCTTATACTACGGCGCAGCTTATTTATGTTTTTTTTTTTTCGTTGCGGCAAAAACAGTTTGCCTAGCAACAGCAAACCAATAAAATTGATGAGAGGTCCAGACAGAGGTTCAATGAAATTGCCTCCTTGGTTTCATGTTCCTCTTTGTCAATTTCTTTCTTTTTCTTTGCCAGAAATGCTTCCAGTGTGTTCTGTTTTAATCTCTTGGACATGTTTGCCCTGCTCTCTGTGACTTGTTCTCTGTGGAATGGGAATATAAAAATTTATATGAGCTGAAAACAAAGCACGCGTCATCAAAAAAAAAAAGCGCCAAGTCGCTCTCCGCTGTGGATAAAAGTAAATAAACTAAAAGGCTGAGGTATTTTTACAGTATTAGCATGAAACTCTCTGATCAATATTTGATCTACTTAAATAACAAATACAAGATTATAAAAGAGCTTGTGCAAAACCTACAAGGACGACCATCATGGAAATTGTGATTCTTTTTAAAAATTGCAACTACTTTCAATTGGACGAATTGTAAGAAAAAAAAATCTTGATTTTAATTTTTTTTAATCTTCTGCAGAAAATAATTCAAATGAATCGATTTAATCCATTTTTTGCCCTGATCTATCTTTACACTAGGGATGGAAGAAAAAAAACTGATTCACATCACTGTCAGGATTTTTTGTTTGGATGATTTTTTAAATCTTTTTTTTTTTTTTTTTTGCTCAAAAATCACTTTTTTTCCCAAATGAAAATGCTTCATTTTAGTCTGTGTTAATAATCCACTTTCAAAGTCAGTCCAGTCTTTTGAAGAGAGAGTATAAACAGCTGGTTAAAACATATTGCCGGGGTGCTGGTTTGGCGGAGTGGTTAGCAACCAAGCACCCCATGTACTTGCTTCTGCCGGTCCAGGTTCGAGTCCAGCCTGTGACCAATTTGCAGAGTGTCTTCCCCTACTCTCTCTTCCCCTTTCACAAGCCTATCCACTGTCTCTCTCCTATCAATAAAGGCACAAAATGCCCAAAAAATACATACATTAAAATATATTGCTGAATAAATCCTAAAAACAGACTCATGTGTGATGTGTATTTTTCCTGATATAGTCTGTAGGCATCATCATTGTTCATCTTTTTCACTGGTGTTAAAAAAGCTAAGTAAAGATTGAAAAAATCGGCAATATGGTAAAATCGCTATTTTAATCAATCAGCACCTAAAAACTGGAATCAGGAGAAAAGCATATCGTCCCAGCCCTACTTAACACTTCCTTTTTTGGTCGACTGAATTTAACAGTTGATTTCATCGACTAAAATGTTGAGAAATTTCATCGACTAACACAAGAGTAAAATTTAAACAACTTAGAGACTAAATTAGGACTAACACTAAAAGATGTTTTGGTCAAAGATTTAAACTAAACTAAATAAAAAGTGCTGTCAAACTGACACTGGCATGTGAGTCAACTTCCTGGTTTCTTGATTAATTCTGTGTCAGTTTAAACAAACGTTAGGATGGAAAAGTTTCCTGAAACTGCATGAAGAAAACTCTGATTCACATCATTCACTGCTTAGCTTCAGTCACTCTTACAACACCCTGAAACATCCAGAGTAAATGAAAACAGAGCTGACAGTGGAAATGCAAACGAGATCAGGGTTTACCGCAGAGGAAATGAAGATCTTAGAAACACCATATAGAGGGAAGTCCACGTTAACCTTTAATTTACTGCACTGAGAAGCAGACGTAGATGATTCTGCATCGATTAATCCATTAAACACGAGGCAGAGATTGTTGCATCAAAGAAACTAAAACCCACATGGTCACTGAAATAACCTGAAAATGACAAATGTAATAATAAATAAAAATTTACTGAAAATCAACTCATGAATATCTGACATTGCTTTTGAATTGTTGTTCAACAGAATTAAAGAAATAATACTAAACTTATAAATGCACTGAGCCATGTGTGTTTATGAAGACCAGACCTACAGAGTTTATTAAATTAGGTTTGTTTTCTGAAAATGATGATAAAAGCTCATATTTCTCTGTCCGCTCCATCTCCAGTGTTATTTTACAGCTGCTTGTGGTTTTTCACATTTTATTACTTTCATATTGCTTTTGTTTGTTTTCCATTAACTTGTTTCATTAAGCCCCCCGCCTGCATAAAAACTTATATAACAAATTATAATCACAAATGATCACCATGAATAACAATAAATATCAACATTAGAAGTGTTTGATAAACAGAGTTAACTGGGATGTTGTTAGGGATGCACAACATCATCAGCATCATAAGTTATATCAGCTGAAATAGAAGCATAATGCATTAATAAACCAAATTACTTCCACTTATTTTCACCTCACGTCCAAGCTGAGGCACCAACATGATCATTTTTAGTGAATGATATCATGTTTTTCTTATTTCACATTTGTTTCTAATACAAATAAAATGCCACAGAATAAGGAGCAGGACACTTTTAGTTGGATAAAGACTTCATTCTTCTTCCAAATAATATCAATATCATTACCAACAATAGTAGCTTCGGAGTAAGAACCTGCAGACGCACATCCCTACTGTCTGAATTTGTTGCAATTAATAAAATAAAATTTAATGTGGCTGAACATTATCTGTAGATCAGATCTTTGACTGCAGAGAGATACAGCTTAGATTTATCTGAAATCAAGTTTTTTTACAAATCAGAACAAATATAATAAAAATAGGAAAAGCACAGGCATGTGTTTTTTATAACACTTTTTATATCTATTAATCCTGATTCTTGTTGACATTGTGAAACTAAACAGAGTCACACATCACATATCACCCACAGATGTAGGGCTGGGCGATATAAAAATAAAAATTAAAAATGAAAATCCCTGATTTTATTCCCCACGAAACTCGATTTTTAATTTTATCAATATTTTTTCCTCTAAGAGACACAAAAATGACATGAATCAAGTTCTGCCTTCATGTTGTCAAAATATATTCCTAAACCAATCAGAATTTCCCTCTTTAAATTAAACTGTCCGTCATAAAATGTTGATTATGTAGTTCTGACGCAGGCAGGTTTGCCTACATAAACACTAAAAGGCTGAAGTATTTTTACAGCCTGTTTTGCTTTGAGAGAAAAAAAATGATTAAAATTGTAAATCAAGTTTTGTGGAGAAACAACAGGGGTTTTATTTTTAGGCCATATCGCCCAGCCCTAGTTAAAACAGATTAAATATTGGAGCCTAAACATTCTGTGTGTCGGGCTGGAGTAATAAATGTTATTTAATGAGAAAGATCAGGTACTCGAGTACTTAAATAATCACACAAATCCCTAAAACAAACAGCATTTCTAATGTTTCTGTGCGACTGACTTATTTAAACAAATAAAAACCAGTCCCCGTGGTTGGATGACAAAATGAGATTAAATTTAAAGATCAATATAATACAGTGGATCAAAGTCTGACATTATTATGAGCAGGACTCTGTTTGCCTCTTCTTCAAAGCTCATGTTCATTAATATAATCTAAATATTATATTTAAAACTTCCTGTATAAAGATCACAGTGCAGAAGGTTCTTGAACCCACAGGCACAGATTATAAAGCTGTTAAAAAACTTCAGAGCTAATATGCAAACACCAGATGTGTTTTATCAGGAGGATGCTGAAAAGTGTCATTTTAGCCTAAAAGACTTGACAGAAGTTCTTCTGTTTGTCCATCTGTCTGTTAGAAAGATCTGGAAGTCTTCAACAGAGTTTAAGGATATTTTTAGAGAATGTTGGTCATAGTATAAGAAAAAACATCATTAGATTTGTTGGTGATTCAAATCCAGATGTAGGACCAGGAATATTAATTAAGGAATTTTTAGGCAGTTTTCACATTCTTACACTGACTCAACAATGTTGGAAAGATCACATCTTTTAAACATTTGCAGTAGGGCTGGGAAATATTACCAAATCTTAATATCACGGTTAATTGAAACTCTTACCTCGATTATGATTAGTGATTAGCAGTGATTATTTTACGCTATGCTGGAACACATTAGTGGTGATACCGATGGTCATCGACAGTCTTCCTGCAGTTTTTACACTTTACTTTTTTCTGCTTGATGTCCTCTGCACAGAATCCAAAACTATCCTCAAACAATGGAGATAGTATTTTTCTAGGCTAAAAGGTCCTCTGATAGATTGGCACTTGTCTCCTCCATGTTGGCAGTGCGTCCTTCGCTCTTGGCGAAAGTGAACGTAGACCATATGGAGGCGGCGCGGTCATGTGACTTAAACAGGGAAAATAATCAAAACAATCGTCGTGATTAAAATTACTTTGATTATAGGGTCTAAAATCTAAAATATATCCTTAAACAAAGTTGAAAGATATTTTCAGAGAATGTAGGTCATAGTATAAGGACAAAACTATTAGATTTGTTGGTGATTCAGATCCAGTTGAAGGACCAGGAATATTAATAAAGGATTTTCTAACAGTGTGAGGTAAGGACTCAACAATGTTGGAAATATTATAATAACTTATAAACCTTTGCAGAGATTTGTACTCCCTGAGCTCTTTCCTTCATATCGTGCAGACCTTAGTTCACGAGAAGATCGTCTGTTTCCTCTAAAATCTGTATAAATGCTGACATTACATGATTTCTTTGTGTTAAAATTCACATCCCTCTGACTACAGAAAGGTTGTTCCACCAGGCTGTTGGCATTTAACAGTGTAACAAATACTGTCAACAAATTTTAAAGAACTACAAAGAAAATCACTAAATTCATATCTTAACCTCTGTTTAAGTTATATATACTTAAACAGAGGTTAAGGATATATTCAAAGAATGTTGGACATGTTATAAAGTAGAAATCGTCCAATTTGTTGGTGATTCAAATCTGGAAAAAGAACCAGGAATATGTTTGAAGGATTTGCTAACAGTGTGAGATAAAGCAGTTTCTCACATTCAGACACAGACTTGAATGTTGGAAAGATTATAATAATAATCGTTAAACCTTTGCAGAGGTTTGTAATTCATACTGTGCAGAAGATCATCAGTTTCCTCTAAAATATGTATCAATAAATTCAAATTATTTTCTGCAGAAGATTTAAAATTTAAAAATCAAGATGTTTTTCTTTCACTTACTTAAACTGTAAGAAGTTGTAAAGTTTGAAAAATATAAACACTGAAACTTTAGCTTTCATGATGGTGACCCTGTCTGGTTTTACACAAGCACTTTTATAGGCTTGTTTTTATTTTCTAAATTAGATAAAATATTGATCAGAGAGAAACATGTTAAAAAGCTGTGTCAGCTCTCAGTGTTTATGTAGGCAAACCTGCCTGTGTTAGAACTACATAATCAACATTTAATGACACACACTTTAATTTAAGAGGGAAATTTTGATTGATTTAGGAATATCTTTTGACTGGGAATCTGGGATTTTAGTTTTAGGGCATATCGCCCAGCCCTGAGAGAAGTAATAGTGACAGACAGGAGACCAAAGTAATCAAAACATTAGCTTAATTTTACACAACATGATGCTAACTGCAAAACGCCCAACAGGATGTCAATCAACGGTTAAACATCATTAATATGCTGAGTCACTCGGCTGCAGAACACTTAATATCAGGACAGCCATGTGTTTGGTGTAGTTGACCCTGAAATCCTGTAGATCTGATTTTTTGGTGCACAAACTCCTCAGGAATTGATAAAGGGACCAATAAAGAACTGCACTGGTCAGCAGGATTGATAACAGCATTGATGTCAACAAAACGTCAATTCCCATCCCTATTTTTAAATAAACCGTCTTTAAGTTTTAACATAGAAGCTCAATGATAAACTGATCAGTTAGTTTCATATAAACAACATATTGATTATTCTAACTGCTCTTTTCTGTAGTTTGATGGTTACTGGGTCTGAATTTGTTTTGTACGTTTCCAAAAGTACTGACACAGTATGAGATATAAGACATTGTGAACACAGTAAAAAAAAAAAATCATACGGCAGATTTTATTTAACCCTTTAAATTCCAGTTCAAATGTTTGGCATAGGTCAATAAATTCAGGAATATTTAATGTGTTGAAAACCATAACACATTATTGTTTGTTTCTGTAAATGCTTCAGGAAACAGAAAAAACTGCAAACAAACAAAAGAATTGATATTTTTTGTGTGGGATTTAAAGGTTTAAACAGCTAAAAGTTTTTTTAACCAAGTAATTCATCCAAAAGGTTTTTTGTTTGTCAAACTACATTGTTGTCTGTTATGTTTGATTGTTATTTTACTTACAAACACTACTGCCATTTCTAATTGATTTTGTCCCAAATATATGTGCATTTTATATCATCACATAATTAACTGTTAGCTTTTTAAACCTTTAAATCTCTCAAGAAAATATCTGTTTTTTGGTCTGTTTGTAGTGTTCTCTGTTCTCTGAAACGTTGAAAGAATCAAGCTATGATTTGATTAGTTCTGCTTTTTAAAACATTAAATATCCCTTTTTATTGACCACCTCTGCCAAACAGTTGAGCTGGGAGTTAAAGGGTTAATAAATCCTCAGTTTTATAAAGAATTGCAGCAGATCTGGATCATTTAGGGATGCATGATATTGGATTTTTGCCAATATTATTTAATTCATTATTGGCAATACCAACACTCCTGGTCAAGAGCTCTGAACTTGTCAAAAATAGACTTATTTCAGTGTTACAGTATATCTTTGAGAGGAATAGATGTAAAACAAGAAAAACAGCATTTAACACTTCAAAAATGAAATCCCTGATTTTTAAATGCATCCATGCAGTGATAATAAGTTGCATCAATAATCTACATTTGTGTAATTTGCCAATATTCCATCCAACATATGGTTGATATGTGTGGCCGATATACTGATGGCAAATATCTGCAAAAATATAAATATCAGCAGATATGATACTTAACTCTTTAGGCTGATATCAGCAGATACCGACAACAAATTGATAATTTCAAGCATCATACGTTTGATATATGCTATTCATGATTTCCACTTAAGTTTATAGTCAATGGTCACTCCCTGTGTCACAGCTGGTATAATAGTCACCAAAGCTCAAAAATTTTGTTTTATTTTCATCTAATCATAACTTGCTTAAGTCAAACCACGTTTTCAACTCAATCTTTGCCATACTCCATATCGGTTTCTTACACAAACATGCAATATCCGTGAAAGAAGCAGGTGTAATAGTGAAAAAAGACAACATTGTGCATCCCTACGAGCAATGAAAATCAATCTATAACCTGACAATAACAATAACAACCTTGCTTAAGCTCCTCTGTAATGCAAACATACATGTGACATCAGTCTCCTGCAGAAATCATGCCAGAATCAGAGGCTGCAGACGTCCATAAAATAACAATAACCTGTTATGATGGCTGTTATATTTAGCACACATGAGCATGAAAACACATGAACAACAGAGCTGAAGCCAGCAGCTCACCCACCACCGACCACAGGCGGATCAATAACCGATAGCGCAGATCGATAGCAGCCTCATGTTGGTGTGGATCTGCGGACACATGAAGCAGCCATGCGGGCAGTCTGCAGCAGCAGCCCCGCCACCACCTCCACCTGCTGCGGCCTCTGACCCTCCTCCCGCCCGGTACATGTTCCTCCGGACAAACACCGCACCGACAGACAGTATTACTCTACCAAACACCGCAGCAGCCCCCGCCACATGGGTCCGTTTGTGTCGTTAGCTCCCTGCTAGCTGTTAGCTTAACTGCTCCGAAGCCGCGGTGTTTCCTAGCCGCTCTCCCCAAGCCTTGCTCACTCCGATCCGGTCTGTTAAAAAAGCGCCGGGCGGGACGAGCTCAGCGGCCCGGTCGTTAGCACCGATGGCTCGGGGAGGACAGCGGCGGGGAACAAGGTGACAGTCAGCCCGGGGTTTTTGTTAGAAACGAGTGGCAGTGTTGCCGTGCCGAGCGGAGACTCACCCTCTGCCCCCGCCGAAGTTGCCGTAGGCCCGGTCCCGGTCGTCGTAGCTGTCGTAGTCCGCCATTACTGCTGCTGTGTGTCGGAGGAGGAGGTCCTACACGTCACACTGACCGAGTTAGGCTGTCCGCAGAGCGCCTGACCGGGAATACGCTCACTCCACAGCAAGGATTACCAACACAGTAAAAAAAGAGCCATTTGCATTTATGCAGACTTACAGCTGCTCTATTTGGGACAAAAATAAAGGTATTACTAAAAAAATTAAACACCATACTAAGGCCACTTTTTGAATAATAAAATGATCTATTACTTCTTGAAAGTTCCGTTTCTGAGGCTATTAAGAGTCCTGAAAATCGGAATGACGAAAGCCTTATCCCCCTATGAAATAAGTATATTATCATAAGTAAACAACATATGATAATATAAATTTGTCATGAAATTAGCATACTAATATCCATCTATATTACAACATAAATACAAGTTACTATGCATAATCAAATGAACTTGACATAGAGTTCAAGCAAATTTAGCTAACTTACATGGAATTAAAACCAATGAAGTTATTTCTAAATCAATAAAATGATGAGTGTAATTCATATTTTTAGAGCTCAAATATTTTGCTGCTGCCATTTTTAAAATATAGTATTGAGTAATACTTGATATAATGTTCAAAGTCTTCATAAAAGAGATTTAGAAACACTGTTTTTGCAAAATAAGGTCAAAAACAACTTACATAGACAATAAAATATCAGTCTAGATTATATAGAATTACCTGAGTTTTCTTCATATTAACAACTGCTAGTTTTTGGGGAATGAATGGCGGGCCACATTTAGTGATGCGGAGGGCTGCACTTGGCCCCAGGGCCGCCACTTGCCCACCCCTGCCTTAAGCCACCCTGGTGAAATGTATTAAATGAGAAACATGATCTATGTCCTGTAAACACTGACATTCATACATGGGGCTGCTATCAGACAGATATAACTGTAAATTCCTGTTAAAGGGAATTATCAGCCTGGGACGGTGCAAAGAAATTTCAGTTATTGTTCTAGCCTCTTGATATAAAGCTCTACCGACACTTCCTTTTATTGTCTGTTGATAAATATACAACTTTAAATTCACATTAAAACGATTCATTTTTCATAAATATAAGGAATTTTATTTTCCAAATGAGTGAAATCATGATGTAATGGCTTGCTCCTACTGAATTACCTTGGGCTGCTAATTAATGTCTCCCATATGAAATGAAACAAACTGATTTTTTGTGAACACTTCCATCTCCTGTCAGAGATAGGTAACCTTGCATAGCAGATGGGCCTGCTTGATTCAGTTCCTGAAATCCTGCAGACCTTACCCTAACCCTGCAGGACTTGTGGAATATTTCTGTGGCAGATATATGGAGCTGTCCATCTGGCTTGTCAGGTTAAGAGATAGGACCTGGGATGGAAAAACATCCCCACCACAGACTGAATTTACTCCCACTGAGCAGGAGAGGAAAAGCTCCACCTCCTGACAAACTACTTTCATTACAACCAATGAATTTAGATTATCTGATGCATGTCCATCTCCAACTTCAGCAGAGTCATTTTCAAACAGTCACAGATAGTTTTAGTACTTCCTGCACCTCACTTGTTTTTGTGGGTTATATGAGTCATGCAGGTGAAGACGAATCTTTGACCGAGCAAGGCAGCTGTAATTATCAGCCTATGAGAGCGGGTCAGAAAAAAAAACATTTGATCAGTTAACTTTGTGTTTTTTTCATAAATGTCTCGCCCTTCTATATCATTTCTTTTGGGATGTTGCTCAGCTGAACATGCCATTTTAACTTCAAATTAAACACAAATAAATGAAACAGAAACATCAGACTTATTAAATATTTTTATTTACATCTTATTACAGGCCTTCAACAGAAATGACCGACCACTTAAATTATTGAACACCATATTTACTTCCTCTCTGTGATGAATTATACAGCTACAAACCTATCAAAAATATATTTATATATATATAAATATGGTAAATAATATATTCTCCCACCCCACTGTGCAGCTACTTTAAGAAAATAAATTATTAAAATAAAAGCCTGCCCACTGTGACTGAGGAGAAATCAGTTTTAAAAGTCAGTCTGATGTACGGAAGAGCATCAGGGCCACTCGTGAGAAAAAAAAATGGGACGGGGTAGAATTTTTCTTTCATCATGCACGTCGAGAAAAAAGTCGAAATGTTGAGAATAAAGTCAAAACTATTATGTCGAGAATGAAGTTGAAAGGGGATGGTGAGAATAAAGTCGAAATATGTCGAGGATAAAGTCGACTTTTTTGAGACTAACAACCAGCGCACTGCTTCTACAAAATGCCGTCCAGTCAGTTAGATGAATTAGTGAAATTACACTTTGGACTCGGCTTTAATAACAAAGAAATACTTTCTCTTTTAGCCCACAGACATACTGTAGTAATCAGTATTAGGAATTTGAAGAGACTGTGCCGAAAATTGTTAAAAAAAAAAAAAAAAAAAAAAAAAAAAAAAAAAAAAAAAAAAAAAAAAAAAAAAAAACCACACAAGCTTGGAAGAAGTGGCCTCATTCAGCATTTATGCTTAGAACAGGAATTCAAAAAATCTATTATAAAAGAATTTAAAAAAACATACATTAAATCTGCCATACTCTTTACATTACACTCCATGCTACAGCATGCATCTCTGTCTTTCTCCTCACCGGATTTATCGAAGAGAACTGGGACGGACCAAAGGAGACGTCGACTTTATTCTCGACATTATATTTCGACTTAATTCTCGACATTTTGACTTTTTTCCCGAAGTGCATGATGAAAAAAAATTCTACCCCCTCTCACATTTTTTTCTCACGGGTGGCCCTAATACTCTTCCGTACTGATTCTTCTGTCATCGCTGACGGTGTGATTTCTGTCTGTTACAATCGTCTTCGAGTCAGAATTAGAGTTCAGATTAAGCCCAAAAATTCATCCCACCTCTACCTGAGCCTGAGCCTGGTTTAAACATGACAGTTTTCATCGTTCTGGCTTCAGTAATTACAGCTTTATAGTGAGGTTTCAGCTGTTTTATTGGCAGAAATCCTTTCAGATGGGACCTGAACGAAACATCACAGAGGCAGATGATACAGAACAAATCAAGCTGACGTTGCTCCAGACTTTCCTCTGCATGGGAGCAGCATTAAATCTCCTGATGAGGTTTTTATTTTCCATCCCTAAAATCCATTTTCTTGGTAACAGGTACAGGTGATGCACGAAGCTGAGATGTGTGTAATAAATATGAGAAGAGCACCAAACGTGAAGCTCCACTCAGTGTGTGCTGCATAAACACTGCCCGGCCAAAAAAGAGTCTTCACCTAAAAAAGCTCACACTCTAATATTTCGTTATTCCTCCTTTATCTTTGATCACAGTCTCATTCTCTGTGTCATTGTTTCTTTAAGCTTCTCCAATGTCTCAGATTTGTCCCAGATCACAGCACTGCCCCCACAGGCTTGGGCAGTAGGCACTAGGCATGATGGGTGCATCACTTCACCTGCCTCTCTTCTTCCCCTGATGCTCCCATCACTCTGGAACAGGGTCAATCTGGACTCATCAGACCACATGACCTTCTTCCAGTCCTCCACAGTCCAATCTTTATGCTCCCTAGCAAACTGAAGCCTTTTTTCTGCTTAGCCTTACTGATTAGTGGTTTTCTTAAGGCTACACAGCTGTTCAGTCCCAATCCCTTGAGTTCCCTTCACATTGTGTGTGTGGAAATGCTCTTACTTTCACTATTAAACACACTCCTGAGTTCTACTGTTGTTTTTCTTTGATTTGATTTGGCCAAACGTTTAAGTGATTCCCCGATCACCATCATTCAGGATTTTATTCTGACCACATTTCTTCCTTGAAGACGATGGTTCCCCACTATCCTTCCAGTTTTTAATAATGTGTTGGACAGTTCTTAACCCAGTTTTAGTAGTTTCTTCAATCTCCTTAGATGTTTTCTCTGCTTGATGCCAATGATTTGACCCTTCTTAACCTTTTAACTCCCAGCTCAACTGTTTGGCAGAGGTCAAAATTAACTCAGGGATATTTAACGTTATATTAAACATAACAAATCAAATCATTGTTTAATTCCCTTAACATTTCAGAGAACAGAGAAAAATACAAACAAACCTAAAACCAGATATTTTCATGGTGTGCGATTAAAAATTTTTAAAAGTTAATGGTTGATTGCCTGATGACTTAAAATGCCAAAATACTTGGGAAAAATCAATTAGAAAAGGCATAATTTGCAAATAAAATAGCAAAAAAAAAAGACTTAAAAAAGATGATACTGAGTTTGACAAAAACACCAAAAATGTTTTTGATGAATAATTATTTTATCTCATTAAAGTTAAGTATTTAAAATAATAAAAGCTTTTAGCATTTTAAACCTTTAAATTCCATGTAAAGGAGATATCAGTTCTTTGGTTTGTTTTCAGTTTTTTCTGTGTCCTAAAGCATTGAAAAAGCAAACAATGATGTGTTATTTTTTTTGACACATTGAATATTTCTGAATTTCTTTACCTCTGTTAAACACTTGAGCTGGAAGTTAAAGGGTTAAACAGACCCGTAACTCGTGTTTTTCCCGCCTGTGACTCGTGATAGTACACTGGAACAGCAGTCGAACTCCAACCTGTGAACTCGTACCAGATCGATGTACTCCGAGTTACGACTTGTGACGTCACATCATTGCCAAACCAATAAGGCAGCCTCTTAATAATGACAAACACTGTTAAGTATAAGCTTCTGTTAGCTTGTGCACCATTCCCCCGCTTCTGTTTCACTCAAATGAGTTAGCTGATAAAGCATAAATCTTATAACGCCTGCCATGGTGGTTAATTTACATACCAGAATCCCTTGCGCTCAAACCAAAGTCGTATTTTGCCTGGAACGCTTTCAGAGACTTTAACTGGGAAATACCCGAGTTACGGGTCACCTGGAACGCAGACTAACATCTTTTCCACGACCACAGGATGAGTCTTTGACATGGTTGTTGAAGAAATGAGAAGCTGCTCATGTCATCAGTTGGAGTTAAATAACTTGTTTCAGCTGAAAGATAATCACCCATGCAGTAATTATCCAACAGGAGGCTCACACCTGTTTGATTAGATCCAGGTGGAGACTTTTTGGGGCCAGGCAGTGTATATTATGTTTGATATGGTTGTTTTTTAATGAATGTTGTTGAGGATTAAGTCACAGTTTATTCCCTCTCAGTATGACGGACTAAACAGTTGTGCCTCTCCATCACGATGATGGAGGAAGATGGCGCCCCTGCAGGCCATGTGATGGCCTTGCAGAGCTCCTTGAATCTGGAGGTCTGGTTCATCAGGAGCTTCCTGATGTCCTGGGTTCTTCTGGGATGTTGTTCAGGTTTGGGGGAGGGGAGTCGCTCTGCGGGGGTCTATGTCCTCGCTGCCTTAAGTCCGTGGACTTGGTATCCTTCTCATCGTGGATCTCGGTTTTCACCAAAAACTGAAGGCACAAAACAAACCATGAATGAAAGTTTCTTTGTAGGCCTGTCACGATGACAAAGTCTGCTGGATGAAAACTGTCCAAAAAATTATTGCCGATAAATGATATTATTGTCAATATTATTTTGAAACATCATTGGCCCAGAAATAAAATCCCTGTTTTTTTTTCCACAACGCCCGATTTACGATTTTAATCGATTTTTCCCTCCCTAAAAGAAACAAAACTCCCGTTGACATAAAAATGAAACAAATCAAGTTTTGCCTTTATGTTGTCTAAATGTTTCCCTCTTAACCCTTTAAGGCCCAAGACCATAGATTAAAGCCAGAAAATCTTAATTTTTTTTGGAGATTAAATTTTTATTTCACTTCCTGCTAAAATCCATAAAAATCAAAATGTTCATAAAATTCAACATATAGATTTTTCGTATCTCATTTGATACATTAGGTGTTTTGGCAACTGATAATCCATTTGAGGACATTTTTATCATTTATCTGATTGTATTCAGATTTTTTTTTGTAATTTGTTGATCATATTGAGTAAAAAGAGGTATTATAAAGTACAGTATGTATCAAATATGTTACAATTGGCTTTATAGGGTTAAAGTCAAAGTCTGGGTCATAAAAGGTTGATTATGTAGTTTAAACGTAGGCAGGTTTGTCTACATAAACACTAAAAGGCTGAGGTATTTTTACAGTGTTAGCATGAAACTCTCTGATCAATATTTAATCTACTTAAATAACAAAAACAAGCCTATAGAAGTGCTTGTGCAAACCCTACAAGGCCGAGCATCATGAAAAATTGTATTTTTTTTTCAAAACTGTAACTTCTTACAATTGGACTAAGTTAAGAAAAAAAATCTTGATTTTTAATTTTTTGAATCTTCTGCAGAAAATAATTCGAATTAATCAATTTAATTGATTTTTTGCCGGGCTCTAAATATATGTCATAATAAAGTGAGTATACTGTATCAAAAGCAATAAGCTTTAATTTCTTAAGAGTATTTAAATGTAATTGCAAGGTCAAGAGCTTTTAAATAAAATAAATCAAACAAACAACATAATAAACTTAACAAAAAAAAAAAAAAGAAAAACCCTCTGAAAACGAAATGGACTCTCTTTTGGGAAAAACTGCATGTAAGTGAAAATCATTATACTAATCAAAAAAATAAACAATAGACCCTGTCTTTATAGAGAAAAAAGAACTCCAATAAAAACACATACAACAATAAAAACAACAACACATAAAATGTAGTTTGTACAGTTCCTGAATTGTTTTGACATGTACTTTCTCCCAGTCAATTCGTACTGTCTGTCAAATGTTTGTAACATTTCTATCTTTTCAACTGTATTGAAGGGCTGCGTTTCTTTTGCACCATTTTGCTCTGTTTTATTTATATTTACTTTGTCGACCAAACGTCTCAGTAAGCACTGACTATCAGGACGAAGGCTCCACTGCACCTCGTCTTCTTCATTGTCACTACTTTCAAACAAATACGACATATCAGCTCGTCGGTGTTCATGAGCTCACACCTTGTTCATTCTGTTTAAAACAGACAAATTCCCACACTGGGGCTGTGGCAGCCGGCTTAGGAACCGTGGCTTTTGTGTCATCATTCATATTAGTGTTTGTTTCCTTGTTACTCCTCACAACGCTCACTCCAGCTCTCTGTGTGTGTAAATGCAAGCGGCCCCGCCTCCTCCACAAAGATTGAATGAATGATAGATGCATCACTCCAGTATAAAACCAACACACCCAGGTGTTGAGAAAGTTGCACAGAGTGAACCATCTTGTCATTCAGCCTGTTTGGTAGAAAAGGAGGAGGAAAACTAACATGCATACACGTGTTAACTTACAGAGGATGTTTTTATTTATCGTGCTGTTAATTGATTTATTTATAGGCCTATTTCTTTTCTTTGTTACGATAAGACAAACAAGAACAAACTCTTGAGATGATTGGATGATCTGACCTGGTTTTCAGCCAGCGCCTCCTTGGCCATGTAGTGCTCCCTCTTTATCTTCATCTCCACCTCCTCGGGGATGTCGGGGACCATCAGGTCGATCAGACGACCGACGAAGAAGACCACATGCTGAAGAAGAGCGAGAGGAAGAGCGGGCGCTAGTCAGGTCAGAGCTGGTCTGATATTTTACTCATGAGCTTAATCACAGAGAGACGATCACAAACGACGAAATAATCAGACTGACTTCAGTCTGATTCCTTCAACCGAGGTCAGTTAAAGCAGCCATTCTCAACCTTGGAGTCCCAACCCCAATTGGGGTCGCGAGATGATTTCTGGGGGTCGCCAAATAATTTAGGAAAAATATAAATGCGCAAAATTAATGTGGCGTCCGACCGGACGTTAATGGACAAGTGATTGGTCTCAAACAGGCATTTTGTTACTCAAAATCAATTACTGATTTGTATATCCGACATACGTTTCATTGATCGGGTGTTGTTTCAGCACCGCGGACAGCGAATTTTCATTGCGTTACAGGGGGAGGGGGGTCGCGGACAGTACTGAACGTTAAATTGGGGGTCGCGACTTTGAAAGGTTGAGAACCACTGATTTAAAGTACTGAAAGTCTGGAGAGGTGATGTTACCAAACTTTACCGTAGTTTGAGGTGTTTACAGTAAAACAACCTTCACTTATCAGCTTAGAAAAGGAGCTGCCCACTTAAAAGTTGCCCTTATAGCTTTTGTTACTTTATTATTAAGATTTTGCAAATTTCACCAATTCTTCCTTCACACACATTATGGATAACAGAAGTACTTAACTTTATTAAAGTGTGGGGGGGTGCTGGAGCCTATATGCCAGCTGTCATTGGGCGAGAGGCGGGGTACACCCTGAATCGGTCACCAGTCAATCACAGGGCCACATAAAGAGACAGACAACCATTCACACTCATACCTAAGGACAATTTAAATCACCAATTAACCTAATGAGCATGTTTTTGCTCCATGGGAGGAAGCCGGAGTGCCTGGAGAGAACCTACGCCCTAATCCTCTTCCATATATTATATTTCAACTCTGATAGGATACAAGTTATTATTTTTATTTTTAAAAATAGCTATTAAGATTTGAAATATCAATATTATATTTGAGTCAAACTATCATGATATATTGCTGTATTGATATTTTTTCACACTTCTACCATTTGTGGACAAAAATGTCCCATTTACTCCCATTAAACATTTTGGTTTCCCTTTGATAAGCCCCTGTTTGATATTCATGTTGTTACAGTGAGTTAATAAAATAAAAAGCTGACCTCGAACACGATGACAAAGGTGAGTCTGATGGCGAGCAGGTGATAGTACTCGGGGAG
The DNA here is from genome assembly GCA_036419115.1 of Scarus forsteni. Classification (NCBI taxonomy): domain Eukaryota; kingdom Metazoa; phylum Chordata; class Actinopteri; order Labriformes; family Labridae; genus Scarus; species Scarus forsteni. The sequence continues at coordinate 23,803,987 of JAZDUH010000198.1, read as the reverse complement.
GTATTCTCCATCTTCATCCCTGAAGCCTCGATACCTGCTCAACAGAAGCTAACGTCACTCTCTGTTTCAGATTTGCTGGATTGTGAGCTGAGGTTTGTTGCCAACCTGCACTGTGTGTGGCTCTGGCTGTAGTTGCGTGGCGATGTTGCCAGGGTGAAGTTGATGTAGCCGCTCATCGTGCTGTCCTTGGTGTAGCGGTAGTACAGGCGAGGAATGAAGGAGGAGGTGAAGGCGATGAGGAACGCCTGGAACAGGAATGGTTACTGTTGGATTATCGGCTGCTTAGAGTCAGAACAAACAAACCTGGAGGAGTCTTACGTTGCTAAGGACAGCTATCTTAGAGATGAACTCCAGGATGGGGAACCAGGTGCCGATGTCCTGAGCTCGCTCTGCCACCGGGCGGCGATATTCAGTCACAAACTTCTGAGCATCCAGACGGATCTCCACCCAGTTATTAATGAGGGCGAAGAGCGGGGCGAGAGGGCACGCCGCCACGAAGATGGTGATGAACCCAAACTGGAGCACTGAGGAGGAAAAACAGGAGCTACACTCATTATTTATGACTAAGAGGATTCTTTAAACCCTCGCACTGCACACTGGTGAATTTTTATTACCTTCGCCAAAGAGGTTATGTTTTTGTATTTTTGTCTGTCTGTTTGTTTGGTTGCAAGATAAATCGTGATGGCTCCTAATTTTTAACCTGCTGGGGCCCAAGGGAAAAGCTCCTCATCAGGACAGCTCAAAATATTAAAAATTATACTATTAAATTTGGCTTTTATTTGACAGAATACATACATTTTTTTTTACCTTTGGCTCAATATGCACTTTTTTCAAAATCCTCATCTGACCATGTTGTTATAAAACCTCATTAATTTTGCTCTGCATCACTTTTAACAATAATCATGTGAAAAGATGATGTGAACATTATTTATTTTCCATTTTTAGAGTTTTACAGTCACTCCTGCATCATTCCAAAGAGATATTCAAAATGAAAAAGTTTTTGTGTTAGGGGAAAATGAAATTTTCAAATTGTTCTGACTTCTATCTTCATTTACTCTGTCCCAGTAACACATATACTGATAATTCACATCTGGACAAATCTCTCAAGTGTTACTTTAATTATGACACCAGAATAATTCAAACAGACCTTGTGGTTGCAGAGATTCACTCTTTTCTTAATGAGTTTGTAATTTTCAAGCAGTAGGCTTAAAAAAGGGGCTGAACTTAAACAAAAAACACTGGATGGATTTTGCCAAAGTTTGCAGGAGATGCAGGGAAAGGAATGATGTTTTGAAATGTTTTGATTTTGATAGTGATACAGATATTTATCTAGGTGCAAAATAAATAAATAAATAAATAAATAAATTCCATTAGTTAGCAATGGACAAAGTTAAAAGAAAAATTCACATCTCTAAAAAAATACAGGCCCTTGGCTAAGTGAAGTTCATGACCCCTGGCCTACAGTCTTATTATTCATACCAATTATCTTCCATGTGTGGAGCATGACCAACCTCTGGACCATCTCCACCTCCTAACTGTTTTAAAGCTCCACCTAAACTCCATCCTGGCAGATCTTACCCATCTCCAGGTATTCACTGAAGAGTCCCTCACAGACCAGCAGCTGGTAGTCGGCCTCCCACGGAGAAACCTCCTCGTCCCCCTTTGTCCCGTCTTCTTCTACCTTCTTCTCCTCTTTTTTACAAGCACTGACCTTCCTCCTGTGCCACCACGCCTTCACCTTCCTGCAGCACAAGAGTAACTGGCTTTACTTTGAGTTTGAGAAGATTAAGAAATCACAATCAGGTGTTTTCCTCATGAGGCCTAAACCAGAAATATCACTGTAAGAGACAGAGAGGGACCCATCTGCAAGGACAAGGGAAACAATAGGTCCAATCATGGTCCAAGCATGGTCCAATCACAGGTCCGGTCATAGTTTAATCATTGCAAAATCATAGGTCCAATCATGGTCCAGCCATAGGCCAAATCATGGTCCAATCATGGTCCTGATGTAGTTCCAATCATGGACCAAATAAAAGTCCAATCATGGTCCAATCATAGATCAAATCATGGTCCGATCATGGTCCGGTCATGGTCTAATCATGGTTGAATCATAGATCCAATGATGTTTCAATCATGGTCCAATCATGGTTCATTCATAGGTGTAATCATGGTCCTGTCATAGTTCCAATCATGGACCAATCAAAAGTCCAATCATGGTCCAGTCATAGATCAAATCATGGTCCAATCATGGTCCAATCATGGTCTAATCATGGTTGAATCATAGCTCATATCATGGTTCAACATGGTCCAATAATAGGTCCAATCATGGTCCAATCATGTTCCAATCATAGGTTTAAACATGGCCCAATCATGGTCCTGTCATAGTTCCAATCATGGACCAATCAAAAGTCCAATCATGGTCCAGTCATAGATCAAATCATGTTCCAATCATGGTCCGATCATGATCTAATCATGGTTGAATCATAGGTCTAATCATGGTCCAACAAGGTCCAATCATATTCCAATCATAGGTCCAATCATGGTCCAATCATAGGTCAAGTCATAGGTTCACTCATAGGACTGATAATAGGTCGGATCATCACCAGAACCCCCTCCTTTCATCACATCACCCCCGTCCTCCAGCAGCTTCACAGGCTCCTCCACATTGCCACCCCCTCTCGCTCCCTCAGGTCGTCCTCCTCCCTCCACCTCTCTGTGCCCTCCGCCCGGCTCCACACCATGGATAACAGAGCTTTCAGCCGCTCTGCTCCCAAACTCTGGAACTCTCTTCCCCCGGACCTCAGAAATATTGACTTCCTTCCCCACTTCAAATCTAAACTCAAAACCCACCTGTTCCAAACTGCTTATTCCCTTTAATTTTCCACCGTCATTTAACTGTTCCACTCTTGTATGTTGTTTTTATTTATTTTAATTGGTGATTTTAATGCACTGTGTTTTTATGATGTATTTTGTAAAGTGTCCTTTAGTGCTAAGAAAGGCGCTTTTAAATAAAATGTATTATTATTGTTATTATAAATTTAAAGGTCCAATCAAAAGTCCAATCATGGTCCAATTATAGGTCCAATCCAATCGGGACTCTCAGTTAGAAGTTGGTCTTCTTCCTCTAGATTATTCATCGCTCCATACTGGTATCTCAATTTTGCAACTGAACTATAGTTTACAATTAAATAAAATAAATTTTATTTATTATTCAAACAATTAATAAAATGAGAATTTAAAAGCGTATATTTTAAACCAAGTAGATTGCCAAGATGAAAACTGAATAATCTGGTAAGGACCTCTGGTAGGGGAAAGACTCATGGCGGGCCCTTGTCTTTGCAGATGGTACTGTTGCAGAGAAATACAGCTCTTTGGACAAAGAGCCTTCATGGATCCTCAGACTGACTTAACAGCAGAAGACAATCATACTGTAGAAACAGAAGTGATCACGAAGATGAGACACTGTGGACCAAAATGAATTTCTCTGCTGACTGAGAGTTTGAGATCATCGCAGGGATCAATATTCTCCAAGAACAGCTGCTAAATGTGCTGCAGACAGAAAACGATCATTCTGCTGTATTGACAGAATAATGACGTTTCGGTCAGTCAGTGTGAGTTTGTGTATTGTTCTTACGGGCAGACAAACTCCTGGATGTTGTTGATCAGCTGTTTTCCCACCATGATGACCAGCAGCTCCTGAGCCAGCTCGATTAGACACCCTCCTGCTCCACACTTAAAGACAGAGAGAAGATTTTAATGCTCCCTCTTTTCTTCAGTTTAGAGTTTAGCTTTTACCCAAATGTGTGAGAATCTCAAGCTGATCTGCAGTTTTATGGAAAATGTGATTTCATTGGTGAAGATGATTTATTTCTCTGTATCTGCAGCAGTGTGACTCACATCTTCATTACGGACTCCAAACAGAGTGTTGTAGTGTCCGGGGTAACCCACGAATCTAAACAAACAAACAAACAAACAAACAAACAAACAAACAAACAAACAAACAAACAAACAGGACCTTTGAATAACCAGTGAATGTTTTCTTGGTAGAAAAACACCTTTTTCTAAATATTAACAGAAGCAGTCAGTGTGATTTATTCATACAAACTGCCTTCACATGTGAGTCTGTCTCTATATGTCAGCCCTGTGACTGACTGGTGACCAGCGCAGAGGCCTCAGACCTCCACCATGACTGATCTATTATCCTTAATTCCTTTCCTTTTGTGCAGCTCGTACCTTCCTTTGAAGAAAGCGATGTACACTGGAGACGAGTAGAAGTTGATGAACTGGAAGACGAAGACTTTAAGGATGAACATGTCCTCATATTTAGTCTGAGTCCGATGCATCTCTGCCAGAAACATGAGAAAAAAAACAAAGAACAAAAATAAAATAAAAACTTTCATATAAACGGTCTGTTAACAACATAAATAAATAATCAGTCTGTAAAGGAAACATATTTAAGCAACATCATAAGAGCCTGCATATCCAAACGTAGAGCAGGAAAAAACAAGATAGAAGCAAATGAGGTAAAAACAAGACAATGTAAAGACATAATAATTATGAAAAATAAATGAATAAATAAGTAAATAATCTCCATGAAATAAAAGTCATTTAAAGTGGATGTGGTCTGTAGGGGCTTAATATCAGAGGGAGTGAAGGACTTTGGGCTAGTTCAGTTTTTTAAGTGGGGTTACTAGAGGCCCATGGCTCTTGTAAATATGGGTACAAATAAACAAATTTTAGAACACTTATTAACAACTTATTGGTCAAAACTGTTAAAAATAGTTCGCTCAAGCATAACCCTTTGATGCCTTGTAATATAAATCTACAAAGATTTTAAAGCCTAGAGTTCAGTTTAGACAAATATCTGCAGAAAACACTAAAAAAAAACCTCAGATCTAAATCAGAGTATTTGTCCAAATTCAAGATAAAAAATCAGACTCAACTTGTTCAATCCACAATTTTCTTACATGTCTAGATCGGGATCTTATTTAAAGATATGAAATAAATATAAGGCCTGTGTTTCTTGTAAAAATAGGTAAAATAATCTGCCTATAAGACAAGACAAATTTAACTCAAGCAGATATTAAACCTGAATTTAAGACCCTAACTGAGTCAAAATTTTTCTTGATTCATTGGCAGGTATTTTCTCTTTATTACAAGCAATTCATTTTCCTATTTTTGCCTTTAATTCCTGAAAGAAAGATATGTATCTTGACTGTTTAAGTGAATGTGGATTAGAATACATATTTTAGATATTTTTGACTTGAAAACAGACAAACGCACTTGACTGGACCGAAGTTTCTGCAGGGCAACACAACTGTTTTAGAGCAAATCATGAGAACTGATGCTGGATTGAAAGTAAAGCGTCATCACCGTGAATACTGATCTGATTTTCTGTTCAGATTTCTGCTGTTTTGGTCATTGAGAAAAAATAAATAATCAATGCTGACATTTGGAAGAAATCAGCGTCAGTAAAAAACTTTTGTTCAGTCCATCGTTAAAGGAAGTTGTCAGGAAGTTTTCCCTTTATAATCCTAAAATAGCTCAGTTGGTTCGTACCTTTACCTGACATTTATTCAAAATAAAAATGACGAAAAGCAGCTGGATGCAATCAAATGGAGCTTTAATTCTTCTTCTTCTTGTCCGGACAAGAGAGTTACAACCAAAGAGTGCCAAAGCAGTCTGAGAGTTGAACTGAAAACTAGTACAGTGTCTTCTCCTTTTATAGCATTGTATGTGGTCACGTGATGTTGTTTCTGGTGAGAAAGATGGTTTTGCAGGTGCAAGAGGTTCAGCAAGTTCACGGGAATCACTGAGATTGTGGAAGAAAAGGTAACGAGAGGGCCAAGAGGTCTATGTACGGTAATGTAGTGTGAGGGAAAGCAGTCTTTAGCAAGGAGAGGGCTCTGTAAGGTCATGTACAGGTTATGTAAGGTCATGTCACAAAGCAATGATTTTACAGCATTTCAGGATGGTTCTAATACATAATAAAAACTATTTACAATATATACAAGAGTCAAATTGTTCCTCACAGAAGTCAAACCCACTGACATACAAACTTTCAGTGTATTTAGGTTAAAATTAAAATCCAGCTTCAGTTTCGATGTGCCTATTAAATATAGATTTCAAATAAATAATCAGCCTAAAACAAAGCGTTTAATTACAGGCTTGAAAAAAACAGTCAATCCTTCATCTAGTTTCAGTTTTAGTCACAATCCATGCATACAGTTATGAAACAGGTTAATCCAGATTTAAAAAAAACGGCACCATATGAAATGCACATTTTCAGCCTTTTTTTGATCAATAATTATTCTTAGGTTTTTATATTTTTAAACATATTTTCTCATGATAATATTTGGTTCTTTATTGATCATAATGGCTTTTTTGGAGTGTTTCAATGCAATTATTGCATGTGCTGTGTTTCATTAAAGTAGTGTATGATCATATTTACTAAACATGTTTTCAACTTCAATCAAAACAATCAAGATTAACATTTTTACATGAGTGAGGACAGACTTTTCTGAAATAACCTAACCTGCTGACAATTGTAAAAGACTCTGCTCTCTGATCCATCCATTGCAGAGTTATTACATTAAATACTGACGTTTTATTGTGACCGTATTATTATTTCTATATTTTAGTCTCAGGATGATGAGGGTGAGGAAGATGAGACTCACCCCAGCGGGTGAGGATGTGAGCCAGTGAGGTGTAGACTCTGGACAGCATGAGGATGACCAGCAGGTTCAGTATGGATCCTGAAATACTGGCTAACCTCGTAGCCTGAACAAACAGACAGAAACGATGAACTGTGGAGTCCCTCAGGGCAGCGTCCTGGAGCCTCTTTTCTTTTTGTTAAAGCTCGGATTTGTTTCTGAGAAAACTCTTGTGATGATGTTTCATACTCACAGACAGGCTGACAAATTTGTTTCCGGATTTGTAGATGATGATTCTGAGGATGCTGCGGTACAGGATGATGGCAATGAGGAACATCATCACCACAAGAACCTGCAAAAACAAAGTGAAAATTTAAGACTCTCAAGACAATCACAATCGTCTGTCCTTCTTCTCATGATGGAAATCTGGCTTGGTCAAAACTACCAGGAGGTAACAAACTTTGGGGTCCCTCAGGCAGAGTGACATGTTTTTCTTAAACCTTGATTCGCTACAATTAAGAAAAAAAAAAGAAGACTTATTTGGTTATATTTCGTTTTTGATAAGATCATACTTTGTTGACTTATTACTCAGAAATTTGTTTTGCATCACCAGCTCATCCATCATCACGTGTCACATAACTTAAAAATAATGGTTTATCAGTAAATACTTCATAAAAATGTAAAAGTCCAACTATTCAACTATTTGTCACGTATTGGCAGTATCAAGTTTCAAGTACATTGACTAAAAACAGCATTTTCAGCTTATTTTAATACTTTTGAAAACTTACTTTGAGATTTAAAAATATAATTTCAGATTTCTTCTCTCGAAATTTTTTTTTTTCAAGCATCAACAGATAATTTCACTAAGTTTAAAGTTATTAAATTTTCTTCCCAAATGTAGTGTTTACATCTAATATTTGGGCTACCCGTTCATACCCATTCTTCACAGTGAGGTTCCCACACTGCAAAAACTCAGATCTTAGTAAGTTAAGTCGTCTAATTTCAAGTCAAAAACATCCACAATTCGAGTTCCGGTTAAGCATGCGTGTGTGCTAGACGGTGTCCTCGCAGCTCCTGCTCAATTTTATTTTTTTTACACTTCTGCAAACCTCTTGCATCTGTAATTTCTGCTTCTCAACCTAAATTAAGTTTTATTGACCACTATCATGCCCAAAGTCGGCCAGAAGACAAAGGATTTGTCGTCTTTTTTGACGGCTAACAGCTCGGCTAAACAAGCAGCTAGCCAATGCGACGAGCACCTCTCTCCGTCTTCAGCAGCAGCCTCGGCCGCTGCCGACTTTCAGGCGGCTATCGAGAAGCTAAGAAGTGAAAACCTCGAGTCTCTTGCCAACTTTCAAAGAGAATGTGGGGCTGCTATCTCGGCTCTACAGCAAGCGGTTGATGAGCACAGCACAAAGATCGGAGACATTGAAGAATCCCTCACCGACACCAGTGACAGGCTCTTGGAGCTGGATGGGACGGTGGCGCGGCTAACTAAAGACAATGAGACCATTAAGAAACAACTGGATTACCTGAGCAATTACACACGAAGGGAGAATATCCGTATTATCGGACTGCCCGAGTCCGCAGAGATGCCCGACCCCGCAAACTTCATCAGCAGCCTCCTTCGTCAAGTTTTTGGTCCAGCTGCTTTTGAAATGCCCATCATCATTGACCGTGTCCACCGCACCGCCGCGCCCAGACCCACAGCGGGGGACAGGCTGAGGCCGCTTCTGGTACGAATGCAAAGCTACGGGGTTCGTGAGCTGGTTCTACGCCTCGCCAGCCGTCATGTTGGCCCGATCATGTTCAACGGCAAGCGGATCCACTTCTTCCTGGATGTCAGCCCCGAGGTGGCCCGACTTCGTTCTTCTGTCAACACGGTGAAACGCATGCTCCATCAGGCTAACATCTCCTTTCGTCTCTATCACCCTGCTCGTCTGGTGTTCGTGTGGAATGAAGATCGGGTGAGTTTTACTCGTCCATCCGAAGCTCTTGACTTCATTAACAAACACCTGCCGACGCCGCCGACCACAGGGGACCCCGCCGTTGCCGTGGATAAGTGACTGTCCAGGGCTGCGAATGTCTGCTGTTCTTCATAGTTATTTCGTGCCCCTCACGACTACCAGGTGTTAAACTCCTCATATGCACTGCCTCCACAGAAATCTGTTCCGATTGTTACACATGTGCTGCCCTTCACTCTGGTTTTTGTGATGTTTGGACCCTTTAACTGCTCTTCTGAGATCATGTCCACTTCATACCACTGCTCATTTAACGGCCAGGATGATGATGTCGTCCTCTCTGCTTTTTCCCTCTCTGGTTGGTGAGGTCGATTTATTATTATCATTATTAATGTTATTATTTTCTTTCCTTTCTCCTTCCTGTTATTGCTTTAGATGGATATGGACTTGTCAATAGAGACTCTTAAGGTCTTCTTTTAGTTCTAGTTTCACTTTCTGCTAATCCTTAACTGATCTACTCAGTTATGGGTTAATTTAGACCTATATGTGGTCCTCAAGGAGGGTTACCTGTAAGTTCAAAGTTAACAGGATAATTACACTAAATGTTGTTGTCTTTTTCTCAAGTTTTTCCTAACATTATGAACGTTGCTTATTAGTCTTTTTGTCTGCTAGATATTCTCTACTACATTAGTTATCATAGAGGCTCTGATAACTAGTAGATATATTATGGGGTCTACATGGTTTCTTTCTTTCTTTATTACTTTTTTATTCTGAGACTCTTCCTGCCTTTATTATGTTATGGTATAAGTTGCTCCTTAATATATTCACTTAGGTTCTCTTAATTGTATCATTCCTTTTTCTATGAGTTTGCATTTCTGTTTTAATTATCAGGATGCTGCTGCACACGTATCCTCAATGCATGAGCATACAGTTAAACAGTGTCTTAGGGTGGGATGCCTGCACCTCTCTTTAGGAGGTGAATGGCCTTCAGGGTTTTTTTTGTTTCTTTGTTTTTTGCTTTGTTTTGTTTTATTTTGGGTTTTTTTTCCTCTCCCTCTTCCCTACTCTTCATTAATGTGTGTGTGTGTGTGTGTGTGTGTGTGCTTGTCTTTTCCCCTCCCTCCCTCCGGTCCCTGCTCCAGTCACCTTTTTGTTCTACCTTGACGTAAAGTAACTATGCCAGCAAACTTATCACTTAATACATTGCACACAAATTTTATCAGCTGGAATGTTAATGGTCTAAATAGCCCTGTGAAGAGAAAACGAGTACTTGATCATCTTCAGCGCCTTAAAGGAGGAATTGTCTTCTTGCAGGAGACACACCGTCGTACATTGGACCACTTTAGAATTGGGAGGGGATGGGTGGGGCAGCTATTTCACTCAAACTTTCATTACAAAAGCAGAGGTACTCTAATCCTCATCCACAAGGATGTTCCCTTTGTGGTTTCTAAGTCAATTTTAGATCCCAATGGCCGCTATGTGATGGTCTTCGGCACACTTTATAATACTGCTCTTGCACTTATTAACATCTATGCACCCAATTGGGACGATGTACATTTTTTTACTCACCTTTTAAGCTCCATACCAGATTTGGATACTCATCGTCTGATTCTTGGTGGAGACTTAAATTTGGAATTAGACCCTAAACTTGATCGTTCCTCTAACAAACCTTATTCCACCTCCAGATAGTCTGAAATTGTTAAATCATTCCTTCAGACCTATAACTATGTTGACCCCTGGCGATTTAATTACCCATCCTCAAGATCATACTTTCTTTTCGTCAGTACACAATACTTTTTCTAGAATTGACCATTTCTTTATTGATGCCTTCTTACTTAGCTCAGTGAAAGCTTGTGACTATGAAGCCATCGTCATTTCGGATCATGCACCTCTTAAACTTACACTTGCTTTACATGATAACACCTCGCCCAGGTCCTGGCGCCTCAGCCCTCTCCTCCTCTCAGACTCTAACTTTGTATCTTATGTATCAAATAAAATCGATACGTTTCCAGAAACCAATCTTGCCACAGACACTTCTTCTTCCATCCGCTGGGAGGCTTTTAAAGCCTACCTGCGCGGACATATAATCTCCTACACATCTCATATTAATAAATGTCGCAAAAGCAAAATATCAGACCTCACCTCTTCTATTCTTCTCCTTGATCAACGGTGTGCATTAAACCCGACAGCAGAACTTCTTAAAGAGAGAACAACTTTAAAGACTGAATTTGATCTTCTAACAACCCATCGTGCAGAGGAATCACTTCTTAAATCTCGGCAACAGTTTTTTGAAGATGGCGATAAACCTACTAGGCTTTTAGCTCATCAACTTCGGCAAAAAGCGGCCTCTCGCACTATTTCTGCTATTAAAACTTCCCCAGGCCTCATTACATCGGATCTCTTACTTATTAACCAAGAGTTCAAAAGTTTCTATTCCAAACTCTACACCTCCGACTCTCAACTTAACCCTGATTTACTAGCAGATTTTTTCAATAATCTAAACACTCCCCAACTAAATTCAGATGACATCACATTTCTGGAAGAGTCTATAACCTCTGAGGAAATAAAAACCTCAATTTTCTCATTGCAAAATGGTAAGGCTGCAGGACCTGACGGCTTCCCAGCCGAATTCTTTAAAAAGTTCTCAGATAAACTCGTACCTATCTTACGTGCGATGTTTGTAGAATCCTCACAGGTCAAAGCGCTTCCTCCCACCCTTTACCAAGCCACCATATCTCTCCTGCTAAAAAAGGACAAGGACCCCCTATGTTGTTCCTCTTATAGACCAATAAGCTTACTCAATCAGGACTTCAAAATTCTCGCCAAAACCCTCAGTTCACGTCAAGAGCAAGTACTCCCCTCTGTCATCTCTAATGACCAAACTGGCTTTATCCGTAATAGACAGTTGTCTTCCAATGTGCGAAGGCTACTGAATATTTTGTACACTCCCTCTCTCTGTAATGAAGAAGCTATCATTTCTCTTGACGCGGAAAAAGCTTTTGACCGCGTTGAGTGGGATTATTTATTCTTTACCCTGTCTAAGTTTGGCTTTGGCCCCAATTTTATTTCTTGGGTCAAGCTTTTATATGTATCACCCATGGCCTCTATTCTAACTAATCACTTAATGTCTGACCACTTCCGCCTATACAGAGGCACAAGACAGGGGAGCCCCCTGAGCCCCCTGTTGTTTGCTGTTGCTATAGAACCTCTCGCAAGCATTCAGACAAAATAATAACATAGAGGGGATTATCCGGGGAGATCACATACATAAAGTTTCTCTCTACGCAGACGACCTCCTTCTTTATATTTCAGACCCTGTCTCTACTCTCTCTTTTGTCTTTCCCTTACTTAGAACTTTTGGAATCATCTCTGGCTATAAACTTAATCTAGAAAAAAGTGAGTATTTCCCCTTAACTCTCTCCTCTTCACCCCCATTTAATGTACCTTTTAAGATTGCAAGGGATTCTTTTAAATACCTTGGCATAACTATCACTCGTTCATTCTCCAAACTTTTCCAAGCTAATTTTATCCCTCTCCTTAACCGATGTAAATCAGACTTTGCACGTTGGGCTGTTCTCCCCCTTTCCCTAATGGGTAAACTCAACTCAGTGAAAATGAATACTCTTCCCAAGTTTCTTTATTTGTTTCAATGTCTACCCATATTTATTTCTTGCTCCTTTTTTAAAACAGTACAGCGTCTAATTTCAGGCTTTATTTGGGGAGGGAAATCAGTTAGGATACGTAAAGAATTTCTTGAAAGGCCAAAACGCCTTGGGGGTCTCTCCTCCCCAAATTTTTTATTTTATTACTGGGCCGCTAATCTGAGGAACATGTCTCTCTGGCTCCTTTCCCCTGATTGCACAAATTGTCCTGCATGGGTTAACATTGAAGCTTCATTATGCCGACCCTACTCTCTTTCAGCCCTCCTCGGGTCATCACTTCCTCTTCCAGTTTTTATTTCCAAATACAATGTGGTTGTGTGGCATTCTTTAAAGATTTTAAAGCAATTTAAACTTTTTCATGGCATACATGGCATTTCTCTATTCTCTCCCATTCTTAACAACCCCTTATTCCCTCCTTCAATTCACTCTTCTTCATTTAATACCTGGGCCTCCAGGGGCTTACAAAACTTTCAGCACTTGTATATAAATAACGTCTTTGCCAGCTTCTCTCAACTCTCTGAGAAATTCAATATCCCCCGTTGCCACTTCTTTGCCTATTTACAGGTGAGAGACTTTATAAGAAAAAGATTTCCAAATTTTCCATCCTGCCCACCTGAGACTCACCTTGATCATATTATGACCCTCTGTCTGAAATCTCAAAAGAAGAGAATTGCTATAATATATGAATATAGTATTTCTATGAATTCCCCATCTCTACATATTATTAAACAACGCTAGGAAGCAGAGCTTGGTTTTGTCATGGGGCATGATATTTGGGATACAGCCCTTATGAATGTGCACTCCTCTTCTATTTGTGCGCGCCACAGTCTGATACAGTTTAAAGTCCTGCATCGTCTTCACTACTGTAATTCTGCCTTGGCTAAACTGTACCCAAATACAGACCCTAACTGTTGTAGATGCAAAATAGTGCCTGCCACCCTTTATCACATGTTTTGGGGATGCTCCGAATTAGATAAATTTTGGTCCTCTTTTTTAAATTTATTTTCTGTAATATTTAAGAAAAACATTCACCCCTGCCCCCTCACTGCTATTTTTGGAGTACCCCCAGCAAACATTTCCACAACTTCCATAGAGAACAAGGCTCTTTCTTTCTCCTCCCTATTAGCACGGCGGTTGATATTATTGAACTGGAAGAATGCTGCCCCACCCACACTCATCTCATTCGTAATATTATGTCTAATCTTCAATTAGAAAAGATCTGTTCCTGTCTGAAGGTTCCAGCCTGTTCGTTAAGCTCTGTTTTTAAAGTGCAATAAATTTAAGTTAATGCTATTGTTATTCTCACCATGATGAGGATGACCATGCAGCCGGTCAAAGTCCTGTTGAAGCGCTTGCCCTCGGGGAAGTACGGCTCCTCCTGTCCGGTCACCGGGTTCCTCATGGTCATCGGTGCCATGGCTGTGAACTCTGGACGAGGTCTCTCCTGTGAGACAGAGGATCTTCAGGATCTTCTACCATCACACCCACAGCCTGAATGATCCTCCTTCATTTATGATATCTCACCTCGATGTCCTCAAACTCAGCACAGTCCCAGCGGTGCGACAGGACCGAACACATCCTCTTCCAGTACTCCAGGAAGGTGACGGCCCACAGGGACATGAAGACGCTGAGGAACACAGTTCCTGCGTTATCAAAAAACAGACCAGCCTGCAGACAGGAAGGGTAGGGTAGGACCATGAGAACAGTGGAGGTTTTAGGGGAATTGGCCCCATCTGAATCTGATTGGCCGCTTGTCCAGTCACTCATCTGTCATTTCCTAGAGAATGATAATCAGATTATTGGTGAATGCAGTTCCCTGCCAAACCATAGGTGGCAGTAGTGTGCCAAATAAGCAGCCATAAGAAGACAGAAAATACTTTTTTTCTTTAATTTTATTTTTAAAAACATTAGGAACAAAGCACAGGCATAATTGACACAAGCCTAGACAAGAATACGAGAACTAGACAATCTCCACGGAAATTGTGATGGGGGCTCGGGCAGCAGCCGGTAATTTTTCGTCACAATCCAGCCTGCAGCAGCATGCAGCTGGACAATGACACGGTGAAATAGTTTAGTAACAAAGTGGCGATGGCAGAACTTTTTTTAAAAGTGTTTTGGTCATGTGTGGCCTGATTAGCTGATGTCCATAATCTGGCACATGACCTAGAGCTGTATTCTTGATCTACCTGGTGGTGTTTCCCCTCCATAACAGCTGTGGTAGCATTATGGCTAAAAATGGACTGTGGCTGTCTTTGGTGACATAGATGTGTGGATGTGAAAACTGGACATTGTAACAGTGAAATAGTTAAGAGAAATATGAGAGATGCCACTTGACCTTATTCATGTGGCCAATCACCTGGCACCTGACCTTGTATTCCTGATATACCTGGAGGTGTGGGGATCCTGTTAGAACTGAGCTTGAATGTCTTTGACTCAAAAAGACCACATATATCAAAGTCAAAGAGCATGGTGGTGAAAGAGAGAGAGAGGGAGAGAAAGTGCTCTGTTGTCATGGTAACCAAAAGTCAAAGCCTTTTGCCTTTTGAATGCTGTTGAACAACAGCTTGTTACTCACAAACCGTAAAAGCTACGCGAAAGCCCTTGGTGTGTTGGAGCAATATACCCATTCATTTTCAATGGGAATTTTTTTGCAGTTTTTTGCGACCACTTGGCAAAATTTTGCAAAATTCTTTTAAAAGTCAAAGAACATCAATCAGGACCAAGATTCAAGTTTTAGTATATAATTAGTGGAGTTTTCTCAAAGCCCAAGGGCAACTCGGGAATCAAAAAAGTTGCCTACTTTCACAGGCTTTCTTAATACCTTTTCTCGCCATTTGAATGCTGTTGAACAATGACTTGTTACTCTCAAACCGTAACAGCCACGTGAAAGCCCTTGGGATGTCAGGGGGAGTCTCTCCATTCATTTTTAATGTGAATTTTTTCGCAGTTTTTTGCGAATTACTCTGCAAAATTTTGCAAAATTCTTTTAAAGTCATAGCACGAGTCACAGTATATAATTAGTGGAGTTTTCTCAAAGCCCAAGGACAAAACTAGGGAATCAAAAAAGTGTCCGGAAGATCAAGAAAAAAAAACGCACAAGAGAACAGGCAACAACAATGAACAACATTGCACAGAAACAGCCTGGGGGAAGAATTCTTCCCCCAGGTTGTTTCTGTGCAGAACAACAATGGTGTGCAGCCTTCATGTGAAAGAGTATGTGCATGTGGTGACGTCAGCCTTTCGCCCTGAAATGTTCTCACTTTGGTTTACACGGAGCTGCATGGAGGAGCGTTAAGAAAACTTTCCACTCTGGACCCTGGTTTCAAAAGTTTTTGGATTTAAGAACCCTAACTGGACTTGTGTCCTCCATGAAGGGACAACAATGTTGGCTTCATGGATCATGTTTGGCGGTCTAGTCTGCCCCTCTGTTTAAGACCAGGTCTGCAGGGTTAGTCAGTGATAACTCAGTTCTCTATCTGCCATCTGGGCTGCATTAAAGTCCATCAGAGCTGAGCTCTCCAGTCAGGAGGGTGGGTGAAGGGGGTCCTGGTGTCCCTGGTTTCTGTCTGATCCTGATGGCTCTAGGAACTTTTGTAGGTCAGACCAGCAGCAGGGAAGAGGACAAAGTCCAGAGAGCTTTATGGTCCAGGGAGAGTCTGACAAGAACATGATGCTCCCTCCTGTGATCCTGCTCTGAAGAAGCTCCGCCCCCTTCACCTTATCCCACCAAACAAACCAGTTAGACTATTCTTCCTGCTGACTCAGAGGAGACGCTCGCATGCTGTCAGATCGATTAAAGACTAAAAACAGGACGAGCTCCACACCAGGAGGAGGTCTGGGAACTCTGAGAACTGTGGGAACACCAACACCTCCAGCAGGTCCAGACACCACAGACTGACGGAGAGCTTCAAGGTCCAACCAGAGTGAGAGAGACTCTCAGGGACGGAGCAGCTTCATGTTGTTCTGCTGAGACTCTGATTCACTCTCAAACTAAATGGCGTCCACGTTTGAGGAGGACCTGAGCTGCTCGATCTGCCTCGAGATCTTCAGGTAAGTAATACAGAGCAGTGTGTGCTGAAACCACCATGCACAAGAACAGATTCTTCCCCCAGGCTGTTTCTGTGCTGAAGTCCTGCAAATGTGTTTACTGTAAATATGATCATTCACGGCTCATATCATCCTCCTAGTGTTCACACACCCGTGACCTTTGCTTCTTGTTTGTTGTCTCTTGTTTGTTGTCTTGTAAATATCATACATCTTTTGTTCCTTTTCTAATTAGGGTCAAAGGGGAAGGACCCTACTTTTCCTGTATAATTTCTGTCCTGTTATTATTATAAACCAAGGGAAGCAAATAAACCTCAATTTGACCCCCTAAACATGCTCAAAAACTCACCAAAACGCTCCTCAAAATCGGCGAAAAATTTGATAAAATGAAAAAATAACCCCCAACATTCCAAAATGAGCTCTCTAGTGCCACCTATAGACTAAACCCACTAAAATGGCTGTAACTTCCACTAGGAATGTAGTGGAGACATTAGAGCTGAAATGATTCCTCAAATAATCTGGATTATTCGATTACAAAATATCTTGGAGGCAAATTGCGTGCCTCGAAGCATTATTTAATACATATAAAATATATATCTGGACTACTATACGGTGCACGGTGTTTGACACAGACAGTCATTGTGACACAACACGCCTGCTACCTCAGCTGCTGCGTCGCTTGTAAAATCATGATGGAAGAGAAAAGAGAGGGACAGAAAGGAGAGAGTCCACAGAAGGAATGACAGAGAGTGTCCCAAGTGTGTGGTCACTATGAGAAGGGACGAAAAGAAAACACAGTGCAGTGTGTCTGATGTCAAACGGAGTTAGATTAGCACGTAGCTTAGCATGATAGCATGTCGTCACTGCTGCAGCACGTCAACAATAAATATCCGGTCTGTGCATCAGAGCGACACAACAGGATGACACTCATGATACATCAACAGAAGCAGCTAATGTGATCAATAACTGAGATATGGGCTAGTAAATAACCTACTTTGATTATGGCTCCGTGTAAAGGCTGGTTCAGAACGTAAATCAATGCAGAGGCTACTTGCCCAGAATCATGTGTATTTAGTTCACATACTTTTCACATCCAATAACTTTACATTTAATTTGACGGCAGAGAGTAGAAGAGGAAACACTGACAGTGAGTAGAGGAAGCAGGTGTAGGGAATGCTTTCATATGTTATCGAAATGTACATTAGCTAGTTAAATTATCTTAGTATCTAAGTATGATATTATTTGGTCCTAGAAATAAAGTAAGCAAAATAAGATCATCAATATGGTACAGTAGTAAAGGCAATAATTTAGCAAAACGAGACAAGCATGAATAAAAATAAAATAAAAATAACCAAACTTAAAAAGAAAATACTGAAAAAATCAAGATATGGCCCAGAGTAAAAATAAAAGTATAGATTTTGATTTTTGGATGCCATTTATGCTCAGAATGTTCAAAATAGGAAAATAAGTTGCTAATTTAAGTGACCTGGCTTTTCTGTTCTGTGTGTTACTACTACTAATAATAATGTGTGGTGATTCAATGTAAAAAAAAAAAAACAGTGAGCGCAATGTAACTGTTATCTGAGTACTCAAATAATCAACCAAAAAATTGAAAGAGTAATCGATTACAAAAATAATCGATAGCTGCATCTCTAAGAGAATTCAAACTAA
This sequence comes from Scarus forsteni, assembly GCA_036419115.1. Classification (NCBI taxonomy): domain Eukaryota; kingdom Metazoa; phylum Chordata; class Actinopteri; order Labriformes; family Labridae; genus Scarus; species Scarus forsteni. The sequence goes on along the minus strand of JAZDUH010000198.1, from coordinate 23,785,996 downwards.
CATCAAAACGTTTGTCTCATTGAGAGCCACAAATCACACACTGACACTCCTAACCTATCTCAAACAGGAAGACGGCAATTTGCCTTTCAAAGAAAAATAAAAGTTAAAATAAAAGGCTCAGAGAAAAAAATATCTTCGCATACTCTGTAAATAGTCTCAGCTTGAAATGCGGAGAGATGACACAGGAGACATTGATGATAAAAGGTTATGAAGGGATTTGTTATTTCTCAAACGGTTTCCAAAATACGAGCCCTTAAAGTCTGGTGACCTCTGAAAAAGCTCTCACAGCTCCTCCCATTCAAATGAATGGGGAACCATGGAACAGCAAGAGACATCCTGTGTCAGTTAGGCCTCTACAGAAAAAACAAAACACGGCTCTACAAATTACATGACTGGATTCCTGACATGTGCTGTTCAAATATCTGATTTTTAGAGAGACTGAGTCAAAACTGTAGCATCTATGAGGTGTTGTTTCACAAGTTGCCACTCAATCTCAGAGCGATTTGGCCAAAGGCCAAAAGTGACATCACCCGTCCAACGCTGCTTGTAGCTTTAATTTTTATTGTAATTTTAGAGTTTAAATCCTGCTTTTAAACTTTCTGCTTCTGTTTATATGCACTCTGTGTTTGACTAGTCTGTACATAGATAGTGAAGTAAACCAGCATCAGTTTCCTTATAAAGTACAGTGGGAGGAAAAAGTAAGTACACCCTTTGTAATTTTGTACATCTCTGCCTAAATTGGTCATAAAATGTGGTCTGATCTTAACTCAAATCAAAAGAATGAGTAAACAGTGTCTGCTTAAACTAATACCACCCAAACAATTACATTGTATCATTTTTTTATTGGCCATAAGATGTAAACATTCACAAGACAGGGGGGAAAAGGTAAGTACACCCTTGGATTCAGTAGCTGGTTGACCCTCCTTTGGCAGCAATAGCTTCAACTAGACGTTTCCTGTAGCTGCAGATTAGGCGCACACAACGATCAGGATGAATCTTGCACCATTCCTCTTCACAAAACTGCTGCAGTTCTACAAGATTCTTGGGATGTCTGGTGTGAACAGCTTTCTTGAGGTCATGCCACAGCATGTCAATTGGGTTTAGGTCAGGACTTTGACTGGGCCATTCCAGAACATTTATTTTATTCTTCTGAAACCATTCTAAAGTTGATTTGCTTCTGTGCTTTGGGTCGTTGTCCTGTTGCAGCACCCATCCTCTTTTGAGCTTCAACTGTTTGACAGATTGTCTCAGATTTTTCTGCAAAATATCTTGGTAAACTTGTGAGGTCATTTTTCCAATGATGATGGCGAGCTGTCCAGGCCCTGAGGCATCAAAGCAGCCCCAAACCATGATGCTCCCCCCACCATACTTAACAGTGGGAATAAGGTTTTGATGATGGCAAGCTGTTCTGTGAAGCATCTAAATGCTTTTTGCAAACTTCAAACGTGCACCAATGTTCTTTTTAGACAGCAATGGCTTCCTGCATGGTGTTCTCCCATGAAACCCATTTTTGTTTAATGTTTTACGAATTGTAGATGTGTCAACAGAGATGTTGGCATGTTCCAGTGATTTCTGTAAGTCTTTGGCTGACACTCTAGGGTTCTTTTTTACCTCATTGAGGATCCTGCGCTGTGCCCTTGGAGTCATCTTTACAGGGCGACCACTCCTTGGAAGAGAAGCAACAGTGCTGAACTGTCTCCATTTGTAGACAATTTTTCTCACCGTGGATTTGTGAACATCAAGACTTTTAGAGATGGTTTTGTAACCTTTTCCAGCTTTACACAAATCAACAATTCTTGATCTTAGGCCTTCAGAGAGTTCTTTTGAGCGAGGCATGGTGCACATCAGACAGTGCCCCTCATCAAGAGACAACTCTTAACTGGTGTGTGTTTTCCAGTGGGCAGGGCAGCTTTAAGACACACCTCAGTAACTGAACTTCAGGTTGGCTCACACCTGACTCATAAATTTGACTAGTTAGCTCTTGGAGGATCCTTAGCCAGGGGGGTGTACTTACCTTTTCTCTTGTGAATGTTTACATCTAATGGCCAATAAAAAAATGATGACATGTAATTGTTTAGGTGGCATTAGTTTAAGCAGACACTGTTTACTCATTCTTGTGATTTAAGTGAATATCAGACCACATTTTATGACCAATTTAGTCAGAAATGTGCAAGTTACAAAGGGTGTACTTACTTTTTCCTCCCACTGTATGTCTAAGATACCAGGCCAATAAAGCTGATTCTGATTCTGGTTCTGCTTCAGAGATCCTGTGATCCTGTCCTGCAGCCACAGCTTCTGCAGAGAGTGTGTGGAGAAGAGCTGGAAGGACAAGGAGGACAAGGAGTGTCCACGCTGTAAGAGGAAACATTCAAAGGGGTTACAGCCAAATTTTACTCTGAAGAACCTCTGTGAGAAGTTTCTCCAGCAGAGAGATCAGAGAGCTCCAGAAGATCTCTGTAGGTTTCACGGGCAGAAGCTCCTTCTCTTCTGTCTGGACCATCAGGAGTCGGTGTGTCACATCTGCAGAGACTCAGGAGAACATGCTGAGCACACAGTCAGACCCATGGATGAAGCTGCCCCACAGCAGAAGAAGAAGCTTCAGGAGCTCCTGCAGCCCTTAAAGGAGAAGATGAAGCTTCATGAAGAAGTCAGAGTGAAGTTTGATCAAACTCTGAGACACGTGGAGGTCCAGGCCCGACACACAGAGGCTCAGATCAAGGAGACCTTCAAGAAGCTCCACCAGTTTCTGCAGGAGGAAGAGGAGGCCCGGCTGAGAGCTCTGAGGGAGGAAGAGGAGCAGAAGAGCCAGAGGATGAAGGAGCAGATGGAGGCTCTGAGCAGAGAGATAGAAGCTCTTTCACAAACACTCAGAGACACTGAGGAGCAGCTGAAGGCTGGAGACATCTCATTCCTGAAGAACTACAAGGCTGCAGTGGAGAGAGTGCAGCAGCGCCCCCTGCTGGAGGATCCACAGCTGCCCTCAGGAGCTCTGATAGACCAGGCCAAACATCTGGGCAACCTGGGCTTCAACATCTGGACCAAGATGAAGGACCTGGTCTCCTACAGCCCCGTCATCCTCGACCCAAACACTGCTTATTCTAAACTCGTCCTGTCTGAAGATCTGACCTCCATGAGACAAGGAGAGGAGCAGGAACTTCCTGATAATCCAGAGAGGTTTGATGATTCCTCTTCTGTCCTGGGCTCTGAAGGCTTCAGCTCTGGAGCTCACAGCTGGGACGTCCAGGTTGGAGACAGTAAAGACTGGATACTGGGTGTGTTAACAGAGTCTGTCCAGAGGAAGGGAGTCATATGGTCTGGAGTGTGGAGAGTACGGTTATATAACGATAAATATGAAGCAGTGTCACCACCGCATCCATCCTCTGTCATCTCAGTGAAGAATCGTCCAGAGAAGATCAGGGTGAGTCTGGACTGGGACAGAGGACGACTGTCCTTCTCTGATCCTGATACTAACACACACATCCACACCTTCACACACACCTTCACTGAGAGACTGTTTCCGTACTTTCATACTTATTATCCTCTGAGTATCTGTCCTCAGGAGGTCTCTGTGACCTTCAAACTGAACTAAAACCTGCTGCTGAAGCTTCTTTCCTCAGGGTCCACCTCGGCTCCTGATCCTCCAAAGGGACAGTCCACTGAGACGGGGATGGTGGATCTTTATGTTCATACCTTTGGGAGGACCTGCTGTGGAGTTTTGAGGGTGTAAATCCGTTTGGACCCTGACTGATCAAATCAAAGCTCAGACTTGAATGTCCTTTATTCTGATCTGAACTAAATGATGGAGAGTTCTGCTCAGCTGGAACATCTTTGCTTGGCTGGGGTTTCGTTCTTTTCAAATCACAAGTCTGACTGGTGTTACACTTTATTTAGTGAACATGCTAACTGATGACAGCTGGCCTAACCAGTTTATTTCTTTGTTTGTATTTCATTTCTAGACATATCTGATAATCTGGATCAAATCCTGTTACTAAAAAATCACAGGGACTCATGTTGGTGTCAACACCTGTTGTTTCCATGGTAACGACATCGGTCATGGGTCACCAGTCAGCATGGTGACTTGTGAGGCTGTAACAGCGGTGTGGTCCTGAATAAGTTTGTCAGATCAGAGTGTTTTTAAAGCAGCATCACAGTGAATGATCCTGAACAGAGAATCTCAGAGTGAGAGGATGATTTAAGACATGAGCTCTGTCTGATTTAATCATCAACTCTTTATTCTTCTTCTGCATCTGCCTGAACATTTTTAATCAATAAAACACATCTTGATTTAAAATAAGGTTTGATTTCTTGAATCTGTTCATCATGTTTATTTCTAACAGTCTAAATGTTTGATGTTCTTGCTCCAAAAGTCTAAGGTGGCCTGGAGGGTCAGACAAAATACTTTAAAAGAGGATAAATTCAAAAACACCCAAAAAGATAGGCTGTTTGATAATGAACGGATGTTATTATATTACATTTTGTTTTACTGTTATATTGTTTTTATTAGATATACTGTGTCATGTAATATTATATAATATATTATATTATGTTGCAATGTTTTCTAATTTATTTTATTGTATTCACCAATTTTTGGTTTGTTTCTTTGATTGTGAAGAAGATTACTGGAAAAAGCAACAAAAGCTACTGGATGGATTTTGCTGAAATTTTAAAGAGGTGTTGGTAATGGCCCAAATGATCAGATTTTGGAGGTGATCCAGTTAACTAACATTAGCAAAGATTATTTTTACTCACTCATGATGATATTAACGTGATTCTGAGTGCTAGGTGTGGTTTTCAGGGTCATGACTCATATTATGATGGAAACTTTATTATGAACTATTGCTTATAGATGTAACAATAAAATGTGAGCTACTTTGGTGGAGGTTTGAGTTGGTCAATAGTTTGGATGTTTGGTTAGTTGGTTGTTTTTGTGGATTTGGTTAGTGGCTCATTTTGTTGAACAATTTTGGTGGGTTTGATTTTTTTAAACTAGTCAGTTGGGCTAGTTTGTTTCTGGTTGGTCTGTTGGATTATTTACTTTGGTTGGATGGCTGTTTGTTGGTTTGGTAAGTTGGATCTTTTTGCCTGGTTTGAATTGTTGCTGACTGGTTGGTAAGTCAGTTAGTTTGTTGTTTTTGTGATTGTTTATTTCTTGTTTAATTTTGTTTCATTTTGGTGGGTTTGTTTTTTTAAACTGGTCAGTTGGGTGGCTGCTTTTGCTTGTTTTTGTTTGGATGACTGTTTTTTTCGTTGGTTGTTTGATTTTGTTTGTTTTGTTTCAGGTTTTTTGGTTGCATGGTTGTGTTTGTTGGTCACATTGTTTATTTTTTACGGCTTTGTTGGATGTTGGTTGGTTGGATGTGTTGTATGATCATTCACTCTTAATTTATGAAACATGTCCATAGACAAAAATATTTTAATATGTTATGGTAAAAATAACATTCAGCTGTTTTGGAATTAATGATAACGTCTTGAGTGGCTAAGATAAGTTGCAAAGCTCGAGCCTCAAATACGATTAACTGAAATAACTAATTGTACAAAAGCATTTCTGATTCTGACTAAAATTTGGAGAAGTAACACTAGTCACACACTTGTATAGAAAATGGCGCCGAGAAAACTAAAGCCCCGCCCTCTTTTTACTGACCAATCCCTGGATGACGTGAGTGTGACGTCAGAGGGTTACCTTGTAGGTGACGCAGATGCTGGAGTAGTTCCAGTGGGAACAGATGTTGCAGAGAGGACACATGAGGAAGAGACCTTTACTGTCGCACAGCTCCCTCCTGAACAGACGGAGAGAGTCAGTGAGACGCAGAAACATTTTATCATGAGGATAAATCAATAAAGTCACACTTTGATTATCTAAAACTGTGATTCTCAAATCAATCAAAATATTTGTAGTAGTCTCCATGAAAAATAATGTGGAACAAAGTGCTTTACATGAAATAAATAAATAAATAATAGTAATGATAATAATAATAGTTATTATTATTATTATCATCATCATCATTATTATTATTATTATTGTTGTTGTTATTAAGTAGAAAATAGAATGCATTGTCACAGATGATCCAGGAGAGGGCACTAACTAACAAAAGTCAGTTTCACCAGTCTTTAATTTGTCCTGCACATTTGGGTAAAGTCCAAAAATCAAAAACAGATCAGTATATTCAAACACTTTTTGAGTTATTTTTAATGACAGGTCAAATTTAAAATCATGTTTTAAAATGTGAGTTATTGTGCTTTTTCATGCTTTGTTTTTGTTTAATTTGTATTATTTGTGTAACTTTGTATTGGCTGCTAAGTTGACCCAGTCTCTCTTTAAAGACATTTTTAATCTCAATTAGACTTCCTGGATAAATGTAGGTAAAATGAAATAAATAAATAATAAAATATTCACACCATGAAAAATAAACTTTTTAACACGTCACACTTAAATCAGAATTTATTCTGTCTAGTAACATCAGATTAATTATGATCATTAACTGTATAAATCCAGAAATATTTATTATAAGGAGATTTCTTTAAAACATACATTTCATTAGTTTAGATACGGACATTTCAGCCTGACAGGTACTTATTGTAAATTGGGTGAATTAATATTTGGGATAAAAGAAAAAACCCTCACTGGTTTAAATTCTGTTTATTGTAGATCCTTTTAATTTTTAGATTTATATCAGCATTTTTATTTGTAAAAGTAAAACAGCATTCCTAACTGATGGAGTGAATCCCAAACTTGTTATAAAGTTGTATTTTTAGTTAATTAGATTAGACAAAGGCACATTAGGGAGGCAGAGCAACATTTAATAACCTCTGAAGTTTTCCAAACTCCTTTAAAACCAGATTTTTCTGACTTACGCTGGGACGTCAGTGGCCATGAGCCAAAAGCCAACGAAGAAGATGACGGTCCCGACGATGGATGCCGGCACCAACCAGCCGGTGTAGAAACCTGCAGACAGACTCGGGACATCAGGGCCGTGACCAAAATAATGGAGCTTTAAATCAGAGAGGCTGCAGACATACTCACCGAGCCAGGCGAAGTACAGGGCGATCTTCTCTCCAAAGTAGTCCCTGATGTGGTCCAGAGGCTGGTACCGCCTCCAGCAAGACCATCTGGCCCAGAACAGGAACAGGGTCTGTCTCATACTGAGGGAGTCCAGGGGGCCCGGGGGGGCCGGCTCATGGAAATCACCCTGAAAACACAGCAGGGAGAAAATCGATGAAAACCGTGGGATAAGATAAAGATTAAATCACAGCAACAGGCACACTCACTGATTTTTATAAATGTGACAGTTTGTTATTGTGATATATGTTTTAACAGAAAATTTGATTACATAAATACCTTTGTTTTATTTTTGTAAATATAACACTTTTACTGTGATATCTAAACTTTAAAAAGTAAACTCCACAAAATAAATATTCTGTTATATTCTTTATAAATGTAACAGTATTTTACTATGATATCTACAAATAAAAATGAAAACTTAATGAATATTTCTGTTCTATTTTTGGATATATAACACTGTGATGTCTACAGCTACCCACTGTAAAAACAAAGTACAGTAAGTCACTGTGATTGGCAGTGAATTGTTGGAAAGAATACTTACTGCTGTAAACTTTACTGTAATATCTACACCTAAAGGTTAGGGTTTGGGATTTGGGTTTTTGGGTTTGGGTTTAGGGTTTTTGGTGGTCCTGGTCACCTCGTGTAGCGGGTATGCTGCGGTGAAGACCTGCTCACTCAGGAGGCGGTCGATCCCCACCTCGCCATCTTTGACCGATCCGTACGGCGTCCTGGCCAAAATCTCGTACAGCTGTGAGGGCGAGACCAGGTCACAGAGGTCAAACACAGGGGTCAGAGGTCAAAGATCAAGCTCAGGGAGCACATATAAAGCACAGTCACACACAACTTCTTTAAGAGGTGTTTTAATTTCAGTCTAGTTGTGGTCGCTGAGAGTTTTTGTCCATGTGCTCTTGTTTTATTAGTTACTGTCTAGTTTTCATCAGGGGATAAAGTCAACCACATTAACACAGCTAAAAGCCCGTTTACCATTTAGAAACAGAACTGTTTTTCCTTTTCCTGAAACTGCAGTAGCGTAGTTGTTGGTGATTTTATTTCTATTTTATTATATTTAACCAGGAAGGTCCCATTGAGATTAAAAACCTCTTTTTGAGCGGAGTCCTGGCCAAGAGGCAGCAAAGTTACACACAAAATTACAGTAATTTACAATAAACAATTAATATAATATATATAATAAAACAGTAACAGTTTGAGGAGGCTGTCTCTCAGGTGCTCTCAGTCTGGATTTAAAGAATAAGTTCAGCTAATTTCCAGTCCTTTTGCAACATGCTCCATGCAGAAGGAGCAGAGTAGACAAAAGCCCATTTCCAGCTCTGTGAGGGTAAATGACAGTAAAAGCAACAAGTGATATAAGTTTGTGACAAATATAACAAACGAGTCTCTTCTGGTCAGAGTGTTCATGCAGTAAATCCAAATTTTATTAAAGCAGCGATAACAAACTGAGCACCGTTAGCAGCATGCTAACTCAGAGGCTGTTGTTGTTGTTCTTGGGTGTAAGTGTAACCTTAATCTGAAAGAGTACATGCACCACACATCACCATTACCTGATAACAGGGATCCATGTTTACATGGAGAGGAAAACGTTTTCAAAACTTTTCTCTCTGGACTTTTTTTTTATTCTTAACCCTAATTTTAAATTTGTATTTATTTGTATGTTATTTATTATTTTAATGAAAATGCTTTATTTATTTTTTACTATGTTTTCAATATATTTATTTTTATTGTATTCATTATTTTAAAGAAAACGCTTTATTTATTTTGACAATGTTTTTGATTTATTTATTTTTAATTTATTTATTATTTTAATGAAAATACTTTATTAATTTTCAACTATGGTTTTAATTTATTTATTTTTATTTTATTTATTATTTTAATGAAACACTTTATTTATTTTTACATTTTTTTAAATTTTGCCTTTATGTGTTCATTTAAATCTTATTGATTTTGTTGTACTGAGTTTGTTTTGACTGTCCTTTACTTTTATTTTTCTCACATAATGACGTCATGTTTAGGTTCTGCTGTGATGTAAAGCAGCTGCATGAATACATGGATGAAAGGTGCTATATGAATATATTTAATTTTGAGTTTGCACTCTGGTTCCAGCAGTTTGCAGATTGAGGCACACCGGGCACCGTTCTCGTGTAAACTGAAGACACAAACACAACAAAAACTCTGTTCTCTGATGTTTTCATTGTCATCTGAACTTTAACCTCCACTGTCTGACGCTAACCTCAGAGCAGGTGGTCCAGTTTTTATCAGGAGGTAAACATTCCTGTGAAACTGTGTTTGTGTTTCTTCTTTTACCAGCAGCTGATCCTGTGAGTGTGTGTGTGTGTGTGTGTGAGTGTGTTTGTGCGTGTGTGTGTGTGTGTGTGTGTGTGTGTGTGTGGTTGTTTTCATTTGCTCTTTGTATCGTGGCTCTCAGTGTTTGAGGATGTGTGTGCATGTTTGTTGAGGGCGTCGATGCTCACAGCATCCGTCTGCTGACTGAAACATCCTGCCGTCTGAAAGGTCAGAAGCTCTGCAGGCCTCCACCAATCAGACGAGCCGATGAGGACCGTGCCTCGACCCGGACCGCAGAGTCCGACCTCGTGTCGGTGTGTGTGAAAATAAAATCTAGAGATCAGATCAGTTATGAAGCCAGACCGACCCATCAAGGGGGTTTGCTCTGTCCTGTGTGATCCAAGAAATTAAAAAGATTATCCATCCATCCATCCATCCGTCCATCCATCCATCCATCCATCCATAGATCCATCCATCCATCCATCCATCCATCCATCCATCCATCCATCCATCTGTCCGTCCATCCATTTAGCCATTGGGTCATAGGTTTGCCAATTAACCTTACGAGTAGGTACAGGAATCAAAATTAATTCCCACCTCAGTCGATGAAAAGATCCTTAAGGTTGTTTGTCTCTATGGCCCCTTGAGGACCCCTTATTGTTTTTGAACAATTTTTAGTTTTTTTTTTTTTGCTTTGTTTTTTTTAACCCTTTCATGCATGAATTATTTAATCACTCAGGAATTATTCTTAATGTTGGTTTTCAATATTAAACAAGATAAAATCAGAACTGTTTTCTACAATTATATACTTTGAGGGAGTCCACTGTAGTGGACACCAGGGGTATAAACACTAATTTAATGGAATTTAATGAAGATCCAGAAACACATGTACTTTACAAATATCTATTAAGAGTAAATAAAATAAAAAAGCAAAATCTTAAGAATAGGTTTTATTGCTATTTAATCAAACTATTCACTTGAGAATTACACCAGAATTTTAAATAAAAAAATAAAAAATTAGGTAAAATCTGCATATAGGCAAAATACCAAGAATATACCCTTTGATTAGATGAATTTTTGATCACAACACACACACACACACACACACACATATATATATATATATATATAGATATATATAGATATATATAGATATATATATATATAGATATATATATACATATACATACATATATATATATATATACACATACATATACATACATATATATATATATATATATATATACATATATACATACATATACATACATATACATACATATACATACATATATATACATATATATATATATATATATATATATATATATATATATATATATATATATATATATATATACATACATACATATATATATATAAATATATACATACATACATACATATATATAAATATATACATACATACATACATATATATATATATATATATATATATATATATATATATACATATATATATATATATATATATATATATATACATAGTGCTCGGGCTTTGGAGCAGACATTAGCTTTAGGCAGCAGTCTGTCAAACTTCGGTCCAATCGAGTCACTGAGCTCCAACACCAAACCATGATGTAACTGATCTACTACAAATCTATTACCTAACTCGCAGTCAACGCTTTAACTGTTTGTTCTGGTTGATCAAACTTACACTACAACAGTTTGTAGATAATTACAGGTCACAGCTATCTTTAAAGTTTACGTTCTGACTCTGACGGGGGTGGCACCAGGCGTGGCCAATCAGATTTAACGTCTATCAGGCGCCCACATATCCGTGTACGGGCACGTGTAGGTCGACTTTTACCACACGGGACATTCACATAAGTTTATCAGATGGGGTAGTTTGTAGTAGTTTGGTATAGTTTGCTGTATTTTGCCATAAGTGTATGGATATTGGATGTAGATATAATATTTATACTGACAGTTACATATTATTTATATACTTGTAGGTATACAGTGAAAGTAAAAAGTATTTGATCCCTTGCTGATTTTGTTGGTTTGCCCACTAATAAAGACAAGATCATTCTATACTTTTAATGATAGATGTATTCTAACATGGAGAGACAAAATATCAAAAAGAAAATCCAGAAAATAACTTTAAAGATGATTTTAATTTATTTGTATTTCATTGAGGGAAATAAGTGTTTGATCCTCTGGTATGCATTAGGAATTCTGGCTTTCACAGACCAGTTAGACACTCCCAATCAACCCCAAAACAGCCGAACTGTTCTCCGTCCTGTTGTTGCTCTCGTGGTCGTAGAAAAGCAGATTTTACTGTTAAAGCCAAAACAGACTCAGGAGCTCCTGCAGCACCAACGTGACGCCGTGTTCAGACATCGTTTCTGTGGTTGGTGAGATTTGCACCTGCGGTTTAGCGGGGAGGCGATCTATGACATCTTCAAGTCTGTAAATGTCTGTACACTGAAACTCAAAATAGTTTCTACTGGTCAATTTAAAACTATGGTCATCAACTCCTGCACCTTTGGATGTAACTGTTTTAAATGGTGTTTTACCGACTGTTTATTGGCTGTTTTCCTTGTGATTTTTATTGTTGTTGTGCTCTCCCTCAATGATTCCTCGAGATTTATATAAAGGTTAAATGAAAATTAAATGAAAAAACTGTTAACGTAAGTATTTGCTCCACTCACAGAAATGTAAGGGCAGTGTTTAGATACTAATTCACTATGGGACTTGTCATTTTCATAGATTAATAAAAAGCATGTTTCTGGTCTGTGAGACGAAACCAGAGTGCCTGAGGAAAACCTGTGCAAGCACAAGGAGAGCAGAAAGGACTAGAGCTGCTGCACCACACACGTCAGTGTTGACACGAGAACACGAACAGCTCTGGATTGTGTTTCTTCGTCATTACGTGTTAATAAAACAAACTTGTTAGTAAAACATCGGCCTGTGTTTCTGTTTGTCTTTCGGGCGTGTGCTGCTCGGTGTCCTTCTGTAACTGCTCCTCGAAAATCCTCCTCGAATCATTTAAATAAAACACAAACCAATCAGAGCAGAACCTTAACCCTCGGTCATCAGAGGAACAGCTGGGCACTAAAATCTGTTTCTGCTGTTCTCTAACCGCAGCGCAGGAAACATTTCACAGGCTGATGTGAAAGTTCACAAGAACATGAGAAAGCTTTCGTCACTCAGAGTTTAACTTCACATTTATGACCCAACATGGAGGAAAGGAGGCCGAAGGCTTTAAAGGTGCAGTGTGTAGAATGTGGCATTTTATACATCCACCGCATTTCACCAAACAGAAACGGTGAATATAGGATATAATGTTTCTATTTGTATGTAAAGTCAAAATAGGAGTACAACCATCCCCATAAAATGTTTGTTTTATTTTTATTTAGTTAAAAAAATCTTTATTAAAAAAATTACATTACTGCGGGCCGCTGTTTCGTGTAGGCCGACATATTGATCCGCCGTGTTGTCTACGGGTGGTTTTAAGGGACAAAAAGAACGAAACGCGAATCTGTCCGCCGGTTCTGAAATCTACCTGAAATGCAGGTGAAGAAGAGGAGAGGATGGCGGTGGATGCAGAAAGTTGTTACTCTGTCCTAGGGATTCAAACTGTGTGTATAAACACACACACAACATAAACTGTGTGCTGTGTTCAGGATCCTTTTTGGTCTTCACAGTGTTCCATTGCTCAGTGACGTGACGTTTGGCTACAGTTAGGTTCATTCTACAAGCTGAACACTAGATGTTGCTAAAATGCCAAATTCTATACACTGCACCTTTACCCCCAAATTCCACTGCACGCGAAAGCGCCCCACCACGCAGCGAAGCGCCGCGGTCTTGCTCCGACAGGCAAACCCCACCGAAAGCGCCGCGGCCCCATAGGGGGAGAGCTGATAGCGATGTCAAACGCTCATAAAACGTGTTATAGACTGAGAAAAGACATAAACAACACCTTGCTTTGCTTCTCTTAGGTCCCTTTGCTGGTCCCAACCACACAGCCTCGTGATTTATTCAACTTCTATCCATCTATATCCGTGTAGAAAAGATCTTTGGTGTCATGTAAACAATGTAATATATTTCTGTACCACTACGATTCACTTTTCTTTGCCCATGGTGTCGTGTTGACCTGATGCTTGTGCCTCCAGTTTTGACGTAATGACAATTAATTGAGGAACATTACCTGCAAGAGCCCGTGCATTGTGTTTTATTTTGAAACTTCCGGTTACTCCACAAGCTGACTTCCTGCCTGGTGCTTTCTTAACGACAGTGAATTTACGAGGTTTGGAAGTGGCCGCGCAGAAAATAGACCTGAAGCGTATCTCTCGTGCCTTGGCGCGCACTGGCGCTTCAGCAGCGCGGTGCGGCGCTTTCGCGTGCAGTGGAATTTGCCCGGAGACTACTATGGGAGCGAAGTGCACCGCAATACGCTTCAAGGATGCTGCGTGGCGTGGCGCTTTTACGTCCGGTGGAATTTGGGGGTTAAAGCTGGTTCATTATGATATAAAGACAGATGAAATGTTTGATATTGTTGAAGGTATTTGTTTATTTTTTTGTATTTAGTGGTTTATTTAAATATGGAAATAATTTGAAGTATTAGTTGTTAGATTTAGCTACATTTTCCTGTCTTAAAATAAATTTAAGTTAGATTTTTGGGGTTGAATATCTATCTATCTATCTATCTATCTATCTATCTATCTATCTATCTATCTATCTATCTATCTATCTATCTATCTATACATATATATACATATATATGTATATATTGGCTAGTCATTTGTTGACTATAATTACATGTTTTGTATATCATTAGTTTTGTTTGTCTGGTAATGACAAACTGTGGGTGTTATTTAGGTAGGTAGGTGACTGATGGCCGGCATGCACCGGGGTGGGTTGATGGTTTTTACCAGCGTAAGAGAGGCAGCAGGAGTCGAGGTCTCCTTTATTCTTTTGTTTGCCAAAAAATATACCATTCCAAAACGCAGAACCTTTGGACAATGGACTTCTTTTGCCTGCATAAATCACATCCGGTGCATCAGTGATCCTTTAAGTTTGGTCAAAATCTAAGTTTGATATTTTGATTTTTTCTTTGAGTTTTTTAAACAAATGGTCACTAGAGATATGTTTGAGATAGGCAGACCACACAGAAAATAAATGTCATTCAACAAAAAAAGTTCTAAGTTCTTCACATGTTTTTGTTTTTATAAGATGTATTTTATTTCCATCTCTGTTATATGAGTTATTATTTTTTACAAAAAAAAACCATATTAACATTTGAAATATTGATATTATACAGGAGGTCAAAATATTGTGATATAATGCTGTATCGTTATTTTTCACACCTCTAGTAACTTAGCAGCTTTATTTTCAAATTTGGTTCTGAAACCAAGGCGAGCTGCAATAAGTGTTAATTTCTGCAACATAACAAACGGCAATATCTCAGGGAAATTAGTCAGGAGCCCTTTGGAACTTTAAGAGACCTGAGAGGAGATACTGAACTTCTGAAAACCTGCAGATCGAAAAACTGCAGATACTGCACTTTGCCTTTGTAGGGCAGCCCACTCTTCTGCCTTTTTATTTTTATTTAACCTTTATTAAACTCGATAGTTCCCACTGAGATCAGGATCTCACTCATGAGTGGCTATTTGATTTCCAGTCTAACTTTTGTGAAATGTTAAGGTCACATAAACAGAAGCTGTGTTCGAAATCGCTCACTATCACTGATATAATGCACTATATAGTGTGTTCGCCATTTTGTAGTGTTGTTTGAATTCTCAGCAGTTAATTTCATCCACTATCTAGTGCACTACAAAATACCCACAATGCACAGCAAAAGTGAGAGTACATACGATGTACCCTGTATTGTACTCGCGTATACCACAATGCAATGCGGTCGTGAAGAAGAGAATGAAGGCTGTTAGGCGCTGCTTTCATTCATAAATGTAAAAAAATGTTAATGTATCTTTAACACGTTCGTAGCGTAGCTCTTTAACGTCTTTTAGCGGCTGTAAACAGCTTCACAATTTGCTACTTATCCTCCCGAGTGCCCGGTTTGTTTACATTAATTTTGGCACGTCCACTCCCATCACAGGAATAACCGGCTCATCAGCTGACGCTACGACGTTTAGAAAATTTCACTGTAGTGTCGTTTGGTCATTCCCTATGTAGTCCACTATTTCATTTACACTACAAGGAGTGGACGATTTCGAACACAGCCAGAAAGTTACATGCAGCAGAACTGCCCTGACCATGTTGCCAAACTTACAAAGTACTATGTGAAGATGATTGGATGAGCTGAGGGAGGGATGGCATCTACAAAAAGTCTCTGAGCTGTTGGGTCACCTTTAAACTTTTATCTTCATGTCGATGCTCTCTTGTGTGCTCCTACTCACCACCTGGTGTCTCTGAGTCGTCTTGAAGAAGTTCTCGTGGTCGTCGCTGCCGAGGAACCTGCAGACAAAATCACAGCTGAGAACGTCCACCAGTGTTCCTCCTGCCTCGGTTCACAGAAGATCTCAGGGTGTACTGACTTTTCTTTTCAAACTAAAAAGGAGTGAAGTTTCTTTTCTTAATCTTTTCTGTTTAACGTTTGGGTTCTTAATTATCTAATCGATTAATCAGTTAATGAATTACTCCCCCCCCAGCGTGTTACCTCTCCAGTTTGGAGGTCCTGAACTGACAGGTGTAGTAGTTCAGTGGAGGGTTGGGGACATCCTGAGAAAATGGACTACGGAGGGACAGATGGGACAAAACCTTCTCGGACCAGTTTACTCTAGGGGTATCGACGACCTGCGAGAACCAAAGACAGTTTGAACATACATTTAGGAAAAGATCAGGATGAACATCTGTCTGGTCAGAGGATGGACGTCAGGAGCTGGTTTACCTGCAGAGGTGCTCTCATCAGGATCTCCTCTGCGTAGTAACACAGGACGCTCCATGGAGCAGAGAGCAGGGCGAAACAGATCCTAGTCTTCGCCTGAAGGACGTCCCTCTGGAGACACAAGGACACTGATGAATATCTGAATAAACTCTTTATCCTAAAACGACTGATTTTCAGGTCCTCTGTCTTTGTTTTATCATCAAAAAGATCTCAGAGGACAGGAGATCATCTCTGACCACGGTCCAACTGAACCTCATTTTAACTGCTTGATCTGGTCCGTTTTTTTGTTTTTAAGCAGTTTTATTTATTAATTTTCTCTTTTTTTCTAACAACAACAATGAACAGCTCAGACAAACAGTCATCAGGGACAAAGTGTACAAATGTGAAAACAGACACAAAATAATCATCCAGTTTGTAGTTTTTCCTCGTGTTGTGCTAGAGACTACCCGAGACCAAGACTCTGAGACCAGAACTCACCAAGACCAAGACAAGACCAAAACTTTTGGGGGTCAAGACCGAGTTGGGACCGAGACCAAGACAAGACCAAGACTTTTGGGAGTCAAGACCATATCAAGATCGAGGCTGAGACAAGCTGAGACTGAGACAAGACCAAGACTTTTGGGAGTCAAGATCGAGTCGGGACCGAGACCGAGACCAAGACAAGACCAAGACTTTTGGGAGTTCAGGCAGGGTCAAGACCGAGACAGGCGGAGACCAAGACAAGACCAAGACTTTTCGGAGTCAAGACCGAGTTGGGAACAAGACTGAGACAAGACCAAGACTTTTGGGAGTCAAGATCGAGTCAAGACCGAGACCAAGGCAAGCCGAGACCGAGACAAGACCAAGACTTTTTGGGGTCAAAACCGGGTTGGGACCAAGACAAAGACCAGCAAGACAAGTGGAGAATGAGGGCGTTTTGACATTAGGTCCACTTGTTTCGAACCGTGCTGCGGCGAGGTTCGCCATGGGTTTGCCCCCCTCCCACTCCCCCGCTGGCTTTCATTCACACAGGCAATATCGACCCGTGTCCGGACCCACTTGTGTATTTACTCAGTTTGAAACAGCAGGGGGCGATATGCACGTAACTGGTTACCAAACCTGCTACAGAGGAGAATGAAGAAGAGACTACCATGGTAACCATTTCCTACACCAAACAACCAATGTTTACGTTTCACTCTCTTCTACATTTTCCTTCAAATGTGTTTTTTTATCGTTTTTGAGACGGCATCAGCGACCTTCTGGACCCTCGTAAATCATCGTAATCCTCAACCAGAATAAACAAATCAACAAATTGAGTCAGCAAAAGATTCAACCGCCGGATTAACAGAAGTAATACATCAAAAGTAGATCGGTTTGGACCACTTTGTTTCTCACCAGTGAAACCACACCAAATGTAGGGAGATGGAGCGGATCAAGACTACCCCTTCATGGAGGTCTCAGACCGGCTGATTTGGTGAGCACCAAAGTGCGGTGGTTGCATTCACATTGACACTAACGTACCAAACCCTGGGCCAAAACTTCTTTGGTGCACACTAAATGTGGTTGGTGTGAAGACTGAGACTGGACCACGACCAAGACAAGACCAAGACTATTGGGAGTCAAGACCGAGTCGGGACCGAACCAAGGCAAGCCGAGTCAGAGACAAGACCAAGACTTTTTGGAGTCAAGACCGGGTCGGGACCAAGACAGAGACCAGCAGGACAAGCGGAGAATGAGAAAAGACCAAGACTTTTGGGAGTCAAGAAATAGTCGAGACAGAACTAAGACTGAGGCTAAGACTAAGGCTCTGAACTCTGTCAGTGTGTGGAGAGTGAGATGCAGTCAGCTCTGAGTGAGAAACAGTGATTAAGGCTATTGAGGCTTTTTACACTGGTTAAATGACCTCCTCCACGACGTATATGGAGCTAGAAGCAGAGAGGGTTTACCTTATGCGTATGTCTGTATGAGTATGATGGCCCATTGGATCGTCCCTTTTGTTTCAATCCTTCATAACGATAGAGTACATAATTTTTCTGCTTCTCATCAAAATTTCAGTCAGTGATGGAAAATATCCGATAATTGCGACTGCTGTTCGCCCCAATGATCGTCAGCCCACTGTTTTTTAACACAGTGCCTTTTTTGCACCTACTTTTCAGACATACTAAACTCAGACACAAAAAAAAAACAGCACACGCGATCACTTGCTGGTTTGATAAATCACATTACAGTGCAGACACGCTAAATGGATTGTGCGTGGTATTCTGCTCATCTGACAGACGCAATCCTCAGTGCACCCTGTTAGTAGATCAGATTTGCACACGCTATCAGGTTTGCACATGTTTTGTATACACGCAAAATCTTATATTTTGGGTATAACAGTGATCTCGTCCTTTAAGTGATCCCCTTCATGACCAAGTCCAGCAAACACAGACTGTACGGGCGAAGTCCAGAGTCCATTAGGCAGGACCAGATCCACATGGACACTCGTGAATCTGAGCAGCTTCAGTCCAAACACAGAGCTTTTGTTCTCCTGCCACAGTCCCAGTCTGTTATCACGTCTTTTTGTTTTAGTATCGGGCAGCAAAGGGAGACACACCCACTTTTCTAACCTTAAATGCAGTTGGATCTGCAGGACTCACGCCCCATTTACATGAGAGCAAAAGTGGACAAAAACAGAGACTTTGTTCCTTCTGTTTCCACGAGGACGGTGCCTGGAGTGCCTGAATCCACAAACTTTTCAAACTGGGTCCAGAGTGAAGATTTGAAAATGTTTTCCTCTCTATTTAAACAATGATCCCTGTTGTTAGAGAAAACTGGGACACACAGCGCTGTGCAGGACTCCATCAGATGAAGGTCGCACACACCACCACCACCACCACCACCACCACCACCACCACCACCACCACCACCAACAGACTACCAAGCAACATGTGTGCTGCTGCCTTTGGCTTTGGAGTAAATTTCCCACCGAATAAATCTCATTTCTACGGTGCCCCAGACATGACATGGTAAAAAAAAATTATCTTGTGCACACGAAATACTAATTTGTTCCCACAGGATATTAATTTGTTCCCTTGAAATATTAATTAATTCCCACGTGATATTTATTCGTTCCTGCTAATTATTCATCATTCCTGAACAGCTACATACCACAGTAGGGTACAGAGTTAGAGGTGCTGAACTATTCAACATGATGGACAGGGAAACACTTATTGAGTGTTGCTTTAGGCTGGGGATGAGTTATAAAGACATTCTGAAAAGCCTTGCATTGCATGGATTTATCATCAGCGAGAGACAAGACATCCCATACTGCAGTACAGCAAATCCTCTGGGGCTCTGTACCACCGTACCAGTGGGGATTGCTCTAAGACTGCAAGAAGCTCAGCTTCCCCTAAAATGTCCCCCCAAAAAATGGTTTGCCACTTTGACGAAGTGGCTGTATGATACAATTTGTGGGAATTAATTAGTATAACGAAGGAACAAATTAATAAATAGTATCTTGTGGGAACAAATTAGTATGTTATATAGCCTGTGATTGGCTGGCAAACAGTTAGTAACAAATCATCAGATCTACATCACGACTCTTCCTCTGACATTTCCACTGAAACTGACATTTCCTTCAGCTGTACCGTCCACAGAAAGTAACTTTAACCAGTTTGAGCAGCCGTTGTTCAAACACTTTGTTTACTGAGACATGTCAGAGTAAGGGGTGTTTGTTTTACTCACCTGCTCCACCAGCAGCCCAGACTCTTTCACTTTGGTCAGAAACTTCTCCCTGATCTTCCTCTTGTCCTGCCCGTTGTCTGAGATCTCCTCTTCCGGTAAGTTCTGAGGCTCTTCCCACGCCAACACGAAGTCTGAGCGACACGAGACAAACGACTGGTTCAGGGTGGGAGTGGGAAAAAATCACTCAGATAGAGTTAAAGATGAGATGATGATCACATTTATGACTAAAGTTTCTGTTTAAGAGACATAAAGCTCTTTTTCTACGACTTAAAATAAACCTGGAAAATCCACACGAGCCCGTTTTGAAGCTTTTTCACCTCTTATCTCTCAAACGATGGCGGCAAAAGTGTCTCACTTGGACAACAGAGACAGAAAATCTTTTCATTTTTGATCATCTTTGAAAATAATGTTGGGTTTATATGATGCTTTCTGCTGATTGTCCTCGCCTAACAATCCAGACAAGTCAATAAACACACTGCCTGGCCAAAAAAAAAAAAAGTTACTCTTACTTTCACTATTAAACACACCCCTGAGTTCTACTGTTGTTTTTCTTTGATTTGATTTGGCAAAACGTTTAAGTGATTCACCGATCACCATCATTCAGGATTTGATTCTGACCACATTTCTTCCTTGAAGACGATGGTTCCCCACTATCCTTCCAGTTTTTAATAATGTGTTGGACAGTTCTTAACCCAGTTTTAGTAGTTTCTTCAGTCTCCTTAGATGTTTTCTCTGCTTGATGCCAATGATTTGACCCTTCTTAAACAGACTAACATCTTTTCCACGACCACAGGATGTGTCTTTGACATGGTTGTTGAAGAAATGAGAAGCTGCTCATGTCATCAGCTGGAGTTAAAGAACTTAAAAATAATCACCCATACAGTAATTATCCAACAGGAGGCTCAGACCTGTTTGATTGGTTAAATCCAGGTGGAGACTTTTTTTTCAGAAAGGTGACTGGATGTCGGTCTCGTTCATTATTAACAAATCAGATGTTTAAGTGGGCGAGCAGATGCCGATTATACACCAAACTATTGAAAAGTGGATCTGTTAAAAGTGTAGCTCCGCCTCTTTCTCCTTAAAGGCCTCTGATTGGTCAGTGCCTCTGCAGACTGAGCTCAAGTGATTAAGCTTAGAGGTTTGCACAACGGATTATAGACATGAAATCAAGTGGATCCATCTGCACTGCAAGGTTAACTAGACTAAACCCCCCAAATTATCCATCAGAATGTTACTCAGTTTGTTTGTTCGACCTCTGAGAAGAAACTTTTAAAGTTCATCCTGAAAACACAGGACAGTCGAGTCGATACGTCTTCATGTGATCAACACTTTAATTAGTGCATCATTTCTCAGTCTGATCAGCAGCACCTACTGTTCATATCTTTATGAAGCTGATTATAGATTTTATTATTTCTTCTGATCTTTTTATTTATTTTTAATCCTCTTAATATGTTTTGTTTCTATATTTCAGTTTAGATTTATTATTTGGAATTTTATTCTCTGTTAACTGCTTTTCTTTTACCATCCTACTTTCATCTGGTTTTAGGTTATCTCATTTTACCTTATTATTTATTTCAATGTTATTATTTTAATTTATTTATTTATCTTCCTTTCCATATAGAATTTTTGATGCAATTTCTTATGATTTTTAATTATAATTTAAATTTTAGCTCTTGTGTTTCTTTTGTCTTTTAATTCTATTTTTTGTTGGGGTGCTGGTTTGGCGGAGTGGTCAGCACCCCATGTAGGCCTACTTGCTTCTGCTGGTCCGGGTTCGAATCCCGCCTGTGACCAGTGTGCAGAGTGTCTTCCCCTACTCTCTCTCCCCCTTTCACAAGCCTATCCACTGACTCTCTCCTATCAATAAAAGCACAAAATGCCCAAAAATACATTTAAAAAAAAATTCTGTTTTCTGTTTCCTGTTTCAAGTCTTGTGTGTTTGATAGTTTAGTGTGTGTTGTTTGTGGATTGTGAGGGTGGCTGGGGTCTTAATTTTCATCTGCATGCAATTTTCTACTTTTTATGTTATTTATTGTTATATTATTTTATTTCTTTTGTTTCTTTGGTATGAAAAGTTCTCTTCAAATAAAGTTTCCCTGATTGATTGATATGAAAGCTATGGTTGAAGCTCCTCTGCATGTGTGAGCGATAACTCTGCTTTCTGCTTTCTAAAGAGTCTGAAGAAGTTTGTTCATGCTCGTCGTCAAATATTGACTCAGTCAAATTCGTTATCTCACCGACTCGACTCGATCCGTCACTGAGCACATTCTTGTCCTGGGGCTTGGCCGCTGGAGGCTGAAACAAAAGAAAAGAGCAAAGAAAATGTGGCTCATAAAATCAGATAGACTCAGCTTCAGATAAAGTGACAGAGAAGATAGAAAAACATCTGAAAAGCTTCGGACAGGGACAAAATATGGAGGCCTCAGCGTTTAGAAAAAATCTGAACATTTTTCAAGAGACAGTAACAAGTATTAAAATAAGAAAAAATGCAAAAATCAAAGGGAAAAAAAACATTTAAAAGAGTGAAATTACAAGTTAAAGCTGCAACAAAAATAATATAAACATTCGACAGCAAATGAAAACAATGCCATCAATTAAACCCTGAAAATTAAAAGTTTTTATGGATTAGAAAAGAGTTTGTGTTCAAAGGAACAAATTTGGAGGCCTCAGCTTTTTAAAAAATGATCTTTTTTAAAGAGAAAACAACAAGTAATAAAATAAGAAAAAAAAAAACTGCTGCACATAAATCAACCAGACATAAACTATTTAAAACAATGGACAAAATAAAACAGGTATAAAGACTAAAAGAGCTGTTTCATTGCTTTTAAAACAATTTAAAAACAATAAAAGAAGTAACTAAAAACAAACCATTAAAAACTTAAACAGGAGCAGAGTCTCATGTTAAAAAGTTCAAGGAATAAAAATAAAAAATAAGTTTAAGGTGGGTTTTAAAAATGGACAGTGAGGAGGTTTGTCTAATGAGGAGGGGAAGCTCGTTACAGAATTTAGGAGCAGCAAAAAAAAAACTAATCAACAAATTTATGAATTAAAGCTGAAAACAATACCAACAATTAAACCCCAAAACTTAGATCTTAGCAAGTCTATTTGTTTTATTTTAAGTCTGAAATATCCACAGTGCTTCCTTAAATTTCATATTCATCCAGATAGATATCTTATTAAAAGAATTAAAAACAAAAATAAAGTGCTGAATAACTTGTATTATGAGAAAATATCTGCATATGAAACAAGCAAAATCTTTCTCCTTTGGGGTCTTAGAATCAGAAATATAAACTTCTTCAGACAGAACATCTTATTTCCAATTTGTCGTACCACATTGGCAGATTTCTTAACTCATAAGGAATTCAGGGTTTATTTTTTGTTTTTAAATACTGAAATAAGATGTGTAGGTGGACAGTTTTGGCTCACAATAAGTCTTGTGAGATTTTAAGAAGTGGATTAGGATGAATAAACTTCCTTAGATTTGAGGTTTTGCAGAGTAAACACTGACAACTCAACTGCAAATAAAATTTGATCTGGAAAATAAAAGCACTTAAAAGATTTTAAAAGAGTTTGGATACAGGATTAAAGTTTTTTCAGGTGTGTGCTTGTCTTGGCTCTCTGAATCTGTCTTATCATGTGTGGAGGTTTTGGTAACACTTTACTTTAGAGGTCTGCAAATGTCATCACACTTAGATAATAATTAGACAAAGTTTTTTCTTATTTCTTTGAAAGTACCCCCAAAATTGTATGATAATTTGTGAAAATTAGGACATAACTTCTTTAAAATAATGTCCAACTTTACTGTCGCAGGTCAGAATTGGTAGGTTACTGATTTTTCAGTTTCTTTGAAATTTACTGTTAATTGAAAGGTAAGAAGGTGATGATTAGTAAATAGTTTATTTGAAATTAAATCACATCCCACCATAAAATGTTTTTAGAAGTATCCCAACATTTCTGCTGTTTGCAGCGAAGCAGCATAAAGAGTTGCTTAGTTCTTGAAAACAGAAGTTAGGTTCATTGTTTCCTGATAATTACCTTTGAAATGTTAATAATTCAATAAGTAGTTGATAGTTAGCTATTCGTTATTTAATTTCACCAAGTTCTTTAGTACCGAGTTTGTTGATATGCATAATTGAGATTTGCTAATCGTCGCCTTCTTACCTTCAATTTGGAGTACATTTTGAAAAAGCAGTAAACTACCAACTCTGACTTGTGACATAGATGTGGACATTATTTTAAAGAAGTTATGTGATAATTTTCACCAAATTCTCATGAAATTTCAGGGGTAATTTCAAAGAAACAAGAAAAAACTTTGTGTAATTATTACCTAGGTGTGATGAAATTTGTGGACCTCTAAAGTAAAGTGTTACCAATGTTTTGTCCTGATGAAAAATCTTTGGAGACAAATCAAATTCAAATATTAGTTTGAGGTCACTGGAGTCCTCTTGTGAAGCTGCCTCTGCTCTGTGATGTTTAATCGACCCTCGGTTTCCCGTCATCTCAGGTCGTTATCTAACATCCGATTCCTCTGTTTGACTTTTCTGCAGAGCTCCGTTAACGAGCTCTTCCTCCTGCTAATCAAACTGGAGACAAACACGAGGAGGAGAACAATCGTCTTTTTGTTCTTCAGCCTTTTCAACAGCTTCATCACTCAGTCGGAGTTAAACATGAGAGGAGACGCCAAGTCTTCCTGTTTCCTGTTAGAGTTTCAGATGAACCTGCTGAAGGTCTTTACTCTCTTTATATCAGGAAAGTCTCTGATTGGACGACAGATGTGGAAGTTTAAGGGGCTTTTTTACCAACAGTGCAGCTTCAGCTCTTTTTCCCTCTGCTTTGGAAACACTCTGATCTAAGAGGGCTTTAAAGAGGGAGAGAGCATTTCTCTGTGTTTAGATTTTCTTCATAGTTTTCATCAACAACCTTTTTCCCCTGATGAAAACTAGACAGTAACTGATAAAAACAAGAGCACATGGACAAAAACTCAACACAAAAATGTCTTACCCTTTACACTTCAGATTTTAGTCGACTAAATTTACAGCAGATTTCATCGACTAAACTAGACTAAAATCAAAACAGTTTAGAGACTAAATTATGACTAAAATAAAGACATCTAAAACTAAATTAAACATTGAACACTGTCATGATCTGCTCTACGAGTCCCTTTAAAAAGATTTAAAACGGAACAGAAGACTTTTGAAAATGATTTTTCAGGACATGGACCTTTAATGGAGATGGTTGGTCATGAAAAGTCTGTTGGGTTACTGAGTGAGAAAAATACAACATCCAGGTTATTCCACTTCCAAAACATCCCAGATGACACTACACTGAAACGAGGCTCTTAAAGGATAACAGTCCAAGCTGTTAGCATCTATGCTAATCCTAGTTTTTAATAGTAAATTGTTTTATTTTCTTTATGTGTGAAAATAGATATCATTATCATTATTATTACATTATTATTATTAATGTTATTATTTTTATAATTATAATAATAATAATAATAATAATAATAATAATAATAATTATTATTATTATTATTTTATTTGTATAATTATTTAATTATTATTATTGTTATAATCATTATCATTATAAAAATAAAAAATCATTATTATTATTTTACTGGTATTATAATTTTATAACTATTATTATTATTGATGTTCTTATTATTATTATTAATTTTACTATCATTATTATTAGAATGATTCAGCATAAATATCGTTATTTTCGTATTTAATATTGTTTTCATTATAGGTCTTATGATTATTATTATTATTACTATTATTATATTTTATTGGTATTATTATTTATTATTAATATTTTATTATCATTTTCATTAGCATCATAATTATAATAATAATAATAATTATTATTATTATTATTATTTTATTATTTTATTATTTTATTATTTTATAATTATTTTTATTATTGATATCAATACCATTATTATTATTATAATTATTATTATTATTATCATCATTTTAATTAGTATTAATCGCCATTAATATTGTTATATTCAAATTTATAATTGTTGTCAGTATTAATAATAATAATAATAATAATAATAATAATAATAATAATAATAATAATAATAATAATAATAATAACAATAATAATAATATCATAATTATTATCATTATTATTATTTTATTATTATTATTTGGAAGTGGGGTACTTTTATTAACTTCTTGTGTAAAGGGAGGGGCTGGGATTAAATGAGTTTTGAAAAATTCCCAAATCTAAAAAACGCTGCTGCCATCTTGCTCCACCTGTTTCTGCCCTAAAAGACTCTGATTCAGACACTGAATAAGGATCCAGCTGCTTTGCAAGGTCATGTGACTAGTGCATATGAAGAGTTTGATGATCAGATGTCAAAACTACATCCTTTCATGCCTGAAAAACCAGAAGCTTTAAAATCTGTGACTGCCTGATGTTTGTTGTCTTTACAAAGACTCTGACCCCAACACCAAACTAACCAAACTAAAGGGGCTCTGTGATGCTCCCCTGAGGAACACCATTTGACTTTATATGAGGACACGTCTAAAAACCTTTACATGCTTTCTGTCATCAGTCAAACAGCCAATCACAAAGTCGTTACCATGGTGATGCTGCCATAGCTGTCCGTGCTCTCCATGGAGATGAGCGTGGTGCGGTCCTCCTTCTGCTCCCCTCTCCTCCTCATCATCACTCCTCTTCCTCCTCCTGTGGACACATTCAGACATGTTTATGAGACACATGCTGAGGTAAATGTAATTTAAAGAAAGTCTGTACCTGATCAAACTGTGACCCTTAAAATAACTCCAATATTTTAGATTAAAACTTAGAGTTTGTTCCTTTAAAATACTAAAATAATTACTTTAACAAAATATTTTCTTCTTTACCTAAATTTGAAACTATCCTAAAAGCTGAAAGATGTGCAAAGGCAGCATCACTACATTATTTATTCACTTCTTCTATCACTGAGCCTCTTTTATTTATACTTTATTACATTTTCAAAAGTGTCACCCTGCAAACAGATGGCTGAGTAACATCACAGTGCATTTTGTTGGAAACAATCATAAAATAAATCATAATAATGAATCGTATTTATCAACATTAATGGAAGATCACAACCAGTTAAAACCAGCGCTGCACATGGAAACTTTGAAAACGTAATTTGTTTAAAAAACAGTTAAATGGAAATATTATTGAATAAAAAAAATCTAACACTAAATAAATGTTAGAAGTTCAAGTCAAATCTACAAGAAAAGGCGTTATAATAATGGAATACAGTTAAAATCAGTTAATGAAAAGTCTGAATTAAAGTCCTGATCAAAATCTTAAGACCAGTTGAAAAATTGCTAGAATATGCATTTTTCACATTTGGACCTTAATGAGGTTTTTTAATAGAGCTACAATATGCAAAAGCAAGAAGGAGGAGTGTGACAAAAAGCACTTTGAAAAAGTAATTTATTGAAAACTACAAGTAAACTGAAATAGGCTGTTTATCAGCTGATCAAAAGTTTCAGACCATCGCTCAAAAAATGACAAAAACTCTCCAAACCAGAACAAAAATGTTTCTCAGTAGGACTCAGTAATGAGTCGCTCCACCGTTCTTGTTAATCACTTCAAGAATTGGTTTGGACATGCTTGATGAGAGTGTTTCCAGGAAGTTTTTGGGAACATTGCTCCAAGTGGTGAAGATGGCTTCATGAAGGGCATCAACTGTCTGGAACTGACGGCCATTTTTATAAACTTCCCTTGACCTCCATCCCCAAATGTTCTCTATGGGATTTAAATCAGGGGAACATGCGGGATGGTCCAAAAGAGTGATGTTATTCTCCCTGAAGAAGTCCTTGGTCAAGCGAGCATTGTGAACTGCAGCGTTGTCCTGTTGAAAAACCCAGCTGTTACCACACAGACGAGGGCCCTCAGTCATGAGGGATGCCCTCTGCAACATCTGCACGTAACCAGCCGCCGCTTGACCCCCTGCACCACCTGAAGCTCCAGTGTTCACTGAATGAAAAACACCCAGATCATGATGGACCCCCTCCACTGTGCCGGGTAGAAAACATCTCAGGTGGGATCTCCTTGTCATGCCAGTAACGTTGAAGCCATCTGGACCGTCAAGGTGACATTTTTTCTCATCAGAGAATAAAACTTTTTTCCACCTTTCTATGTCCCATGTTTGATGCTCCAAAGTCTAAACGGGCAGTTTTGTGGCGTTGAAGGAGACGAGGTCTTTGAATTAGTTTTTTGTTTTTGAAACCCTTTTCCCTCAGATGCCGTCTGATGGTTATTGTGCTGCAGTCGGCACCAGTAAGGGCCTTAATTTGGGTCGAGGACCGCCCTGTGTCTTGACGGACAGCCAATCGGATCCTCTGGCTCAGCGCAGGTGTAATTTTTTTGGGTCTACCACTTGACTTTTTTGTTCCATAATGTTCAGGATCTTTAAAAAATGTAGAATGACTGTCTTACTGCGTCCAACCTCAGCAGCAGTGGCACGCTGAGAGAGGCCTTGCTTATGCAGCTCGACGATCCGACCACGTTCAAGAAGAGAAAGCTCCTTAGCTTAAGCCATCAGGAGGGCATGACCGTGTGAATGCCTGACAGAAAGTGAACATTTGGAGCAGATTTTGGCTTTAATAGCCTGTGGTCTTAAACTTTTCATCAGCTGATAAACAGCCTATTTCAGTTTACTTGTTGTTTTCAATAAATTACTTTTTCGAAGTGCTTTTTGTCACACTCCCCCTTCTTGCTTTTGCATATTGTAGCTCTACTCAAAACCTCATTAAGGTCCAAATGTGCAAAATGCATATTGTAGCAATTTTTCAGCTGGTCTAAAGATTTTGATCAGGCCTGTATATAAGATTGATTTCTATATGGTCCTCATGGCTGTGCCCCTCACTAACCGAAAGTACAGATGGGACATTAGAGATAATCTGAAGTTAATTGGTTTAATCCCAATAACTTTTACCACTATATTAAAGACAAAGTCTAGATATTAAAACGTGGATGGAGCTCATGTTAGAAATAGTTTCATATGAACCAGTGTTAGCTAGAATAAGTAATGAAAGTGAGAACTTGAAGAAGCCCTGGACGTTAGTTCATCGTAAAATAAACCAGTTTAATATTGATCACCTAATGGGACAAAAACATCACAGGCCTGTTATGTGTCTTATTTTATTTTATCACTATCTATTTTATTTCTTGTGTGTATTTTTGTTTGTTTGATTACGTTTTTCGTTGTTTCGCATAAAGATTCGTAAAGCTAAAGTGGATATACGATGTTTTGTTGAACAGAAATTACAATAATTAAAAAAGGAAACTCTTTTTTTCATCCACTTTCACTCTGGTGTATCCTGCAGATCCAGCTGCATTAAAGGTTAGAAAACTATAATCTGGGAGTAAATCCATGCATGCGCAGGACAACATTCATACTCCACTTTACCAAAGATTAAATCCAGTGAGTGTTTTTCTCTGTCCGCGTAAAGCTGATCTACTAACAGGGTGCACTGAGGATCGTGTCCGTCAGATGAGCAAAATAGCACGCCCAGCCCATTTAGCGTGTTTGCCCTGATAAATATGCAGATTACCACCTCCTACTGGCACCATTACATATTAAGGTATCCAATTCTCCACCAAGCTGCCAGAGATATTCCACTTGAATTTCAATCTGCTCCTTAAAACAATACAGGATGACCTAAATGGATGGATGACATTACCACTTTCAATAATAGGATGCATAGCTGCAGTAAAAATGATGATTTCACCAAGAATTAACGACGTATTCACAATGATTCCAACCCAGCCCACAGCAACATGGTTTGAATCACTGGACACAATAATAACAAGATTCTACTGGAAAAATAAAAAATCTAGGGTAATTAATTAATAATTGATGTTTTCTTTTTTGTGTCGCTGTTTAGTTTAGTTCTTTTTTTACGTATTTACTTATTACCCGCAGTAGTAGTATGTTTTGTATATTACTGTTTGTATGTTGTTGTATGTGTGCATAAATAATAATAATAAAAAAATGCATGCAGATGATCAGAACTTTCAAAATACTGGGAGGAGGAGATGCAAATGAACCAGGAAGTGATTGCGCGCAGTGTTCTTGCTTCTGACTTTAGTACGTTTGAAAAGCAGAAGCAAAAAATGCACAAACTGCTGCAATCATTGTGGCGATCAGCGGTCGTAATAACCGAATATTTTCCATCATTGACTGAATTTTTTGATGAAGAACTGAAAGATTATGGAGACTCTGTCATTATGAAGGACTGAAACAAGAGGGACGATCCAGTGTGCCATCATACTCATGCAGACACGTGTTTTTTTGTTTTGTTTTGTTTTTTGTACCTGTCTGCAACTTTGTGTTTTTGCTGCTGCCTGTCTTGGCCAGATCTCCCTTGAAAAAGAGGTTTTTAATCTCAATGGGACCAACCTGGTTTAATAAAGGTTAAATAAAAAAAGTAAACCCTCTCTGTTTTTAGCTCTTAAAACATCTTGGAGGAGGTCATTTTACCTGTTTAAAAATCCCTAATAGCCTTAATCACTGTGTTTCTCACTCAGAGCTGACTGCATCACTCTCTCCACTTCAGTGTTGTGTGTAACGCGTTACAGTAACTTAACTACTTTTTTAGGTAAAAAGTAAAGTAACGCACCACGACTGAAAATGTGGTAACGAAACGTAGTTCCTTTTTAATGCGGCGCAACTTTACTTTTCCCACAGACAGATCTGACACTGAAGCTGCTGCATTAGACACGAGCAGCGTTGCCAAGTCCGCTCGTTATAAGCTTCTAAGGGCCGCAAATGTCATGAGTCACCTTTTTTTGTTCTTGTTTCTAAACGTGGAGTTTCCTCTTGGGGCTCTTCTGTCTGTGTGAATCCTCCTGATTATCTTCCAGCTCCTAACAATAAAACAAAACACGACTGCAGTAGGCAGTTTGTCCACTTCCTCGTTTCCTGGTTATCAAACACACTCACGCACATGGAGCATGCTCCAGAGCCAAAGTTGCCAGGTCTGCTTATTATAAGCGACGTTCTTTTCTTGAATAGATGCTTGGCACTGTGATATTGAAATGTAATGTCGACCAAAATTAACACCTTATGTAGATTTCTCTTTTTAAAAGTAATATATCACATTAGGAAAGGAAACAGCTGGAGGTTGATTATTTTGGGCTTGTTTTTATGAACCTGTAAACTCTGGACAGGAGCTCTGATTCCACAGGGTATGTGACGTGATTTAGTAAAATAAAGAGCACAAAAGAAATAACTGTTATGTTTTCTGTAGTAGAACTTTTTGTAGGCCTTCACATTTAGGAACAGATATGGGGTTCAGTCCAAGATCGAGCAATGTAAAAGTAATGAGTAACGTGAAAAGTTACTTTTCATAGAGGGTAACTAAGTAAAGTAATTAGTTACTTTTTCAGAAGTAACGAGCAAACACGACTTTTTAAAAGTAACTTCCCCAACACTGCTCCACACACTGACAGAGTTCAGAGGCTGTCAGTGTGTGGAGAGTGTGATGTAGTCAGTGAGTAAAAGGTGAGAGCCCTCTTACTGTAAGACTGCTCCTCACATGAGAGGTTACTGATGATGAAGCTGTGAAACTGTGTTAATGCTGCCATTTAGATTAGGTTTCATTGCAATCAGAGAATGAAAATTAAAAGTGATGCACAGAAATATGGCATGAGAGATCAGTGGCAATATTGTCCGTCAGAATGACATGCGGCAAAAAATAAATAAATAAATAAAAAAATGGCTGCACGTGATTTTATTTGCCTTAAACTCCACAGCTGATAACTTCACTTTCCTTTACGGCCTCTCTGCTCTCCAAACTCTCCATGGTGATAGCCGATAGAATATGCAAAATCCTCCTTTAAAGGAAGCGTCCACACAACTTTAGCTCCTGTTAGCAGTTGTGCACCTTGGAAAGTAGATCACCCACAAAACACCCACGAATAGTACATGCACATTTTTTTTAGCTTGCAGGACTGTATGAGATAAGAGTTATATTACAGTTGGTTAAAAATGGAGATGTGCATTTATGGATTATTGTCAGTCTGCGTGAAAAGTAAAAAATGAGAAAAATAACATAAGTAATAGAGCAAGTATTCTGTGATAAATATAAACTTGTGAACAAAAACAATCTCAATTAAGTCAGTGAAAATTCTAGAAATAAGAAGTTTAAATTATAAATATATTTATCAAATCTTGAGGTTGATATCCCAACTCTGAAACAGAAATTAGAAATCACAAATCAGATCATAAAAACAAGATCATAAGGGATCAAATGACTGTGATCATGAGATAAATTAAGTGTAAACTGAAGGTAAATTCAGATTATAAGATATATGCTATGATCAAAACTTAAAACAGACAAACTCGGATAATAATCTTTATCTGGAGTTTATTAGACACAATTTTAATTTATCAGGAAAACTCAAGTCATAACTAGAGTCAAAAATAACAGAAATTTGAAGTTGAAATTTAATAAAACATGGAGTTAAGTCATAATTATAAAGTATGAATTTATAAATAATTTGACAAATGGTAACTTGACCATCAAACTCTCATTTTTATTCCATAAATGTTTTCAAATCTTCCTCCTTTCCTTCTTAAATCTGCAGAAGTTGGTTTACAAAGATTTGATTTCATGAGAAAATTAACTGAATCAAAGTTGTTGCATACTTAAAAACACACTCTTTTTAATAATAACTTAAATTTCCTGTTTAAAAATGGAGCACATTTCCATATTTGCTGTAGAGAACTTTTATTTTCAGTGTTTTAGCCAATTAAAAAATGGATTAAATTGTTTGGAGGCAGATTAGCTAAAAGCTTTTAGCAAAAAAGTTTGTATTTTATGTAAAGTTTTAAACATCTGGTTTAACAAAGATTAAGCCTCATATAAAACCATAAAGTTCATAAGGAGTTCATTAATCAAACAGAATAAACGGATCATTAAAGAGAGAAGCAGAGAGACTCACCTTCAGCTCAGCTGCTCCTGGTCTCTGTGAGCTGCAGCCTGAGGCAGAGCAGCTGCTTTTAACTGTCTGTGCTCACAGGCCCCGCCCCATTATCTAACCACGCCCCTTCCCCCTCAGAGCCTGACCAATGGGGGACGTGCTTTCTGCTGATTTCAAATAAAGTATTAAGTAGAAAACATCAGCTTAGATAAAATACAAATAAACATCCAGGACTGATTAAAGGTGATGCTGTGAGTGAAGAAGAATGTTTTTATT
Organism: Scarus forsteni; assembly: GCA_036419115.1. NCBI lineage: Eukaryota > Metazoa > Chordata > Actinopteri > Labriformes > Labridae > Scarus > Scarus forsteni. The sequence goes on along the minus strand of JAZDUH010000198.1, from coordinate 23,752,841 downwards.
CTTTTTTAAGATTAATCCTTTCATGCATGGACTACTAAAACACAATGGAATACTATTTAAAATGTTTTTTATTTAATTTTCAACATAGTTAAAAATCATATTCATTTTTATAAATGTTTTATTTTGAGGAAGACATGCATCAACAGTTTAAAAGTGATTTAGTGGAATTTAAAGATCCACAAACAAACATCTGACAGACATTAAATAAGAGTAAGGCTGTCCCTTTAGTGAGTGAATTAGATTAATTAATTACACCACAAATTAATGCGTTATAGAAATTAATCACAGATTAATCATAGCACACAAACATTTTGATATTGTCCAGCTGGAGGACCCGTACATGGCAGTGGCACGTGTCACTTCACACATGCGTCTCTGGTCAAACCAAACAAAGCCCAGGTGACAGCAGGAATGGCATATTTAAGACTTAGTCTGATTTTATTTTTGAATTTATTTATCTATATTTGTACTACATTCTTTAATAATGCATCAGGCCTAATTGTTTTGCTGGATGTCCTCGACCTTTTTCTTATTTTGAATTTGATTTATGAAACACACTTAAAGTGTAATTTGAGTTGCCTGATTGAGCTTAGAATTTTCTGGACAAGTTGCCCTGACTTTGGTTTTATTTAGTCACCAATAAAAATGTGGATTTACAAATCTTCACTTCTTAGTGTATTCATTTGATTAGTCCTGCACTACAGTTTTATAATATCCTAGAATTCAAATTCTTTATTTGGGTACTTTAAGCAGATATGAGATTTAAATGTGATTAATTAGATTAATTAATTATAAATCCGGTAATTAATTAGATTAATTTTTTTAATCTTCTGACAGCACTAAATAAGAGTGAATAAAAGAAGGATAAATCTGAAGTATGTGTCTTATTGCTGATTAGTCAAACAATTCTCTTGTGAATTACATAAAAATTAAAAATAAAGAACAAATAATATGTCAAATCTGAATACAGGCATAATGTCCAATTTGTCCTTTGCTGTTTTTTTGGATTTATAATGAAATATCTCAATATGGTAAAAATGTGAAAAGATAATATTTTTATAAATCTAAAGAGAAGTTTTTGGGAGTTTACCAACAGGTAGTTGGACATTGTTCTGCAACCTAAAGGGTTTAAATTTATTTATATAGCTGAAATCCTCATAAAGGCAGAAATGAATCAACTCAAACACTTTACCTGGTGTTGTAGATTTATGATTTATTTCTCTGCCTTTAGTTCTTTTTCTGAAGCTCTTTGGGCTGCAGGATTTAAGATGTTTTAAGAATTAAAGAGTCTGAAATGAAGTTTAGGGCAGAGTAATGACAGCAGGTGTCTTCTTCAGACTGTGTCTTTATTTTGTCAATCAATGCTCAGGTTAAAAAGACAAGACGAGCGCTCTGATTGGACGAGCAGAGCAGCAGCGCCCCCCTCAGGACAGAGGCAGACGTTACAACAAGCCGAGTTTATTCTACATCAGGGTTACACTCACAAACTAAAACACTTACAACCGTGCTTCTATCTAGGTGTTCCAGTCTCCTCCATGTCCACAGGTGTATAAAATCATCACCTAGGCATGCAGACTGCTTTAACAAACATTAGTGAAAGAATGGGTCGCTCTCAGGAGCTCAGTGAATTCCAGCGTGGAACTGTGATAGGATGCCACCTGAGCAACAAATCCAGTGGTGACATTTCCTCACTCCTAAATATTCCACAGTCAACTGTCAGCTGGATTATAAGAACGTGGAAGTGTTTGGGAACCACAGCAACTCAGCCACCAAGTGGTAGGCCACGTAAACTGACGGAGCGGGGTCAGCGGATGCTGAGGCGCATAGTGAGAAGAGGTCGCCAACTTTCTGCAGAGTCAATCTCTACAGACCTCCAAACTTCATGTGGCCTTCAGATTAGCTCAAGAACAGTGCAGAGAGCTTCATGGATGGGTTTCCATGGCCGAGCAGCTGCATCCAAGCCTCACATCACCAAGTGACATGCAAAGCGTGGATGCAGTGGTGTAAAGCACGCCGCCACTGGACTCTAGAGCAGTGGAGACGCGTTCTCTGGAGTGACCAATCACGCTTCTCCATCTGACAATCTGATGGACCAGTCTGGGTTTGGAGGTTGCCAGGAGAACCATACTTGTGGGACTGCATTGTGCCAAGTGTAAAGTTTGGTGGAGGGGGGATTATGGTGTGGGGGTGTTTTTCAGGAGCTGGGCTTGGCCCCTTAGTTCCAGTCAAAGGAACTCTGAATGCTTCAGCACACCAAGACATTTTGGACAATTCCATGCTCCAACTTTGTGGGAACAGTTTGGAGCTGGCCCCTTCCTCTTCCAACATGACTGTGCACCAGAGCACAAAGCAGGTCCATAAAGACATGGAGGACAGAGTCTGTGTGGATCAACTTGACTGGCCTGCACAGAGTCCTGGATGAGGAAAACAACTGCAAGACTTATCACACTCCAACTGACAAGTGCGATACAAGCTAGAACTGTCCCGCACATTTGCTATGTATAAATTCTTATGTTACACTATAGCTTCTTCTTCTTCTTCTTCTTCTTATTATTATTATTATTATTATTATTATTATTATTATTATTGTCTGTAAGCTGCTCATTTCTTGCAAGTCCAATCCTTAACCCTTTCATGCATGAATTATTATTATTATTAATATTATTGCACTTTTTTTAATGTTTGTTTTTACTTTCAATCAAGTTAAAAATCATGGTCATTTTTTTCAATAAATAGTAACTTAGTTAAACTTAATAAAGATCCACAACATGTCTTTAACATTTATTAAGAGTAAATAAAAGAAAAAAGGAAAATCTGAAGAAAATGTATTGTTGCTTTTTAATCAAACCATTCACTTTTGAATTAATACAAAGTGTAAAATAAGAAACACACAATTATGTAAAATCTGAATTCAGGTATAATAACCAATTTGCTGTTTGTTTGCAACTTAAAGGGAATAAAATATATCCCAAATATCTGTCTACTGTAGTGAACACAAGGCATAAAGTCCTTAAAGACAACTCTACTCTCCTGTCATCTGTCCACACTGGCTCCACCAGCCAGAGGTGAAAAATAAGGGAATATTTTTCTGACATTCTTGAGAAAGGAATAATTTTTCTGACAACTACGTTACTATATTAATCTGAAAAAATTTTACCATCTTATTTTGCAGGATTTAAAATACATCTCTGATGTTTCTGATAAAGTCAACCATTTGAAAATTGGACTTCATTGAAGCACACATGCTTATTTCTCAGTACATGCTCCATAGACGTCAGTATTATGAGTAAACAAGCGCACTGTACCAAGATGGCTGCCACATGAGGACGTCAGTCACCATTAGCCAACAGCATACGCGAGTCATCTAGCCTTTCTGTACATGTCTATGCATGTACTTTGTACTTTTGTCCCTCTTTAAAACTGTACAAACTTGCACTAATGATTCAAAGGTGGATGGAATTGTTGCTGCAGAGAGTCACGAAAGCTACAGACAGAGGGAGGGGGTGCCATGTTATTATAATATGAGCACGCTACAGCGACATCATGGCGTAAATTAGCGAGTCGGCTCGGATGTGATGTTCTCACTGAAGCCGATCGGAGGTGAAACGATAAAAATCTGCGTCGCTTGTACGGTCAAAATGGCGATTAAACCCTTTCAGACTGCAGACCCTAACCCTTTAACTCCCAGCTCAACTGTTTGGCAGAGATCAATAAGTTCAGGAATATTTAATGTGTTATAAACATAACATTTCATTGTTTGTTTCTGACAGAGTTTTATGATACAGAAAAAACTGCTAACAAACCAAAGGAACTGATCATTTCTTTGTGCCCTTAACTTCCTCAAAAAGTAGCCGAACGAATGCAACCATTTTTACGCTCTAAATATTTACAAATCATTAAGCTCTGCCAAATGGTTAAACTGGGAAATTAGTCAAATAAGTATTTTGCATTGTTATAGTGAAAAGAGATTTAAAAAAATCAGTCATTTTGAGAAATACTTTATGGATGTAATATTCCATTAATAGGCCATTTTTGCTTTTTCTGACTATGTTTACCTATCTGAGAAATTCCCTTCTTCAATAAGACATAATGCTTTGTTTAGCGTAAAGTTCAACCCCCACGAAGCTGGCCTAATCAGGTTTAAGAAGTTTTAAGTCTTTATGAATAGGACACCGTTGCTCAAAGTTTGGTCTACCAAGTGGTTGAGCTGGGAGTTAAAGGGTTGTTTTTATTGCTGTGATTTGTCTGAGCTTGCTGTTACTTTTGTTGGTAAATATGTTGATGGCTATGACCTGAAAAGGCTTCAGGGTGAATATAAGTAAGACATTTTTAAAATGAAAAAGGGGTGGGACTAGATAAGTTTGTTACTTCTTCCTTCACCCTTTTCAAACTGAATCTGTTATATTTTCTTGCAAAGATTAATAATTGTAGAAAAAATGCTGTAATTGCTATTTGCCTTTGCTTACCTTTTGTATTTTGTTTTTGTTGGATTTGTATGGAGATATGCATATGTAAGCTTTCCATTTTGGGTTCGCAATAAACATTCATTCATTCAAAAGCTAATATTATTATTACCATCATATACTTAACCATTTACTGATCTGATGGTGTGTTTATTTATGTATATTTAATCTCTTATTCATCAAAAAACATTTTTGTGTTAGTCAAACTCAGTATCATGTTTTAATTAATTTTGATGGCTATTTTATGTACTAAAATTCTGTCTTTTTAATTGATTTTGTCCCAAATATTTGTGATTTATTTTGTCATCATGTAATCAACTGTTAGCTTGTTAAACCTTAAAACCCAACACCAAGAAAATATCTGGTTTTGGTTTGCTCATAGTTTTCTCTGTTCCCTGAAAGGTTAATGAAATCAAACAATAACTTGATTTTCTGTTTTTTAAATAATTATATATTCCTGATTTAATCGATAAGCCCTGCAACACAATTAAGCTGGTAAAGAACATGCAGACCAGAGCAGATTTTTGATGCTTGAAGCTTTTTTATTCTGCAGATATAAACAGGAAAATAAAAAGATTTGGCATCCTTTCAGCTTCACGTATAATCTGACCATCCAGCTCCTGCTCGTGTCACTCATTGTTCCTCACGTAGAGTTACAGCGATAGAAAAGAAGTGCAGAGATTTGAAACATTCAGGTTTCATGTGAGACTGAAGGACTGAGCACAGAAACAAGTCCACCATCGTTTGTGCTTCCTTTACTCTGAGACACAGATGGAGGGACGAGTCCAGTAACACCACATGTCATCCCAGCACTCTCCGTCTGAAAAACATCAGAACACAAAAGATGAGACTGACCAGACTCAAAATCAGACAGAAAAGAGCAACAAAAACAGACGGAGCAGAGCTGTGTGGAGCATTTACACTGTCAATCACAATTAGGCCTGGACAAAATTTCATATCACGATATTCATGCCAGATATCAATATGGATACGACACGACGTGACTTCTAGGGCTGACACAAATGACTATTTCTGCGACTAGTCAACTCGTCACATCATCATGAGCAGCAGCGTAACGCACCAGCATGCAAATCGCTTATAATGAGCAGACCTGGCAACTATGGCTCCTGTGTAGTTGTGCCACATGCATGAGGGTGTTTGGGGGTGTGTGGGCGTGATAACCAGGAAACGGGGTGAGGAAAGGACAAACTACCAACCACACTCATGTCTGCTTTGTAGAGGCAGCTGGGTGATAATCATGTGGGATTCACACAAGCAGAAGAGCCCAAAGTCACTTTAATGAGCCGACTTGGCAACACAATAACTGTTGTCTTAGCCTGCTCCCTCACGCTTTCTGCTTCCTACACAGCTGTAGTAATAACCTTTGTTCAAGTAGACTCACAATAGTCAAACACTGAAATCAGGCACATTTTCAGGACAGCTTTAACCAGGAACAGCTCATCCAAAACAGGGACTGTCACCAGAAATCACCAGACTGTTGATGCTAATGTTAGCAGCTAACTAGTTAGTTAGCTTATGGAGACGACTGTCCCTCTTCATCAGAAACTGAATGAGCCACGACGTGCTTCCTTTACAGATGCTGATGCATCACCGTCATGCTTCCATGGAAGGAAAGTTCAGCCTTGTAGATTCTCCCCTGTTTCTCTTTTGTTTTGGTAAAATGCTCCCAAACTTTCGAGCTCTGTTGCTGAACAGCGATGATACTGTTCACTAACTCTTCTGGTGACATCACGGCTGGTGAAATCACCAAGATTACCACAACTGCACATGTGTGTCAAGTGGTGCATTCAAGGGCAATCATAAAAATGAACTTTATTGTGACTTCCAGAGCTGTACATGCAGGGCGAGCGGGGGAAATCTATATCCTTTATGTTGTTGCTTTTTTGATATTAACATCTTGAGTGTTCGTATCTCGATATAGATACAATAACGATATATAATTCAGCCCTAATCACAATGCAGAGACTTAATGCATTTGGTCATATGAACACTCTAGCAGATTCTCAGGATGGATGTGCAGCCAACAAAACTGTGATATTCATGATCACCATCATGTCAAGAATGAAGAATGAAGGAGCTGAAGGCAAAACAAGGTTCAGTCTTTCATCAGTGTGTGAGACTCACAGCTAGGGCTGCCACGATTAGTCGACTAGTCGTGACGAAGTTGACGATCAAGATGGTCGACAAATAATTCAATAGTGGACTTGTCGTTTTGTTTTTTAAGCATTGTTTCCTCTCAAAACTGTTGCTGTACTGTCTGCTGTCTTGTCTGCCTTTCTGTCCTTAACACATGAGCAGCCGTGATAATCTCAGTTAGCCATAATGTCACTGGAAGAGTTACTAAACAGTGTCATAGCTAACCGGCAACCAAGCTTTAAAGTGATATTCCGGGATGGAACAAATTGGGTCCTATCACAAGGTTAAGAGCAGAAATTACCCCTACAGCAGTGTTTCTGTGTCACAGAAGCCCATGTCGCTATGAAAGCACATTCTGCTCCTTTTCAGCGCCGTGAAACGCCAACGCGAAGAGACTCAGCTGTGGCTGGAGAGCTAGAGCTGCCGCTCTGGCTCCTTCGCGTTGGCCCTTTCATGGTGCTACGAAAACTTGACCCTTATTTAGCTGTGTTTTTGTGTGAAAGTAACGCGCTGAAAATTCTCTAAATAAAGCGTGAATGCAGACCGATATCAGACTTTTTCGGTGGGAGTCCGTTTATTTGTGTTTTTGATCAAGGAAAATATGGCCCCGTGTGAGTCCAGCCAAATCAGCAGAGGAGCAGAGCCGAAGGAGTCAGAGGGAGCTAGGTCCTAGCGCCCTGGGTTTCTTCTCCACAGAAACACTGCTGTAGAGGTAATTTCTGCCCTAACCCTTGTGATAGGACCCAACTTGTTCAATCCCGGAATATCACTTTAAAGTTGGGAGCATTTTACTAAAACAAAAGAGAAGAATGTGCAAAATCTGCAAGGCTGAACTTTCCTTCCATGGCAGCACGACGGCGATGCATCTGAAAGGAGGCACGTCGTGGCTGATTCAGTTTCTGATGAAGAGGGACAGTCGTCTCCATAAGCTAACTAGCTAGTTAGCTGCTAACATTAGCATCAACAGTCTGGTGATTTCCGGGGCCAGTCCCTGTTTTGGATGAGCTGTCCCCGGTTAAAGCTGTCCTGAAAATGTGCCTGATTTCAGAGTTTCACTATTGTGCGTCTACTAGAGCAAAGGTTATTACTACAGCCGTGTAGGAAGCAGAAAGCGTGAGGGAGCAGGCCAAGACAACAGTTATTGTGTTGCCAGTTCGGCTCATTAAAGTGACTGTGGGCTCTTCTGCTTGTGTGAATCCCACATGATTATCACCCAGCTGCCTCTACAAAGCAGACATGAGTGTGGTTGGTAGTTTGTCCTTTCCTCACCCCGTTTCCTGGTTATCACGCCGCAGGAATCAACCCAGCACACCCCGAAACACACTCACACATGTGGCACAACTATGCAGGAGCCATAGTTGCCAGGTCTGCTCATTATAAGTGATTTGGGTCTCCAGCTGCATGCTGGTGCGGTACGCTGCAGCTCATGATGATGGGATGAGTCGACTAATCGTAGAAATAGTCATCTGTGGCAGTCCTACTTACAGCCGTAGTTGATCTGCAGACAGTCCTGATTGAAGGAATTGTTCGGCTCTAACCAGCACCAGTCTCGGTAGTCGAAGGGGGTACGATCACTCCAGCGCCAAGTGCCCTCCTGAGGACAGAAAAGACAACATAAAACATGATTTGACAGAAACATCAGCTGAAGCATGGCCGTGCCTCTTGACACAGACCTCAGCTTTGAGCTGCACATCAGAGATATTACCAAAATATCATTTCATCATTGAAAGATCATCTCCAGTTTCTCTCTCAGGCCAATGCAGAGACTCTTTTGCAGGCTTTGGGCACTTGTAGAATTGACTTTTGAAAAGCTCTTCTTTTTGATCTTCCTAAAAAGAACATCTCACATTTTGAACTTCTTCAAAACTCAGCTGCATGTCTGCTGACGAAGACCAGAAGAGCCCACATCACCCCGATTTAAAGTCTCTGCATTGGCTGCCCGTCTCTTTTAGAATAGATTTTAAGGTTCTTTTATTAGTTTTTAAATCTCTTCATGGTCTTGGTCCTTCCTATTTGTCTTTTCTGTCTCTGGCTCTGGTCTTGTAGGTGGTCTGGGATCCTTGGTGTAGACTGCCTGCTGCTGTGGAGTCATGAAGCCTCAAAAACTACAATTACAGACATGACACATATTTGTGGACATTTCTTTAGCACCATTCCAGCTCATAATTAAAGCTCAGGGCTTTAGACTAACTTTTTACATTGGCTTCAGTGGTGCACCTTAAAAGTTTTTAAGGTGCACCAGCACAAAAATCGGGTGCACACAAATTTTTCAGTGTCACCTTTAACGCCATAAGGTCACCATTTTATCACTCTCTATGACTTTCATATAATGTAAATGATTTTAAACAAGAATAAGAAGTAAAGAAATACTTGTCTTTATTTGAAGCTGAAACTATACATTAAAAGAAAATAGAGCGTTTAAAGTGTTCACTAAATAAAATGTAAAAATTCAAACTAAAACATTTAGCAAAATAAAACATTTCCAAACAAAAGTGCTTAAAGTGTTTTACTGAACTGAAATTTAATATTTCAAACTCAAACATCTCAAGCTAAATAAAATATTTCAAAATAAAAAGAGCTAATGTTTCAGGTGCTTTACTGAACTGAAAAATGAAATAAATATCCAGATTTTAACAACCAACAACATAACATTTAACTGGATGGACTTATTCTCCAATAAATTTGAACCTAAGACTTCACACACTAAAGTCAATATTTACAAAACTGAAACTAAGGTAAATAACAAGAAAAACAATTCTCAAACTAATATATAAAGAGGACATATAGGACAGGACATTTTATGAATTTTTTTCTTTGTTTTTTTCCTCTTGTTTTTGCTTTTTTTAATTTCTTTACAGCTTGATGTTCAGTCGGGGTCAGTCAGGTTATTTGTCCTCGGTGGACGTGAACACTCACCTCTGTGCCTGTGTGACGGAGAAACTCCCCTAACAGGAGAAATGACTGAACAAATATACATGTTATATTTAATGTTACTTTGTTTTACTTGTTTTTGTTGGTTATTATTAATTATTTGACAGTCACTGAAACAAATTCAGCAGAGCTTTGCTACTTCCTTTACAGAGATACCACTCCGTGCTGAAACCTGACACCACAGTCTGGGCTCATTTGCATACTGACAGCTGATTGGATGATTACTGAGGGCTGAGTGTGTGTGTGTGTGTGTGTGCATGTGTTTGGGCGAGGCTGCAGCCTGTGGAAATAAAACACAGGGACAGAGAAAAGAGATGAAGCAGGTGCTGTGTCTTGTCTGTTTTCTGCAGTTACTTTTGTCAATTTAAATTTGTGAGAGTGCACCTAACATTTTTTCTTCGTGCACCAGTGCGCCCAAGAAATAACATCAGGTGCACTCTCACAAATTTTGAGTGCATGTGCACCTAAAATGGTTGAGTGCTGTAGCTGTTAATGTAGACATTAGCATGATCTCTCTATCCATGGTTGATACTTCTACTTAGTGTCTATATTTATCACCATAAAAGTCATAAAAGCCGACCTTGTGCTTATTCTTAAGGCTCTTTTTTGGAGAACACAGATTGACTGGTTTATTTATATCATAATTTTGTCATGATGTTTGAGGTAAAATATCTTATTATTAGCTTAATCCTTTTTGAAGCATTATATTTGCAATATTTTTTGTTCATGTATTTTTAGAGCGCACCAAAAAGAAATGCAACAGAAAAATGATGTGGTCGTCTCGGTAATGTAAGTTTCTGATCTCTGTGCTGCAGCCAAAACACATCCACGTTTAAATAAAGCTCTTAACCCCTCCTCTGAGCCCTTTGTGACAAGAACATGAGTCCTAAAAAGTAAAATGAAGACCGACATGCCTGAAAACATTTTAGATGAAACGCGTTAAAATGGTCCCTCACATCAGACCAAACAACCTGTGGGTCAAAAAAAGGGTTCATTACTTACGTGGACGAGGTCGTTTCCACCGACCCATGTGGGTCCATGGTAGTAGGTGCTGTCCCGGATAAACTTCTTGAGCTCACGATACTCCCTGGAGGAGTGCACTGAAGCCAGAAACCCTCCATGCCGCCTGCAGTTTTGCTTTCAGTGAAGATAAAGAGACAAAAGTAAAAACAGGAGGGAATAAAAGATTCATTCAGTTTAACCCTTTCATGCATGAATTATTCATCACTTAGCATTTTTTTTAAATGTTGATTTTCACTTTTAAACAAGTTGAGCTAATTTTCTACAATGTTTGAGGGAGTTCTGCGTTTGTCGTAAAAAGTAATTTAATGGAACTTAACAAAGATCCACAAACACATGTTTATTACAAACTTTTATTAAGAGTAATTTAAATAAAAAGCTAAATTTAAAGTACACATATTTTTGCCATTTAATCAAACTGTTCACTTCAGAATTAGACCAAAATTTTAAACAAAAAATCCAAAATTAGGTGAAATCTGCATACAGGCATAATACCAAGAATATACCCTTTAATTAATTAATTTTTTATTTTTCAATTTAATTTGTATTTTTCTCTTTTTTAATTCTTTTTCTTATTTTATTTTATGATACATTTAATTTTATACTTTTAACTTAACCTCCAGTGTTTTCTCATTTTAAACCTTTATGATGGCGTTTCCTCAGTACATACTGGGTACAGCTGTGTGTTTTATTATTGTCTTTTATTTATGAGGCTTTTTATCAACACTGTGTATTACTGTGGTGTGGGTGGGTTCAAGGGCTGGATGGAGTGGGTCTGGGCTATAAATCTTTCATTTAATTCATCCCACTATTTGTGAAACACTTTGTGCTACAGTTTTGTATGAAAAGTGCTTTATAAATAAAGTTTGATTTGGTTTGATTTGAATTAGACTAATCTTTGATCCCCTCAAAAAATACATAAAGGATTTTTTTTTTTTAATCTGCATAAAACTCTTCCTCCAATTAGAGTACATATGTATATATCTATATATATATATATATATATATATATATATATATATGTGTGTATATATATATATATATATATATATATATATATATATATATATATATATATATATATATATATATATATATATATATATATATATATATATATATATATATATATATATATATATATATATATATATATATATATATATATATATATATATATATATATATATATATATATATATATATATATATATATATATATATATATATATATGTATATATATATATATGTATGTATATATGTATATATATAGAGATGGATAGATAGATATAGATAGATAGATAGATAGATAGATAGATAGATAGAGAGAGATAGATAGATAGATAGATATAGATATATACATACACATATATGTGTTAAATCAAAACATTTCAATGTTTTTTTTACTGCAAAAGATTAAGAAAACAAAAAAATTCAAATAAACCAAAAAAACTGATATTTTCCTTGTCTGGGATTTAAGGGTTTAAAAAGCTAAAAGCTATTATTATTACCATCATCATCATTTTAAATACTTAACCGTTTACTGTTATGATAAAAATAAACATATAAAGGTCGATAGATAGATATACTGTTATTCATCAAAACATTTTTTATGTTTGTCAAATTCAATTTAATTTATTTTATGTTATTTTTGTTTCTTTATCAACACATATTTCTGTCTTTTCTAGTTGATTTTGTCCCAAATATTTGTGCATTTTTATGTCATTTAAATAATGCTCAAAGAAAATATATATTTTGTTGTAGTTTTCTCTCTTCCCTGAAATGTTAACAATTAAATGTTTAGTTTTTTAAATATTAAATATCCCTGGATTAATGATGACTTCTGCCAAACAGTTAAGCTGGTAGTCAAAGGGTTAAAAACAATATTAAAAAATATTTTGTTAAAAAAATAAGAGACTGAATGATCTGTGAAGAAGCACACTGCAGACCATGACTACGATCTCGTACCTCAGCTGCACTCCAGGTCAGGTAGGCACGAACGTAGTAGAAGTAGCGGTTGCCGATCTTGGTCCAACCTCTGCCTACAGTCATCATGGCACAAAGCAGAGCAGTGAGAGCCAGGAGCTTCATGGTGAGGACGACGCTGTCAAAGACACAGAGGCAGACATGATGCTGAGTTATGAAAAGCTGGGACCCAGACTGCAGCAGAGTGGACATCAGGAGTCGATCAAGAAGAAACGAGCATGACGTCAGGTCAGGATGCTCCCAAACTGCCCTGATATCATCGGAGGCTCAAACACTGCACTCACAGAAGAAAGGCAAAGCTGGTGGACAGGCAGGCGAGTCTGGTCATGACCAGGGGCGTACTTACCATTAGGCAAGCACAGGCAACTGCCTGGGGCCCAGAGATATCCAGGGGCCCCAAAACATGTCATAAAATGTATTAATGAAGTTTTCTTAGATTTAAATCAGTTCTTAATACTTTAGTCTTAATTCACACTCTGTAGTATAAAGTAGAGGAGAATAACATCCATATTTTATGAACATGTTGTCAGCAGACCTCATACATTAGATGCTGTAGTCTTTATTTTCAATCACGATATCCCTTAAAATACTTTAATTCATAGCTTTTCAAACTATATGACACTTTATATAAAAAGCATAAAGTCCCTGCACAGGATAGTCTTGCGTGTGCACGATAAACTTTTATTTATTTTTGCCATGTCCCTTCAGGTGCTCCGTAATGACAAACATTAAGATTCAAAATCTTTTTTTTTTGGTCATAAATATTGTTCCCTGGATGTGGAAACATATAAACATGGTGATTTAACTTTTGCTGTCAGATAACAAACAGATTTCAAAAGCAGGACAAGGGGCTTAATTAACAAACTCACCTTCTGTCAAAATTGAGCTAAATTACAGAATTTGAAATGTATGTAGTTTCACTATTTTATCCAGTACAAGATTAAATAATAATAAAACTTTAATCAGCACAGTACAGGGATATGAAGGGCCCCAAAGTCTGGGTTTGCCTTGGGCCCCCAAATGAGTAAATACGCCCCTGGTCATGACTGTTTCTGATTGTTTGCTTGTGGAATAAAAGACAAGTTTGATCTGTTTTTGGTGAACAAATGAACACAATAGCGCCACCTGGAGGGAAACGAGGGAGCTTCACTGATCTCCATCACCCACTGTGTTCAATGTTGCTGTTCATAATGCAGTCCGTATCTTAAACCTGTATACATGACCGTCTACTAAACATCCCAGTTTTCCCTAAAGGAATTTTTCTGAGCTTCTGTTGCATTTCCAAACCAGCAGATGATCCAAAAAGAGACGACACTCGCAATAAAAGCAGAGTAAAAACACTGGAGCACTTTGCTGTTGGCATAAAGGGCTCTAATTTCATGGCACAGCGCAGGGGGCGCAGAGCCGGCGCACCCCGTGCAGTATTAATTTCGTGCGGCGCACCACCGTGTGCTGCCAATTTGACAATTTGGTAGACCGTCTGCGCAGAGATGGGTGTGACGGCGCACCAGGGGGAGGTGTGGACAGATTCATGTTGGCGCAGTGACAATTTTGTGCCAAAAACAGTGCAGAAAGTGCACTGGAAGCTCGCCTGCTCCAACCTGGTCTATTCTCGGCGCAAAGCGAAGCGAACCCTCTGCAGCTGTAATTTGGTGACAGGTGCACATGTGCGCACACGTCAACAAAGCCTCAGAGGCAGGTCTCCAGAGTGTCAGGCACAACAATAAACAGTCTTAACATCTGATACTGAGTATATATCTGGCTTTTCTCATTTCATTAAATTCAAAGAAAAGAGGGAGAAAAAAGACGCAGAAAAAAGAGAGAAAATAAATGTCTGTCACTCAGGATTTACCTGTGATTTCCCATATTTCTCTGTTTTAGTCTTTATTTTTAATGTGATCTAAAAAGATGGAGTACATTATTGTAAGGAGGATGAGGAGGAGACACCGGGAGAGTATACAGTATATGACTAAAGGCTCTGCTATTTGGAGATGACAAACCAGGAGTGCAGGTGGATCACAAGCATGAATGGATAAGCCTGCTGCTGTGTAACTGTCTCTTAATTTTTTTCTCCTATTAATGACAAAGGAACAGATTACATCTGTCCCGGAAGCTGGCGCCTTGGCCGCAGCCCAAAAGGCGAGGAGAGGCGGTCATTTGATTGGTGGAGACAACACTCGGCTGTCTTAAACCCAGTCACGCCTTTTCTCCTCCTTCTCTGGCACTTGTGGGGCAGGGACGGAGGTGTGGATGCGTCTCTCTGCGCTCCTCTGCTCCTCTTTTGGCACTGCAGGAAACTTGGAAAGTGCGCTGGTCACACCCTGTCCGCTTGGCGAAGGCTGGAGAGGGCAGGTGCGCCTGCGTCTGATGAAATTAGAGCCCAAAAAGATAAAAGTTTTCTTTAAAAAGTCTTTGCTGGGACTTTGGGGTCAGCCTTCAGTCCATATGTCCTGTCTGAGTTTGTTCAAGCTCCATGAAAGGCTCTTAAATTCAGTGAGTAGGCTCCCCTTTAACTACAGTAGGATTAGAGGCTAATGTTTTTCTCCAATCAGCACTCGGCTCCTTAGTCTGGTGAAAAAGAGGGTTTGACCTGACACAGCAGTTAAGTAAAAACTGGTCCGTGGTCTTCTTCTGTGTCATGGAGGCTCACCATCTGCATGTCTGATAAAGTGCATGTTTGGAAAAGGGCTGGTGCAGGAATTTGTGCACAAAATTAATAAAAGATGAGATTTTAAAAAACATCCTTCAACCCAGAGGCTCTCAACTGGAGTGTTAAGGGTAGGCTTATTCAATAATAACAACAACAACAACAACAACAACAACAACAACAACAACATAATAATAATAATAATAATAATAATAATAATAATAATAATAATAATATTATAATAATAACATAGCACATTTAAATACAGGTGTAGAAATATAGTCATATTGCACATCAATTAAACAGGAAAAACTAAAACTCACATAAGTCATTTTACACTAACCAAACAGAACTCCAACACGGAGCAAATACATTTTCAAAGGTCAAAATCTCTGATTCATGATGCTGCACACACACAGTCAAAGCTGAGACAGAGAGATCACATCAACACCATGCTCCACCAAAACTTTGCAAACAACAAGAGAACAGAAAAAGTGAGAAAAAAAGCTCTTACCTTTGTTTTTCTGTGATGAAATGTCGTGTTTGAGAGCAATAAAAAAGTTTTTAAACAAGCCCAACGTGTCTGTGCTGCTCTGAGACCAATGACAACTCTGCCCATTTTCACTTTTAGTTTGGCAGGGCTTTATAAGTTCCACTGGATCACAGTGCATATTCCTCCTCCTGGTTAGCCAATGGAGTTTTGGCAGAATTTGGTTACACTGTTCTTCAATTCTGTGGGCTCCAATAGAGGTGTCAGCCACCTGAATCGACCAATCCACTGCTGAGATATTACCCTGTGTATCTAACAGTGGCAGGGATCATTAGGCACGAGTTCGCAGAGCGCGTGCAGTTAGCCTGGACTGAGGTTTGAGGCCGCAGATATTGCAGGTTTTCTTTTTATCTGTATTTTACTGCTGTTTCAAAGTTTTCTTTTATTTTAATGACAGATAAATCGGTAACACTTTCTATGAAGGTCTCGTTTATAATGCAGTAGAAGCATAAGACGTTATAATGCATGTCTAATGCTTCATAAGTGTCATTTTAATGGTGTATAACCATGTATAAGAACTTGTACCAAGGTTTATAAAGTATTACAAGTGTGGACATAATGTATTATAATCAAGCCTCTATAATGTTTTATACCTGCATACTCTATGCAGGTATAAAACATTAAAAAGCCTTTAGCCTTCTAAAGCCTACATTATAAAGCCTTTATAAAACATTATAGAGGCTTGATTATAATACATTACGTCCACACTGTAATACTTTATAAACCTTGGTACAAGTTCTTATACATGGTTATACACCATTATAATGACACTTATGAAGCATTATACATGCATTATAACGTCTTATGCATGTGCTTCTAATGCATTATAAACGAGACCTTCATAGAAAGTGTTACCATTTGTTCTTATATTTTACCAAAAAGGAAAAAATATCTTGACAAGCAAGATGTGTGTTAGAAAAAAAATCTTATTTCAAGAGAATATGTCTAACAAAATCTTAATAAGAAAGTACAGCTAAAATTAAGCAAGTGTTGGTGGTAACAAGCCACAGCAGAGGGTTGAATAAAGTCCCAACAGAAGAACAAGATTATTTTACTTATTTTAAGATTAAGATCAGTTACACAATTCCTCAGTTTAAGAAGTCACACAAATATAAGTTGAATCCATCTGACTGTCTAGAGTTATCTGATATACCTGTACCCAGAGGCCGGCTGGAGTGTACCCGTACACTCCCTGTGTGGAGCCAAGCTAAGCTAGCGGCTTTGGTTTGAAGTCTCTCAAAATAATTGAAACTGGACGACGTACAGTCAAGAGAATGGTCTCTACCTGCTTGCTATGGACTGGGGACTGAGGTAAGACACCAAAACAACAAAAATGTTGGAATATTCCTTTAAAAAAGCACAAAAAACTGCATTTTTGAGGATGATGACTGAGTTGTTGAGAATTATGCTTTTGGAACTGTTTGTCAGCTGATTTGACTTTTTTAATAAATGGAAAGCAAACAGGATTGTTCTGGTGCCTTGATTTTAGATAAAAACACATTTGTGTTTTATTTTTAAGAAATTATGTCTTATTCTAAGTTAATTTTGCTTACTGTTTTTTTGGAGTTGGAGGATAATTTCTTTAAACCGGTTAAATCAGAAAGACATGGTCTTATTTTAAGAAAATCTATCATATTCCAAGACTTTGTTACTAAATGAAAAACATGTTAGTTCTTAAATTAAGTAAAAACATTCTTGAAATAAGCTTAATCAACAAGCAGAACACTAAAATTTAAGTAAACTTTTCTTAAAAAAATAACTTTTCTATGCTTGTAATAAGTAAACTTTTCTCAAATTCAGGACAATTTTATCAAGTTTCAAGACAGATTCCATCCAGATTTAAAAGCTAGTTTTAAGAATTCTAGCCAAGCAACATTTGCTTCCCCCATTTGCAGATTTTTTACTCAAAACAAGAAAATTGTAAAAAATTTAAGGATATTTTGCTTATTTTTAGTAAGGCTGTTTTTGCAGTGTACAGTTTAACTTGTGACTGTGTAAGCTGGTGTCAGAAGACACTGGATCTCAATCTGAGATGTTTCCTTTGAGCTCCGTTAAATAATGTTTTTTTTTTTAATCTATTTAACCTTTATTTAACCAGGAAGTCCCACTGACATTAACAAATCTCTTTTGTAAGAGAGACCTGGCCGAAATAGCAGCCGTACCGAGTCACACATAGAAAATGACACAACACAATAAACAGGTTTAAAATGAATAAGCAAATACACATTTGGCTTTCAAGAAAAACAACCACATGCCTCTGTCATCACACTCTTAATGATGCTCTTAAATTCAGTAAGAGATATCATTGAATCCAGTTTTAGCTCTTTTACTGTTTGTTAAAGCATTTATTAGATTTCTCTGTCCACTTTTACTCATCCACAGGACTTGGAACATCCCTGACACAGGCACTAACTTAAGGAGTGGCTGTTGCCAAGAAACTCACTGTGGAGACTGGAAAACTCCACGTCTCTTCATCCATGTGGTTTTAATTAGTCAAACCGAAAGTCAGATTCTTAAGGTCTGATTCAAGTAGAACTTTAAAATGAAAACAAGGCCAGTGAGGTGTGAGTGTTGTCTGCTTTTAAACATATTTAATCTCTACATTTAGATTTCCATTTGCACATGAACCTTTCACTCTCTGCACAGCATCTGGATGTGAAGCTTTGTTTTCTTGAATTCTAACTCATTTGTCCTAGTCCCAAAATATTCTACATGATGATCTATGACTTCTGCAGACTTTGTGTCATTATCTGAAGTGGACTCAGTGCTGAAGGACTGAACGTGAGCGTGTGGACAGTTTCGTTGGAGAACATGTGCACATCTCCCTGATATAAAAACAGAGCAGGCCTGAGTTTCAGGGCAGACAGTCAAACCTGTAGCACAGAGGTGTGGTCTGCACACCATGTCACTGCCAGTCTGTGCCGCTTTTCCTCTTTTTACCATCAGCATCACTCACCAGATGTTCTCTCAGCCTCTCAGCCAGCACAGGGAGGACGTTAAAGAGAGAAGAGAGGAAGCTAACGAAAGGATGACAGTTTAGAGCATTAGCAGTGAGTTATTGGTCATATAAGGCTCAGCTGGGAACAGAAGAAGACTTTGACTTTGTTATGAAGGAGTTTTTAGAAAAGTCAGACGTAGTCCAGATTTTTTTCTGCTCTGTTTATTTATTTTATTGTATTGTTTATTTGACATGGACACACAGTAACACTGATGCTGTGATATTCAAATACAGATCCCACATGCTCTGCTGTAAGTGTTTATAACACAGTGCTAATTTTCAACACCCTAAAAATGTACAAAATGATATTTAAAGAACAGAGATACCTAAGACACAGTTCATTAAAAAGTGCATAAGAATTAAAATATCCAGAAAATAAATAAATAAAAATAAGTTCTAAAAGATGAAGAGAAGGTTTCTTCAGGTAAACATGTATACAAGCAAATTATTTATATGTGGGAACAGCACTGATGCTCCTTCAGCCATGATTTAACACCTTTGTTGAAGCTTTTAATGTTATTTAGCATTTCCAGCTCAGTAGGTAGACTATTCCAGAGTTTAGCTCCTGTGACAGAGAAGGCTGATTGTCCAAGGTTTTGCACATTAGAATTCAACAGTTACCGTTGACAGAAGCCCGTGTGTTCGCTCGACTGGAGCTCTGATTCCTGTAAATTCACCAAGCATGGATGGAACTAGATTATGTAGGCATGTGTAAAACATTTTAAGATTACAGTAGGTAATGAAACTTTCAAAGCTAAGCATGCTGTGTTTCTCTAATACGAGACAGTGATGCCATCGGACAGGCTGTTTGTCCATGATTTTTATTGTCTGGTTGTTTATGGATATCATTGGTTTTAAAGTTGTTTGTGAGGCTTTGGACCAGAAGGTGAGGCCGTATGACAAATGTGAAAATATCATAGCGTGCATGTAGAGTTTGGCTGTGTTTAAATAAAGATGATGATCCTGAAACAGTTATCATTACATTTAAAGCAGCACTAAGGAAGATCCCCGCTTGACCGGAATGAGAACTCAACTACCCATGAGCGCTATCCTAGTAAGGATACAGATCTGCCGGTGGCGTGCATTTGTTTTGTAGGCGAATCACAGAAGCCAGGACTTTGGTCAAAAGTATTCTTCTGTCTTCAGCGGCTGTTTGCAGGACGGATAGCGACGAGGTAATGTATTTATTTTTGACTAAATGACGATGTTGAAAATCACTAAGTTCAACTTGGTTTTATTACCGTGAAGTCGCCCCCGTCCTGTTGAAGCTATCAAGTGAATAAAAGTAAAGACAACCACGAGCTGGCGATATCACACACTTAAAATAGGTCTAAACAAAACTACATACTGGTACGTTCTCACGACTACTGTAAACGGATGGTAAACAATCAACAAGTACTTACAAGTCCAGCAGTAACAGGGCCAAGTCGGCATCGGTTGGACATCCCTCCTCGTCTTTTATTTCACGCCAGCGAGTGAACACCGAACCGATGTTTATTCTGGTCCACTTTCTTTGTTTTGTATCCTCAAAATAAACTTTTCTTTTTCTTGCGTTCTTTGCTGTCTCCGCCATGACTACAGCTCTGCGTTTGGCTTTTGTCGACACTTCCGTGTTTTAAACAAATCAGGAATCGGGGGAAGTGACGTATGCCGTAAAGCAGTCCAAACATGTAGATTTAGTGTGGCAGGGTTCCCACCATCCACCCTGAAGTTACATAGCGCCAGTGAAAGGGATACAGACCACTTCAGAACACGACAGAGGTGTCATTCAACTCATTGTAAAGTGGTGGACCATCACAGTGAATATCTAAGGACTATATTATGTTTGAAAAACTACATAGTGTTGGTTTAACTTTTGTGCAAACATCATTCACTTGTTTTTCAAACCGTAGGTGAGTCTAGGATAATTCTTAAATACTTTACATGATTAACCACACTGATGGGCTCATTATTGATCTGAATCAATGATTCTCCATTGTGTTGTTTACGCATAGAGAAACATATTGAGACCTTTTTTTAATGTTCAGTGTTAGGTGAGAAGACTTAAGGCAATGTGCTACAGAGTGCAACGACTCATTTAACTGCTCTGCAGCTTTCTTTGCTGATCTAGCTGCTGTGTACAGGACCGTGTCATCAGCATACATTTGGCAACTGACAGCAGGACAAATCTCAGGTAGGTCATTGATATACATGCTAAAGAGCAGTGGACAAGAACTGACCCCTGGGGTATCCCGATGCTATTAAACCAGAATGTGGACTTCTGTCCATTGACTCTGACGCACTGCTCCCTTTGTCTTGGGTTTCCTTTTAAGTATCAGGAACTCAGCTGTGAGTGAAGCTTATACCGCTTTCACACTAATGTTAGCGGGTAAACACGGGTTAACCCGCTAACATTAGTGGTGTAAAAAGTCCTTGAAACCCATACTTGAGTAAAAGTAAAGATATCTTATATAAAATACACTCAACTAAAAGTGAAAGTCACTCATTAAAAAATCACTTAAGTAAAAGTCTTAAAGTAGCTACTATTAAATGTACTTAAGTATTAAAAGTAAAAGTACAAACAAAGAGAACAGGTACAAATAGTTGTTGCTCTCCCAAGCTTTATTAAGTTTAACTCTTCCTCTCTCCCTCAGCTCCCTTCACCTCTTACTCCCTCTCTCCATTCCTCCCTTTAGTAAAGTCCACAAACTTGCGGTTCATCTTTAGCAGAAGTTGATTTTCAAAATTGCTTGAGTTCAGTCGTGCTCTTCGTGGGCTGAATACAAGTCCTGCAATGCTAAACAGTCGCTCACAGGCTGCAGAGGCAGGCAGAGGTGTGTTCAGCTTGACAGACAACTTGCAGATGGCAGGGAACGATTTCAGTAGGTCCATATGATCTGCTGAACAGGACAGGTATCAACGGATGTTCATCTGACTCTGAATTACGACGAGCAGGTGGTGGTGTGGAGTATCCCACAATTGCAAATAGACGAGGCTGCCTCCATCACGCTGTCGGTTGCTGTCGACACTGACGATCATACGCAGGCTGCATGCATGGTCTCACTGAGATGAGTCGAGAGAGTCGGATATTCGTGTGAGAGCACAAACAATCCGTACGGTCCTCTTCAAAATAAAATGTGAAAATAAGTGTCATTTATATTCACATTTAATTATATATTGTGTAACGAAGTTGACAATTTAAATGTAACAAAGTAAAAGTATCATTTTTTAAATTTTTAATGTAATGAAGTAAAAGTGAAAGTTGCAAAAAACATATAAACTCAAGTAAAGTATAGATAAAGTTCAGTCGTGCTTTTTTAACAGGCTGCAGAAGGCAGGCTGAGGTTAAACAGTTCAATTCCTAACTTGCAGATGGCAGGGAATGAAGTTCAGCAAGATATACAATAGTGGGTCCAGAACAATATTCCTGAACAGGAGCGGTGATGTTCTGATGGTCATCTGGAAATCGAGCAATCAGACAGGGTATCGCTGGATGCATGCAGGCAGTAGATCGCAGCTCTAAAACTGCATTAATAGTTCAGTGTGAGCTGCACAATACCATCATGCTGCATGCATGTGTCTCACTGTCTGAATAATCTGAAGAGAGCACATGTCTATTTATATAGCATCTTCCTCTTCAAAATAAAATGTGAAAATAAGTCCATCATATTCATATTCACATTTTATTATATATCATGACAATTTAAATAAATAAAAGTATCATTTTTAAATTAATGTAAAAGTAAAAGTGAAGTAAGTTGAAACATAAAAAGTATACTTAAGTACTGTAAGTACTGTAACTAAGTACTATTACTTCGTTCCTTTACACCACTGCTAACAATCGGCAAGAGACGCTTTTCCCACTGCAGCACACTGTAGTCCATTCCTAGCCACTTTTCCTTAACCCTGATGGAAAATGTCATGAGGTTAAGGAAAGGAAACATCAGAAGGACTTACTGTGTGTTCACACCAAAAGAGACAAAAGCGGCAAGGACGCCGGAAGTTAATACATTTTCAATGAGAGCCCGGCGTCCTGAGCGGCAAGAGTCAATAGCGGCACCAGATGAGAAGTTGAGCCTGGGTCAACTTTATGGTAATTAGCTATGACGCAGTCCAGCGGCAAACGGTGGCAACCAATCAGAGTAGAGATGTCCTTCGACCTAGCGGGCCCTAAAGAACAACGCATGGAACTTCGGTTCCTAGTTCCGTCATGGATATGCCAGAAAACGGAGGCAGATTGCCAAGCGCTCTGATGGGAGGGCGGTAGATGGTCGCCTGCCTGGCGATCAGCGGCCAAATCTTCGCCAACACGCTGTCGAACTGCTGGACGTCCAACCTGAAGTACTGCTGGAACCGCAGCTGCAGCTCCAGCACCCGCCGATGAAACTCACCCAGCTCCTCACGGCGCCGCAGAATCTCATGCCCAAACCCGGCGACAGCGTCTTCGTCGGATGCACAGCGTGGCAGCACACATCACAGTGATGTCATCCAGATCCATAATGAGTGGATATGATTCTGAGGGTCAAACCAAATATTTATAGTCATGGCAGACCATGAAAATGATACAATTATTAGAGGGAATTAATCTTATTGACTTACTGTCACAATCTATTTTTCCAGCTCCTGTAGAACACACACACACACACCCACACATGCACACACACACACACACGCACACACACACACACTGTGCAAATACGCGCTCCTTACCACCACAGGATTTTAGTATATTTCAAAACTGTAAAAGTTTCACGTCGTGGATAAATCGATATTCTCTCCTTTGTAAATTGCTTCCTGCCTGTAAATCCGCTCGGGACTGATGAGATGGTGATTTTACATTATGTTCATGCTATGCTTTAAACTGAAGTTGAACAACAGCAAGCAGCTGCTGCTGTAAAGAAGTCCGCTGCGAGGCTCCTTTAAATGACAAGCAAGATTTTACGTTGGCGCCAGTCACGTGACGAGCGGCCAAAGTGGCTAAAATATTTGGCCGCTGTCCGCTTTCTCGGGCGTGCTTGCCGCTTTTGCCTCTTTTGCCTCTTTTGATGTGAACGCACAGTTAGGAAAGGAAAACTGGCGTGCAGAGAGAATCCGACTACACTTTCTCTACACTACGTCATCATGTGACGGTGGATGTTACTGCTGCTGTGAAACTACAGTTTTCTGAAGGTGGACTACAAAAGGCTCATCTTAGAAGAGCTGGTGTATCATGACAATGTTGTTCCTTTAGACAATTTGAACATGAACAACCCGGTAAAACTAATGTCTGCATAACCGATGTTGAAGAGAGGATGTAAATAAATCTGTCCTCTCATTATCAACATGAACACCAATCAGTGCATGAAAATAAATGAGCTGAAGGAAAGAAAGGCACAGACTGTTAAGACCACAATCTAATAGAGTACAAATGATTAATATTGAACCAAGTTTAAAACAGAATCAGCATCAAATGTCTCATATCCTGCTCTCTTCAGAGAATCAGACTGCTGGAAAGTTAAGGCAGGTTTTGGTAAACTTTAGAAAGGATGAACAGCAGAGGGAACTCACATGGTCTGAGGGATTTGTTCATCATTATTTTGTTTAATTCAGATAACATGCTGTTTATAAAAGCTGCTGCTGCAGAGAATTGTGGGACAGAATACTGTCCTCTCCTTTCCTATGCTAAAGGAGATAATAAAGGAAGCATTCCTGAAGCTTCCTGAGCAAATAGGACTTTTCGACCGCAGACTTGCTCTAACCGACAGCTGCATGGCTGTGTTTATTCTTCTGGCTCATAAAGATGATGTCATCACGTTGAT
This sequence comes from Scarus forsteni, assembly GCA_036419115.1. Taxonomy (NCBI): domain Eukaryota; kingdom Metazoa; phylum Chordata; class Actinopteri; order Labriformes; family Labridae; genus Scarus; species Scarus forsteni. The sequence goes on along the minus strand of JAZDUH010000198.1, from coordinate 23,728,311 downwards.
GACATTTGCAGAAATAGTTACAGTTTGAAGGCTTTGACCCAAGTCCAAATATTGTTGACCCTCTTCAGTCACAATCCTGATTTAGTTAAGTTCTCTTTTTTTTCTTTTTCATGTTTTATGTTGTCTTGCACTTCCTGTTTTATTTTGAAAATTCACCTGTCTTTCTTTGTTCCCTTACGTTTTGCATCCTGTCACCCCTGATTTCTTATTGTTCCTTCCCAGCCGAGTTGAATCAGCCACGATCACCTCTTGTCTTAAACCTCAAATCTGCTCCTGTCTTGTTGCCAGTTCGTTGTACCTCCAGGTCTAATTCCATCGGTCTTCTGTCTCGTCCTGCCGTTGTTACATATCGTTGTTTTTTAGACAGATTCTTGCTTCACATTTTTAAAAACTTTTGTCTGATCTGTTATCTCTACGTGTACCTGCATTTTTCCAAAACTGATTAAACCCTTTGAGCCTTTTAACTGATGTCAGTGTCTCTCATTTATGTCCTGGTTCTGTACTGTAATAAATTCATATTGTTATTTTTTCAGATTACTACCAACTTTACAGACATTAGCTTTTTTTATTCATTTTTTTTTACAACCACAATTATTAGGGCTGGGACAATTCACTTTTCTTCTTATTTGTTTTCTTTTTTGTCCCATTATTTACATGCCGATTCAATTTAAATTACGGTTGCTGATTTCTGCAATCTTTAGTTAGCTTTTTTAACACCAGTGAAAAAGATGAACAATGATGATGCCTACAGACTATATCAGGAAAAATACACATCACATGTGAGTCTGTTTTTAGGATTTATTCAGCAATATATTTTAACCAGCTGTTTATACTCTCTCTTCAAAAGACTGGACTGACTTTAAAAGTGGACTATTAACACAGACTAACATGAAGCATTTACATTTGGAAAAAAAACGATTTTTGAACAAAAAAATCGATTTTTTCTGCAGACCCTAACAATTATGCGGCTATACTTGAGTTTAATATGTTATTATAACTTTATTTTACATGGAAATAAAATTGGATTTCAACATAGATTCATTGTAGATAGATTTGGCTATTTGCTAAAATAAATAATGCATTCCCAGATATTACAGAGAGACTTACAAGGTGACTGCATTTCACACAAAGGAACATTTGTTTCTGTTCATTTAGACATTCAGACTTTACTAACATTCAATAAAGGCTTAGTAGATGTTAGGTAGGTAGGTATGTAGGTAGGCAGATAGACATTCAGACTTTATTAACATTCAATAAAGGCTTAGTAGATGTTAGGTAGGTAGGTATGTAGGTAGGCAGATAGACATTCAGACTTTATTAACATTCAATAAAGGGTTAGTAGATGTTTGATTTTATCCAAGAGGAAAACAGGACTTCAGAAATTCAAGGAGACATAAAAATGTCTTACCCTTTACACTTCAGATTTTAGTGAACTACATTTAAAGCAGACTTCAAAATGCTGTTAAACATAAAAACAATTATTTGGGTCGTATTTTAAGGGTAAATTGTTGAAATAAGTTCATAAAATGTTATGAATTTTCATCAACTAACACTAGACTAAAATTTAAACAATCTAGAGACTAAACCAGAACCAGAAGAAACAGAAGATATTTTTGGACAAAAACTAAATTTGCAATCAGAGTGCTGAACACCCAGTAGCTCATCAACATGCTGTTGAAGTGTTTCAGTCATGTCACTTTTTTGCAATATATATATATTTATTTACATTTTATGCTGCTATAATGCTCTCTGTTGCACTCTTACATTCTTACTGCTGCCTTGTAAATATATTGAACCTACTTTTCTTTTTTTTTAATACCTTTATTTTTGTTGCACTATCAGAGTTGTCTTCCAAATTTCGTTGTACACTGTGTATGATGACAATAAAGCTTTCTACTTCTATTTTTAAAAAGTGCTGTCTAAATTAACCCTGCAGCAGGTTTCTTCTGCAGACTGTTTCTCTATTTTGTCTCATTTGTTTAATCGATGCTCTGATTAAAAAGACAACAGGACAAAAACTTTAATTTCATCTTTTATTATACTCTCTTCATGTTCTCTGACAGCTAAATAAAACCCAGCAAACCCTCCATTGACCTCCAATGGCAGCTGTTTGGAACGCAGCGCTCTGATTGGATGAGCAGAGCAGCAGCGCCCCCCTCAGGACAGAGACAGACGTTACAACAAGCCGAGTTTATTCTACATCAGGGTTACACTCGTCTACTGGACGCACAAACTAAAACACACACTGTGACCCTCAGGCTGCACTCACACAAAAACACACCGATAATCATGTTACTATCTTTGTGAGGACTTTTACTGAAACAACCAAACACACAGAGGATCGTCTTTAACGTCCACACGTGCTCATCAAACTGTTTGAGTCTGCTCAAAAGCAGAGCATCGAGATATTTCTCTCCTCATAAGGACCTTCATCTTTAACTTAAATCTGCTGAATGTTCCCAAAACTGATCCTTAACCCTTTAACTCCAGCTCAACAGTTTAGCAGAGGTCATTAAATTCAGGAATATTAATGTGATAAATAAACTTAACAAATTGTTTGTTTCTGTCAGTGTGTTATGAGACAGAAAAAACTGCAAACAAATCAAAAGAACTGACATTTTTGTGGGATTTAAAAGGTTTAAAAAGCAAAAAGCTGCACTGTAACTGATTTTTGTAAATTTAACAGTATTTATTGTAATATTTAAAGTAAACAGATATGCAGTAAATTACTGTAAAGGGAAAAATATTGTGAAAAAACTGATATTTGTATAGTTTACAGCATTTACCATAAAATTTCCACACAGTAAATACTAAAAATGGTAATGATCAGGAGAAAAAACATTTTTCCAGGAAAACTACCAGTCGTGGGTATAATTTGTTAAGGGTATTTTTCACATTTTTAGGTGAAACTATTGTTTAAGCAAATGTATTTTATTGGCATAACAATAATGGTTTATTTATTTATGTATTTATTTTATTCACAAAATTATATCTTTCTAATAAATGGTCCATAAAATAGTTAAAGATGGCAAGTTTTCTGTCATTTAAAATGCATTAAGCTGTAGAATAATGATAAAGGCAATGGAAAAACAACGAGGATGCTGTTTTTAATAATACAGTAATAATGCTGTAAATTGAAAGACTGTAATAATACCTTCAATAAAAATTGAAAGACAAACAGTTATAGAAAAAAAATATTTCTATTAATTTAAATTGAGTAATGCTACCGTAAAGATTTTCGTAAAATTTACAACAACTTTTTACAGTGTACTATTATTCTTACCTTCATTATTTTAAATACTTAAACATTTATGATATAACCATACAGTATATATGTACATATAAAGTCTGTTATTCATCAAAACATATTTTTTGTCAAAGTCAATATCATCTATTTTAAGTTATTTTTCCATTTTTACAGACATTTCTGATTTTTCTAATTGATTTTGTTGAAAATGTTTCTGCATTTTTATGTCATCACACAATCAGCTGTTGGATTTTAAAACCTTTCAATCCCACACCAAGAAAATATCTGTTTTTCGGTTTGTTTGTGGTTTTCTCTGTTCCCTGAAATGTTAACAGTACCAATGATAATTTGATTTAATGATTTGATTTGTCCTGTTTCTTAACCATTAAATATCCCTGAACTCAATGATGACCTCTGCCAAACAATTAAGCTGGTAGTCAAAAGGTTAAGGAGCGTTGGATTTGTTGACTAATTATTTACGTCATTTTTTTTTTTTTATCAACAACCTTTTTCCTCTGACAAACACTTGACAGTAACTAATAAAAAACAAGTGGACTAAATAAAGGTGACTGCATTTCACATAGAAGTTCAGTTTGTTTCTGTTCATTTAGACATTCAGACTTTACTAACATTCATTAAAGGGTTATTAGATGTTTGATTTTATCACAGAGGAAAACAGGACTTCAGAAATTCAAGGAAACCCTTTACACTTCAGATTTTAGTCGACTAAATTCAGAAAAGATTTCATCGACTAAAGTTAAATCCATTTAGACAATTAAATTATGACCAAACCTAAAAGTTTTTTTAGGCAAAAGACTAAAACTAAAACTAAATTTAAAAATTACTGTCAAAATTAACACTGGTGTGTAGCGCTGGGTGATATGGCCTAAAAATAAAATCCCAGATTTTTTTCCCCACAAAACTCGATTTACGATTTTAATCCTTTTTTTCCTCTCAAACTAAAAACTCCAAGTGACACAAACATGACCTGAATCCAGTTCTACCTTTATGTTGTCAAAATATATTCCTAAATCAATCTGAATTTTCCTGATATCATAAAATGCTGATTATGTAGTTCTAATGTAGGCTGGTTTGCCTACATAAACACTTTTTTTAATTAATCTAATTTCAAAAAATAATACAAGCCTATAAAAGTGCTTGTGTAAAACCTGACAGGACCACCATCATGAAAACTGTCAAATTTCAGTATTTATATTTTTTTCAAACTTTGCAATTAATTACAATTTAAGTAAGTTAAATATTTTTTATTATTATTTTTAAATCCTCTGCAGAAAATAATTCGATTTAATCAATATTTTTCCCGGCCTTACTGGTGGGACTACTAGTTCTGAGTTTAGCTGTAATGAAAACCCCCTTTTGTATGCTCCAATTTAATTCATATTAGACTTTTGGTAAAGTTTTCCCCTCTCTTAGTGTCAGAATAACCGTGTAACTGCTTCCCTCAGATGCAGATTTACAGAAAAATAATCACACATCCATCCTAAAATGTCTGCCTTTGCAGGAGCTCCAGGTTTCAGTGGTGTAAACTGTCCCACAGGTCTCATAAGTTGGTCAAAAACTATTCGAAGGCCCCACAAAGACACACTTACAAGAACACCAACACACACTTTCTCGTATTTCTGCCTTTGTGAAGACTCTTCCTTTAAATGGTCAGAGTGAGGACCCGGCCATATTGCCCCTGTACGCTGATTAAAAGCCCAAAACTGGCCCTCACAAAGATAGATAAACAAAACACCCACACACAGAAACAATCACGCAGACACAATCAGTAACGTCTTTGGCAGGAAGCAGCTTCTTCTGCTGAACAAATCACGACACGGGAGCTGCTCAGAGCAACGCTAATGTGATCGGGAGGCAAAGCGGGCACATACATTCACACTCATACAGCATCCAGAGTGTTGGGTTATAAAACGTGAATGTCACTTTGAGTGTCAGTCCAGGTGAGCCCACGGCGCCCCCTGCTGTCAGAGCCAGGAACCTGAGCTCAACAGCAACACTAAGGGATCATGGGTAATAAAGCTGAGGTAACACTTCGCCACACTAATGTTAGTCTTAAAATACTAAACAGGGTTAATCTATGTTTAAATATACCTATTTAATCTATTCATTAAAATAAAATGGCACATTTTATTTCCTATTTCTCTATAAAATCATTTTTTTTATTTTCTTTAAATTGTTTTGCTCTGTACAGATTCTCTTTTTACCACTTTGTAAGCTGTTTTGTCCTCCTAAAAACATCTGAAAGAGCAGATTTACTCAAGTAGATGAAGCATTGTGGGACAGTCGGGGTGAAGGCTTTGCCCTGGTGTTGGTAATGGAGAGCAGGTCAGTGATGGAGGCACAACCACACGTATAAGTGAAGGTCAGAGAGGGTCTCAGCGTGGGGAAAATGATTTAAATAATCTTCACTAACATGAAATTTGGCAGATTTTCTCTCAAAATCAGATTGCTTGGGGACACTTGTGCCTCAAAAATGTGATTATGGTGAAAAGCTTATGGCATGTTTACACTTCAACTGGACTGGACTTGAACCACCATAGACCTGCATGCTAACCCTTAGCAGAATAATGCTAAATATTAAATTTTTAGTGAGTACAGTGTGTATGACAAGTGTGAGGTCAACAGGTAGAAGGTCCATAGTCACAACTGTTAAGGGTAAAAATTGGCATCTAGCATTTTTTAATGTTGGCAACAAAATTTTGATGTTTTTTTTAAGGCTTTTACAAAGAGTATTCTTGCTCATTGCATCGTATGCTGGTGTGGTCATTCTAAAGTCATCCATAAAAACAAACTGAGGAAACTTGCAAGATCTAGTGGGAAGCTAAAATCACTATTCCTCCTCCAATGCATGGGCAGGCGTTTGATATGAATCTTTATCCAATCAAAAATACATCTTAAGTAAAGGAAACGTTTTTTATGGTTAGACTCTTTTTTAGATAATTTATTTACTTACTTTTCTGTGTGTAAGGTAGTTCAATGTTTTATAAATCTGTGTAATCAATGTGTGTCATTGTATCTAAATGCATGTGTTTGCGTATGTGCTGCAAACAAACATTAACGGTTTTCTGAGTCTAAGGCAGAGGCAGCCTGCTTCAGGTCACTACATGATCTCCTCTCGTGCAAGAACAGCACTTCCAGTCACGTTATGATGCACTCAACTGTGCAGCTTTTGGCTGCAGAAAAGACTCTTCTGCAGAAAAAGGTAGATTCAGTCAATGTTTTGCATTCAGACGGAGATGCTAGTAACAAATGAACAAATGAAACCGCTGTAATGTGCATGCCAGTCCAGTAGATGGCGATGTAGGTTTGCAGAGAAACAGCGCTGCTACAACACACGTACGAAGAAGAAAAACTTTTCACAAACAACAATGGTGAGTAGACGCACAGAGACGCAGGAGTTTCTTTCTGAACAACAAATCTGTGAGGATAGTTTAGTGTGGATAACAAAGCGAGCACGGTAAGCAGCTCACATGTTACTCTGTAGACGATGAAGCTGTTGTTCCTGGTATGTGTGCACAGCCTTCATGTGAAAGAGAACTGCACATGCGGTGACGTCTGTTTCACCCTGAAACGCTCTTACTCTGTTTACACGGAGCTGCATGGAGGAGAAAACTCTCCACCCTGGACCCTGATTTCAGAACTTTGCTCATTCAAGCACTCCATATACCGTTCCCATGTAAATCGGAGGCTAAAATGCACTGAAAACTCTACACAGGAGTGAAAGTTTTGCCCTAAATGTTTCATACAGACTCAGTCCAATGGAGTTTAGCTGGAGTATGAGCATGGAGCGATGCTTAGTCACACTGAGGGGGAAGAATAACTTAAAATCTTCATTTTATGATAATGATAGATTGAAAAGTGGAAAGTTTCCCCTTCGGAATAACAAACATCCTGGATCCTCAAGCCTCAAATTAAACCCACTGACTGGTATATATATTTTTTTATCCTGAAGTCCCATCGTCCTTCAGGCCCCTTGCTGTCCTATTGTTGTTCTGTTTTTAAGATAATGTCACCAGAAACAGTAAGGTTTGTCCTTTGTGTTTTTAGAAGCACTCTGCATTCACATGGATCTGTGAGAATGACTAAAAACGCTGTACCGTGCATGCCAGGCCAGCAGAGGGCGATGTAGATTTGTAGTGAAACAGCGATGTTACAACACGCTTCTGTGCACTAACGCTTTCTGCTGAAGACAAACTTTTCACAAACAACATTTTAAAGACTGGACACAAAGATGCAGGATGTTGTTTGGATAGATTTTTCTGAATAACACGGTAAGACGGTAAGCAGCATCAGGTTGCTTGGTATTGGCTGAAGCTGTTTTTGTTGTTGTTGTTCTGATTGTGTTTGTGCAAACTTTATCTGAAAGAGTTCTATGCATGCTCGTCATTTTCCTGGAAAACACTGATACCCTGGTTTCAAAAGTCTGCAGATTCTGGCACTGTTTTTGTGTAAACATGTGAAGTAAAAGCAAAGAAAACTCTTCGTCTTTGGACGTTTTCTCTTAAACAGGCCATCAGAGTTCAGCCTGGAGCTTCACGTCGCAGAGATTTAAAGGCCTGTGAGAAAAATCTAACTTTGTTTATTGGATTGTTTTTTCCTCCTCCCGTCCTGTCCTGTCATCAGCTGCTGATTCTCCTTCATTAAGGCGTCCGTTTTAAGGCCACATTTCATCGTCAGTTTCCTAATCTGATTTTTAAGGCGCTTGAATCTCTAAAGCCACTTTAATCTGTTCACTCTGATATTTTAACTCTAACGGACAGAGGGATGATGGGATTAAAATGGTCGTTAGTGGTTACAGAGGGTTGAATGTGAGCTTTTTAATGGAATAAAAAAGAGAGAAGAGACACAGATGGCTCGTCTCCGTATTCAGACACAAAACAAGAACGAACAGCAAGAAGCAGAAAAACTTTACATGAATGCTTTTGCTTATAAAAGGATTAGAACGACACCATTTCTATATTTGACTCTACGACCGAACATAAGAGTGTGTTCACGCCATTTTCTGCTCTTCTTTCATGTCAGAGCCTTTTTTGCATTTTAATGTTTGTAATTTATTTATTTCAGAACTAGATTGGCGTGGTTTGGACACCCCTGGTTCACCCTTCCTCACATTTTACCTTAAAAGCTCTGACGAAGGTCTTCGTAACGGGATCCTCGTTGATGACAACACTTAAGCAATAAGCAGATAAATGTTGCATCATTATAAGATTGAATGATATCTTTACTGAAATAAAAGGGGCCTAATTTACCTGGAAAATGTTTTTGTTTTGTTTTGTTTTTTCTTTAGTCAGTGTTGTTTTTCCAAACAAAGAACAGAGATAATATTAAATATATATATTTTATGGCTTTGTAGCCTTATTTCAGGGCATTAGTCTTTACCTTACATTGGTCTTTATATTCATCTGGTGAATATCATAATGGTCAACATCTGAAGAGGCCGCATTTTCCACTGTTTCATTGTTAGCTTTTTTTGATGCTCACTGTTTTTATTACGAGATAATCAAAAGATTAGTCAAAGTTAAAAAGTAATGGATGGTTGAACACATTCTTTACACAGACTCAATGACTGTCCAACATTTAATTGCTCAAATCATAAAAATCTGTTTTGTTGTAAAATAGTTTTTCTCAAAATAAAAATAAGTTACATAAATACTAAACTTAATTTTTGTAAGAACTGGCTCGTGAAATTTAGACTGAACTGGAGATTTGAAATTTTACTACATGTCAAGGGTTTGATTTTGGTTTATAACATTTTTTTTACTATGATAACATAAATCATATTTTAGAGGTTAGAGGTTACGTTTTTACCTAATTTGTTGATTTGTCTGTGAGAGGTATAATTCAAAAATTGTTCAATAGATTTAGAGCACATTTTCAGGGAATATTCATCATGGCACAAGTGAGAAGTTTTTGATTTTGGTGATGAACACAGGAATTTTCACTAAAGACTTTTCAACATTTTTTGCAATAATTTGGCAAAAGATGTAAAAGAGCCTTGGTGGAGTTTCATGCTTTTGGAGAACTTCAAGTTTCTTGTTCAACGACCTCAGAGTCAGGAGCACTGCTAATTTTGTGATTTCTGATTCCTTGAGCTCATGTCGGTCAAAACAGATCAAGAAATGGAAACGAGTGACCTGCTGTTTTAAAAGGAGCAGCTGGAGGATGTGATAACTTAACTGTTTTCTAGTTTTTGGATCATATTTCATAGAATTTAAGAAATTATGAAGGACATGGCACAATATTAAAAGGCTTATAGTTTTTATTGAGAGAGGCCTCTATGGACACAGGCCCTAAAGCTGCTCTTTGGATCATGTGCTCACTTTAACAGCTGTTTAACTTCAGCTGATTTACCCAAGTAGTTTACTAATGCTGAAAAATTCAATGCAGATTTTTGGAAACAGACTCATAATCCAAAGAAGCTTTAAATCCATCCATCATCTAAACTGTCTTAGGGGCGCAGAGACTTAAAGGTGCTATGAGGAGAATCTATTTCCCATGAGCACGCGCGGCGACTGTGGTAAAGACGTGACCCAAGCCAAAGCGTGTGTTTGTTGTGATGCTAATGAATGCAGCTCGGACCTTCCTCAGAAATTCTGCATTGCTTTACAACTTCTTTTTTCAACACCTTCAGGATGCAAAGCCACGAGGTAATGTATCTCTTTCTAGTTACATAGCGGTAGTTTTTGATGTGTGACAACAAGCAATTTTTGGAAAACTTAGTGTTGTAGTTTTGTAGCCGGCTATATATGGCTACTTACAGCCCGGTGCTCTAAGACGTGTGAATTAGGGCTGAACGATTTGAGAAAATAATCGAATTGCGATTTTTTCCCCCAATATTGCGATTTACTCTGCAATTTTAATGTTCCTCACCTTATGTATTCTTAAACAAACACAAGCAGCAGATCTTTTTATATCTTTTTATCTTTTATAGTAAAACCAATATGACATTAAATTAATCTACCGATAAAAGATTTGAGAAAAAGTGGAGAAGTGAAGAACAGAAGCAAAATAGGTATGAAATTGTGTAAACTGGGTAAAAATTGGCAAAAAAAATCCAAAAGTGTCTTAGGAAAATTGATTATGGCAGCAAAATTGGGAATTAAATTTGAAATTAAATTTCAAAAACCATGTAAAAATTCCAAATATGGTTCTGACAGTGGCCAAAAAAAGATGAATGGGGGCAAAATAGGCATAAAGTTGCAAAAACTGGGTTAAAAAAAGGTAAAAATGGTAATAAGTGGGACAAAGTGTATGAATAGAGGTAAAAAAAAATAGGAATGAAATTGCAAAAAAACTACATCACAATGCCAAAATGTTCAACACATTTTGGGCTAAAAATATTGAACCTTCTGCGATTTGAAAATTGCAACAAACCATATTGTGATTTAATCTAATTTGCAATTAATTGTTCAGCCCTAGTCTGAATAATATAAATTTGCTCTAGTTTTAATTGTCTTGTTCCTGAAGTTGAGTATCCAGTCCAGCCCTGTCCAACCCGACCGTGAAGCTAAGGAATAGCATTTATAGATAACCTATTTAGATGCTATAAAACTCATCTTAAAGTGTGTATTTCCATCAGGCATATATCTAAAAGGGAGACTTTTTTGTAATTACGTAGAAACTCCTCATAGCATCTTTAAACAAATTATAATTAATATGTGTGTATATATGTTTAGAGTTCTCAAACCCTCATTTAGCCTTTATCTGAACTCTGGGGTTTATCGTAGTGATCCTGATGCAAACGTCAAACACGTCTGATGATGTTGAACTCTGAGGGAGGTCATCACAGTGATGTCGACAGAGAGGCTGTGTGCAAAACCGTCCACACAGACTACCACAGAGTTTGTTCTGCATGCTTCTGTGTCTGGAAACTTGTGTTTAAAGTGCTTTACTGCCTCCTAGTGTTGTGGAATGTTGTGGACATGCCTACAGTTTCTACAGCACAATAAAAATATTACATTCGACTAATTAATCTGGTTTTAAAAACACGAACGAGGCTGTGGGCTTTCCCTCCTCACGGGTTCATATGTTGAGCTGCCTTCTTCATAAAGTCTTCAAAACCAAAGTAAACATCTGATGGTTAGAGCTGCTAATTAGAGCATTTAATTACAGACTGGAAAACTCTTATGAGTGATGCTTTTGGATTTTTATGATTATCTCAAGTGAACTTTTACCTCTGAGATGTGTCAGAAAACACTTAGAAAATAAAAAGAAACAGAACTAACTTTGTTTTACTGCTTTGTAAATGTAACAGAATGAATCCCAATAATGCTGAAGCAGATTATGTGGAAATATGCTGGTGCTGTAGCCCTGCAGTGCAGCTGGATCTTCCTGATAAAGCTTCTAGCTCGGTCTGCAGAGGCACCGACCAATCAGCATCGTTTGGGAAACAGAAGAGTAGTTTGTGACTTCTGAGTGAGTGCTTTACCTGCATTACCATGACAACCAGGTATTTTTCAGCTTGATAATTATTTGTATGCTGCAGACTATGAATTGGCAAAATAAGTTTGTTCTGCTCGTGTGGTCGACGGTTTTAGACACAGCCAGAGAGAGAGAGCTCGTCCATTCAACAGGCACACCCACTCACACATGCACACACCCACTAACCAAAGCCCATTTATATTAATAATAATAATAATAATAATCATAATAATAATAATCCAAAGCAGTGATAAAGCAGAATTCGGCAACACTGTCCTGTGTGGCTTCATCACATTCTCCATCTTCAGTCCTTCTTGTCTCCGTGGAGTCCACTGAGTCCTCATCGTTTCCAGACAGGAAGTCCATCTGACGTCCCTAATGAGCAGATTTAGATTAAAACTGAAAAAACAAACTGCAGGGTCCCAAAGAGTCACCTCCCCAAAGCTCGACCCAGCTCCTCGGGCCAAGACCCCGACCCGCCAGCCGATCAACACCCTGCGAACAAACTAAAGATTCTCAAACACGTTTCCTAAACTAACTGGCCTCGTCCTCTTCGGCTCGTCTACCAGACCTCGCAACGCCTCCCGGTGTTCATGGGCGTCCCCGTCGGGCAGCTGAAGTGGCGGCTGAAGTCTGGAGAGTTAGCTAGCGTGCCGATGACTCTGTATCTGGGGGGGCTGTGGGGGTCGGTCACCAGGCCCTCGTGGGCGCTCTCGGGAGTGCGGACTGAACACCAGACCTGAAACACAGAAGGGAAGACGGAGAGAGGACTTAAGCCCTGTTTCCACCAGAGGGTTCAGTTTGGCTCTGTTTTTGTAGCTTTTCCATAGCCTAAAACCGGGACAGGACCCCTTATAAGCGACACATACCATCCTACTTTTTGGGACCCTTCTGTTGGGATGCCAAGCATACCGATCCAACCCCAGAAGGTGGAGCTAGAAACACTGCAGTCCGTTGATTGGTCGAAGGAGACATCACATAACTCCGCCATGTTTAAACCTCCACTCGTCTTCGTGATAACTCTCGCAGTACACAGCCTTCTCTGAAACAAAGCTTGGTTGCGCTTCGTAACAAAACGCTACATGCTGATCACAAAAAGAAGGATTGCTGGATGTCTTCCATCATTGCTCTTTGTTCATTGTGTCATGTTTTCTTCTTCGTCGTATTTAATAGCCGGGTACACGGTGCCGCACTGCCATGATGTCATGCTATCGGCATCCGGCTTATACGCCGCCTACCAAGTAGGTTTCAGTTGGCTGTGGAAACGCAAACAGGATCAGAGGATCAGGCTTTACTGATCCGGCCTAAGCCAAACTGTGCTGATCCATACCAGACAACTTGGTGGAAACAGGACTTTAGAAAGCTGATCTGGACCAGATGGCCTGGTCTGGTCTGCAGCACTAGAGGCCTTGTCATCTTTCGTGGGAGCAGTCGAGGCTTGGACCAGATGAAACCTTGAAGCTCTCAGGACTGTGAATGAAGTCCCAGAATAAACTAAAAAAGCCCTTAGAGAGCGTAGACCAGGCCTGTGCTCAAAATACTGATTTGGCAAAATACCGTCACGCACTATTGATACGCACATCGATACTGATTCTACAGAGTCGATACGCCTCAAATGCTGCGACAGATGTTCTTTTTTTTTTAAACATTTTATTTATAACTTTTAGGGCTGGGTTTAAAAATCAATTTAATCGATTTAAATTGATTTTCCTTTAACTGGTTCATAATCGATCCATAAAATCCAAAGATGGATCTTTTAACTTGGGTAGTTTTTTCTTCTTTGGATGTGCAGAGAAGCAGCCTGTGGTATCAACCCTGCTAGTCTGGTGTGATCAGCGTTTAGCGTTGCTTTCTACTGAACAAGATCTCATGAGATGTTACTGCAAACAAACATGGTGAAGCTCTATATGGGCACCACTGGAGAGTTTAAAAGCTGATGTTTGGATGGACAGTATTTTAGATTTAACAAGTACAAAGGAAAATACCAGTTGGACAAAAAACAAGTAATATGCAGAATATGCATTAATGCATATCATTAAAATATGATTAATGTAACTGCTTTGGGTTTAGTTCTTCATGTTAAAACAATTTTTAATGATGTACCAGGTCGATCAGGAAAATTTGAATCATTACCCAGCCCTAATAACTTTTTATATTACGGTACAAACAGAACAAAAGATGAGCAAAAAATGGAAAATATGTGAATATTAGGGGTGGGAAAAAACATCGATTCACATAAGTGTCGGGATTTATTGTTTGACGATTTTTAAATTGATTTTTTGGTTTAAATTTTAAAAAATATATATTTTCAAATTTGGCCCCTACAATGTCTGTCACAAATAAAAGCTTTTAAACCTGTGGGTGATGTTTCCTGCTCTGTTATTGTGTTTTTGAGCCTCACCTGTGCAAATCCCACGAAGAAGAGCTGATCATTGGTCAGGTTCACCGCAGGAAGTCTCCTCTCCTCGCCGTTCTTCTTCACCCATGAGCGATACGCCTGGAGGAGAGAGCGTCAGTTCAGGCAGAGCTTTAAGGGTGGGAAATATTTTAATTATAATAAAAGCTCTTTCATGTTAAACTCTAATTACTGAAGTTGCTCCTTTAAATTCATGTTTGTGTAAATTATTGACCCTGCCGGATAAGCTGTAAGGTCTCATTGACTTCATTCATAAATAAGATGCTCATGCTCACGTGGTACGCTGCCTTCAGGCCCCCGTTGTCTGCGATGTTTTCGCCCAGTGTCTGTTTCCCGTTGACGTGCTCTCCGTTCACGTTGTAGTGACTGTACTGATCCATCATGCACTCCGTCCTCTGACGAAACGCATCCACCGACGAGTTCTGCCACCACGGCCGCAGGTTTCCCTCTTTATCGTACTCACGGCCTGACGGCGGGCGAGATACGAGCGGCCATATGAAAAAGAAAAATACGATTTTAGCTCTAGAAAGGAGGGTCATGATATTAAAACAGAAATCATTTAATCTATAAGTGCACACTCAGGACATCAGGTGTTGTCTTAAAGTTAAATCTAAATCACACTGATCAAATACGGAGCTCTCTCTCAGCTGCAGACGACGGATTATTAAGCACAGCTGATTGGTTTGGGTGATTTAGCTGATAGATCAGGTTAACTATGCTAAATCTGAAACCAGAATCAAACAGATCCAGACTCACCCTGATCATCGAAGGCATGTGTCAGCTCGTGACCCATCACCACACCGATCCCTCCAAAGTTTAACGCCCTGAAAGCCAATCAGTCAATTAAACAATAAATCAATTAATGAATTAATGAATTAATCAATCAAACTTTGCTTATGTATCACTTATCATAAAAGAAAATGTAGCACAAATTGCTGCAAACAAACATAAAAAAATAAAGAAGGTAACAATAAGTATGACCCAAACCTAATCCACCTAACACACCTCACGATCCGTACACAGCATCAGCAAACAAAGAATAAATAAAACAAATAAAATAAATAGTCTGAGAAAGTTCATTATGTCTACGTAGGTAATATGCTTATACTTTCTTTTGTAACAGACAAGCAAGGCTTTTAGTTCAGATGACACTTCTGACAAAGGCCAAAGAGCTCAGTCGAAACTCTGTTAAAAAAGAAAGTATAAGCATAAAATCGAAAAAAATATCAATAGACAACAGTAGAACAGGAACATTTTTGTACCCAGTAAACACTGAGGAAACGTCATCTTAAAGGTTTGAAATAAGTAAAGACCGGAGGTTAGGTTAAAGTGTGAAATTAAAAATAGCATTAAATAGAATAAAAATAAACAATTAATAAAGCATTGCTGTAGTGAGAATAAAACACTGCAAGGTAATGGCAATATGTTCAAACAGGAGTAAAAAGGACTTAAGAAAAACTTGTGGAAACCGATAAAATGAGGATGAAGAACCAAAAGATAATTCTGAAGTTAAAATAGAATAAAGTAAAACCATATTTACTAAAGCAGATTAAAATGAGTACATTAAATTCAGGTAAAAGCCAAAGGGGTAGGTCTTAAGTTTGCTTTTAAAAACATTAACATAAAGAGCTTTAAAAATCAGTAAAAGAATATTTTCTATTCTAAAGAAACGGGAAGCGATAAAACATAGAAACACAAAAACATAGAAAATGTGATCAAATATATCTGTAATTTTCTGTGAGTTTGTTTTAGTGCTAAAAAATAAAGTTTTTACTGTGACTGAACCAAAAACCACAACTCCATGGAAAACTAATTCTTTAATTCAACTTGAAGTTTTGGGAAGTATAATCAAACCTACAGCAGAAGTTTCATGGTTATGAACTGTTGATTATTGACCACGTTTCAAAAACATTGAAGTTGAACAGTTAAATGTTTTTAACGTGATCTTCAGCCACAGAACGACACAAGTCTTTACAGTCACAATGACAGTTTGGAGGCGGCATGTGACATTGAAAGTTTACTGTTTACTTGAAATAACAATAACTATAACCCATGACTGAAGAAATATGAGAATATTACACTTAAATGTATCTTTAATGATTTAATTTATATAGACCTTCACTTATGTACAGCAGCACTGTCATTTTGTAACACCGCTTATTTTTAAGTTAGCATTAAAACACAAAAGGGCTTTTTTTTAAAGAAAATCAAAAACCTTTTCCTTTTTTATAACGAAAAATATTTATCAAGGCAAAACAACCACTGTTAGTAAAAAATGACACGACGTTATGCACAAAATGTGAAAATTTACATGAAAATAGGTCAAATCAAAATCAGATAAACAATCCTTTCCCCTGCTGTCTTAATTCCCATATATATTAGATTATTTTTTAGATGACATTGTCACAAGATTTAGATTCACTAAGTATTTCCAGTGAAGCAGAGGGTGGACTGATGCTCCCGGTACGCTCCGGAGACAAAGAGGCAAAGGCTGAGGAAATCGACTGAATGTAAAGATCAGGGACGATGCAAACAGAACCACATGCAGACAGACTTTGGGGAGATTAAAGATCAGGAATGTCTTTACAGAGAAAATACAAAGATTCAGTCCCCGACTCATAGCAGAGGACATATTCTAGATATGAAGGTGCACGTACTTTGGGTGGTCGTGGGCGTAGAAGGGAGCCTGTAGGATCCCTGCAGGGAAGACGATGCCGTTCTTGGTGGGCATGTAGTAAGCGTTAACTGTGGGCGGGGTCATACTCCACCTGAGTCAGGATAAAAAACACTTTATTAACCCCCAAGAGGAGATTCGGCTGTTCCAGTATAGCTGCAGGAAAATTAAATAAAGACATTGAAACAGATAAGAACATAAAGAAATATAAATATTTTTGGAACGCTCATCTTGTAGAATCTGTTTATTTGTTTAATAGATTTTGCACTATAAAAGATATATATATATATCAAAGTGGAAATATTCAGAAAACAAAGAAATGTGTCAGAGGAGGTCAAGAAGGCATCAGGCTGTATAGGAGCTCAGTTTTCTATATGAAAAAGTAGAGAACAGTCAAGATTTCACAAAGAAAAACATGCATAGATGTGTTCAACCATGGGTGAAGAAAGAAAGAGAAATAATAATATTTAACAATAAAACAAACATAAACAGATTTAAGAAGCATGTCCCTGCAGTTCTGCTGCACATGTGCTGGTTATGTCAAAAGATGGGAGAATATTGGTCGGCCAATCTCAGAAGGACTTAAAATTAAAATCAAGCCCTTCCCTGTCATAGCAGGGTTTGGTGTTTCAACAGCTCCTTCTCCTTACACTGTAACGTCAGACAAGATAGCCTTTTTTAAAGCATGTGTTTATTGACCCAATAAATAAATAAAAATCACAAAAATAATAATGAAAAGTGTAATAAAAATCACTAAAATAATTAAATTTAAAAAATAAAAATAAACAAATATATACATAAATAGAAATGATAATAAAAAAATACAAACCCTATACATTACATCATACAATCTCATTATCCGCTCTCTCAATAACCCATTGCAGTATAACCATTTTTAATCAGTTCTAAAAACATTGTCCAAATGTCTTAAAAATCAGAAACTTTCTGTCCTACAGTATATGTTAGTTTTTGAAGAGCTAAACTCGAGGATACATTAGTTAACCAGTTATCAAAAGAGGGACAACCAACATTCGTCCAACATAGAGCAACAGATCGTTTGGCTTGTAAAAGGTAAAAGTCGACCTTACAAGACAGAGAGCAGTCATCAGGATAAATGGCTAAAATACATGACTTAGGACATAATGGTACGGGACATGATGTTATCTGAGAGACATATCTTAAGACAGACTTCCAAAATTTTTGAATTTTATCACAATACCATAAACAGTGATATAACGCATGGTTGCCTTTCTGCTATTACTGTCCTGGAAATCTCCTTCTCCACCTTTACACTCTACGTGGTTTAGTGATGTTATGTTCTTTTAACAGTTTGAAAAAATCAAATAAACTCTCAAAGAGGAAACAAACACCTTCTACAAGAGGTGGCATCTGTTCCTGACACACCTTTGGAACCTACCTGAACTGTACTGCCATTGGATTAACATCAACAGTTCCGTTGGATGTTGAACTATATCTAATTATCTGGACCAACAAGACTCTTCCGAGTTTAGCAGAGTATTGTGTACTTGTGATCCTTATTCCTGACATTAGGGTGATATAAACATATGAAAATCCTTTTTAATTTTTTTTTTTTAATTATTATTATTATTATAAAAAAATTTTCTTCCTCTTAATTATTATTATTATTGTTTATTATTATTATTGTTGTTTATTATTTATAATTATTTATTTATTATTTTATTTTATTTTCTCTCTTTTATGGGTGTGGGTAAGGGGGATTATATTGTTTATGTTTGGTGCTGTTTTCAGGCTTATAACTTTCTCTTGTCTCAAAAGCATCAATAAAATGTAAGTAAGTAAAATCTTAAACCTATATCAACTTCCTAATGAAGGCAAAAAAAAAGAAGTGAAGTGAGAGTATGAACAAGGCCAAGGAGTTTACACCATTAACATTACCAATATTTATACCATGAATATAAAATGACAGCACTGTGTGACAGTCATGGTGATTGACTGTCTATTGCCCTGGATAATTTGTTTGTTTATTAACTTATTAATAAATATCAGAAGTGAAAACAGTGAGAAAACCTTTATTCTCCAGGAGCTGATGGAACAGAGAGGAGAAAACTTTATGGAAACACTTTTAACTCCACCCACTATCTCCATATATGGTCTTCAGACTATAAACTAGGACACTTTATTAAATGAGTTAAACTTTTCCCAGTCCTCGTGGTCCTTACTGGTCTTTGTTGGGGGTCTTCCTCAGCTGGTCGGCCATCACTCGGGCTGAGAAGTTGTAGAAGTTCAACATGTTTTGGAAAAAGCTGTCGTCTGATACGTCATACTGGAACAGAGCAGAGATGGGACAGAGATTTAATATTCTTAAAAATAAAGAAAACATAAGTCTTATGACGTCCTTCCTCTCTAATGTCCCTGATAACACGAGTATCTCCTGACCTGGAACCAAAACTTCAGCTCAGAGCTTCGAGATAGATCTGCCTGATTACAGTCTTCTAGAGGACACAGCAGTTCACCAGCAGGGGGCAGCAGAGCATCAAGCTACTCCTTTAACTGAGAGAGGTCATGATTGACAGCTGTCACTCACCCCGTCATAGACGTCGTCCAGCTCTTTGGAGTCCAGGATGAATTCTGGGAAACCGATCATATCGTAGATGGCATCTGCCTAAAGAGAGAAAAACAGGAAGTGACACGCTGCATCGACTAGAAGAAAGTCTCCAGCTGCTTCACACTGGGAATATTTTAAAGATAGATAGATAGATAGATAGATAGATAGATAGATAGATAGATAGATAGATAGATAGATAGATAGATAGATAGATAGATAGATAGATAGATATTTTAATAGATAGATAGATAGATAGATAGATAGATATTTTAATAGATAGATAGATAGATAGATAGATAGATAGATAGATAGATAGATAGATAGATAGATAGATAGATAGATAGATAGATAGATAGATAGATATTTTAATAAATAGATATTTAAATAGATAGATAGATAGATAGATAGATAGATAGATAGATAGATAGATAGATATTTTAATAAATAGATATTTAAATAGATAGATAGATAGATAGATAGATAGATAGATAGATAGATAGATAGATAGATAGATAGATATTTAAATAGATAGATAGATAGATAGATAGATAGATAGATAGATAGATAGATAGATAGATAGATAGATAGATAGATAGATAGATAGATAGATAGATAGATAGATAGATATTTTAATAGATAGATAGATAGATAGATAGAAAGAGATAGATAGATAGATAGATATTTTAATAGATAGATAGATAGATAGATAGATATTTAAATAGATAGATAGAAAGATAGAAAGAGATAGATAGATAGATAGATAGATAGATAGATAGATAGATAGATAGATAGATAGATAGATAGATAGATAGATGATAGAATTTGCCTATAATATGTCTAAGACAGCAGTGCTACTGGTTAAGGACACCATTTACATGAAAACACTAGAAAACATAAAAAAGTGAAATAAGCTAGACGTCGGCAACATTTGGACAAGACTTATTTTACAAGAAGATTAAAGTTTAGTGCTGCTACAACAGGCAGTAAAGGTAAGAAGAATTAAGTTAAAATAGTTGAATAATGATAAGAATAAGAAAACAATATATAAAAGCAGGATAATAACAGATAAGAGATAAAATATGTGATATATAACAGTTGCAGGAGAATTACTCTGTCTGTGGAGTCGATATATGGATGTTGGAGGAAAGAGAGCTTACAGTGGTCTGTTCTATGCTCTGTATCGTCTTTATATTCTACAGAGAGGAAATGAGGAGGATCATTAAGAATATATGTGCCTGGTTAAGAACAACACTATTATAGTAGAATTCATCAGTTTACGTCAACATCATGTGGAGTTCCTCAGGGAAGTGTCCTGGTGCCTCTTTTTTATCCTTTTAAGCATTAAAATGAAATCAAAGTGAAGAACACCTCCTCTGTTTACCTTGTCTTTGGCAGCCTGTCTCGTCAGGTCGTCCATCCAGCTCAGTCGATCCAGAGACTCTTTAAACGCTGAGCGGATCTCATTGATCATCTCCTCGGCCTGAGAGCACAAACACAGAGAAGGTCAGTGAAGTTCAGGTGATACCAAACACCAGGCTGTGGCCGAGGAGTCGCCCTGACATTTCAAAAACTGTAAATGTTCATATTTAACCATCTTTGTAAAGTTTGGCCTCCTGCATGTCCACCATCGTTGTTTGAGCTAACAGTATGGTCCATCCTGAATTTAAGCAACAACCATGCAAAGTAAAACAATTTTAATGATGTGATTAAATTAGGGATGGGCAAATCTGGTGACCATGGGGCCACATTATGTGTTCAGAGGCTTGAATGTCTCAAACTGAAGCATCCTCTCAAATACAATCAAAAATAACTTCAATAAACAACAAAATAAAAATGATTGCTGTGGGCAAAGACCGAATATCTCCTACCTACAGTTTTTTCATTCATCTGGGCCACCTTTCACATTTTTGACAAACCAAATAATAAAAACCTAATTTCCAATCATGATGATGGATTATAAATTTATCTAAAGTCTACAGCCATTTTTGCTTTTGTTAAACAAAACAGCAAGGTTTATGTAGCTCTCAACAGAAGCCAACGTTTTCAATGAAGCTCAAAAGCAGAAAGAAAGTGAAATTCAATGAGCCAATAAAGCCAATTAACTTTTTAACTGCAATGAGCTGCTGATTATTACTGCCAACATCTTATAAAAAATCATCACAAAATCCCTTTTGACAATAATATAAACTGATTTCTTGTAAAAACAGAGCATAGCACAGGTCTTTATTTTCTGGCCATTCCTCATGCTGTAATGTGATTTGCTTTTGTGAATGGTACTTGCAGATATGTGGCAGACTGTCTTCCTCATGTTTACAACATTTGGAAATCTGAAACAAACTAGGGGGCTGCATTCAGTGAGAAGGAGGGCCGAATGTGGCCCCCAGACCGCCAGTTTCCCACCTCTGGTCTTAATGTTTTACGCCACTTGTTAAAGTAACAAAAGTTCACGTTTAATTACGGCAGCTTCAGTAAACGCAGCACAAACCAAAACACAAATCATCTTATAATACTCTAATACTAATACTAATATTCTCTCCTCTGTTTAAAAATATTCATATTCTGCAGCTTTAGACCTCGTTGAGTCGTCACACTGGACCGTAAAGAATTATTTAAGAAGTCGGATTAAAGTTTGGATCAATAGAAACTCAAGTAAAAGAAGAAGAGGAGCTCGTCAGGCCTTTTGGCTGGAGAAATGATACTTTAACAAACTCTGAAAGTTAGAAGAAACCATGACAGAGGGGTCAGCCGGAGATGCTGATGTTGCTGCTTTGAGCTTTATTTATTTGTTTTAGAAAAAGGGACAGTTTATATTAAAAAAGGTTTATATGTAAACACGTTGGATTATAGCAAAGTGACTCATTTCCATCCTCAGTCCCATTGGCAGGTCAGTGTCACATAAAACAAAAACAAACATCAATAATTGGAAAAAAAAAATCTGCAGAGCAAAAGAAAAGACAAGCAACACACAGAAAACCTGATCGACATACAGTCTGAACTATAACGGGCCTACAGGAAAACCTGATCGACATTCAGTCTGAACTATAACGGGCCTACAGGAAAACCTGATCGACATTCAGACTGAACTATAATGGGCCTACAGGAAAACCTGATCCACATACAGTCTGAACTATAACGGGCCTACAGGAAAACCTGATTGACATACAGACTGAACTATAACGGGCCTACAGGAAAACCTGATCGACATTCAGACTGAACTATAATGGGCCTACAGGAAAACCTGATCGACATACAGTCTGAACTATAACGGGCCTACAGGAAAACCTGATCGACATTCAGACTGAACTATAACGGGCCTACAGGAAAACCTGATCCACATACAGTCTGAACTATAACGGGCCTACAGGAAAACCTGATCGACATTCAGTCTGAACTATAACGGGCCTACAGGAAAACCTGATCGACATTCAGACTGAACTATAATGGGCCTACAGGAAAACCTGATCCACATACAGTCTGAACTATAACGGGCCTACAGGAAAACCTGATCGACATTCAGACTGAACTATAACGGGCCTACAGGAAAACCTGATCCACATACAGTCTGAACTATAACGGGCCTACAGGAAAACCTGATCGACATTCAGACTGAACTATAATGGGCCTACAGGAAAACCTGATCCACATACAGTCTGAACTATAACGGGCCTACAGGAAAACCTGATCGACATTCAGACTGAACTATAACGGGCCTACAGGAA
Organism: Scarus forsteni; assembly: GCA_036419115.1. Classification (NCBI taxonomy): domain Eukaryota; kingdom Metazoa; phylum Chordata; class Actinopteri; order Labriformes; family Labridae; genus Scarus; species Scarus forsteni. Next base: position 23,705,226 of record JAZDUH010000198.1, on the reverse strand, counting down.
AACCTGATCGACATTCAGACTGAACTATAATGGGCCTACAGGAAAACCTGATCCACATACAGACTGAACTATAATGGGCCTACAGGAAAACCTGATCGACATTCAGACTGAACTATAATGGGCCTACAGGAAAACCTGATCCACATACAGTCTGAACTATAACGGGCCTACAGGAAAACCTGATCGACATTCAGTCTGAACTATAACGGGCCTACAGGAAAACCCTGATCGACATTCAGACTGAACTATAATGGGCCTACAGGAAAACCTGATCGACATTCAGACTGAACTATAACGGGCCTACAGGAAAACCTGATCCACATACAGTCTGAACTATAACGGGCCTACAGGAAAACCTGATCGACATTCAGACTGAACTATAACGGGCCTACAGGAAAACCTGATCGACATTCAGACTGAACTATAATGGGCCTACAGGAAAACCTGATCGACATACAGTCTGAACTATAACGGGCCTACAGGAAAACCTGATCGACATTCAGACTGAACTATAACGGGCCTACAGGAAAACCTGATCCACATACAGTCTGAACTATAACGGGCCTACAGGAAAACCTGATCGACATTCAGTCTGAACTATAACGGGCCTACAGGAAAACCTGATCGACATTCAGACTGAACTATAATGGGCCTACAGGAAAACCTGATCGACATTCAGACTGAACTATAACGGGCCTACAGGAAAACCTGATCCACATACAGTCTGAACTATAACGGGCCTACAGGAAAACCTGATCGACATTCAGACTGAACTATAACGGGCCTACAGGAAAACCTGATCAACATACAGACTGAACTATAACGGGCCTGAATGTTCATCTTGTGCTCCTGGGTTTTTATGGCCAAGTCACTGTTCACATGGAAACACTTTCACCTAAAACACAAAGATTTTTGTCTTTGTATATTTAAACTCGATCTGCGTTCAGACGGAGACGCTGCAAACAAATGAAACTGCTGTAGTGTGCATGCTAGTCCAGTAGACGGCGGTGCAGGTCTGCAGAGAAATAGCGCTGCTACTATACACGTACAAAAAGAAAAAAGTCTACATATAACCAATATTTTTTATTTTGCTCACTTTAAACATGAAATCTCACAAACATTAAAGTGAGAAATCGCAAAGCAAACAAGTGTTAAGTTAGTGCCCGCATTAACCCCAAACAATCAACAAAATAACAACAAACTAACAAAACAAAACAAAACAAAAAAAGGTGTGGGCTGAAGACTTTGCCTAACCCTATGACTGCCATTGTAACCGTTTGGTCTATTATCGGCAACTGTCGTCATGCTGCGTTCCAGTAACCTTGGAACTGGGAGTGACATCATCTCCGACTTATCGGCATTCCAGTTGAAGTCGGAAAAAAACATGCCGATCTACCAGGCTATTGTTAGCTGTTGTTAGCTCGAGGGTGGCGAGGTTTCACCGAGTTCCCAGTAGGAAATTCGGACTTCGTGGGATGTTCCAGTTGCAGTTTCCTACTTGGAACTCGGGAATTCCTACTTCTGACTACAACTGGAACGCACCAAAAGTCCCAAACCAAAGCGTGTTTGTTGTGATGCTAATGAATGCAGCTCAGACCTTCCTCAGAACTCTGCATTGCTTTACAACTTCTTTTTTCAACAACTTACAGGATGCAAAGCGACGAGGTAATGTATCTCTTTCTAGTTACGTAGCGGTAGTTTTTGATGTGTGACAACAAGCAATTTTTGGTAAGCTTAGTATTGTAGTATGGCAGTTTGGTATGGTTCGCTTATAAGGGGTCCTGTCCCTGTTTAGGCTATGGGGCTTTAGAAACGGGGCTTTAAAGACTTGAAACAGGCATGCATGCACCTGTCCCCCCCCCCCGACCAGGCCCTGCAGAAGCCCTCAGAGGATCATCAGGAATAAAACAGTGACTCACGATCTCCTTGCTGTGTTTGTCGAAGGTCGCTTTCACGAAGAGCGCCCCCAGAGCGAAGCCGAGGGTGTCGTCGGTGTTCCCGATGCAGGTCTGCCAGCGAGGGGTGCAGGACTGCAACAAACAGAGACGTTAAAAAAAACACGACGTACAAACTGAAGGACATCACAGCAGGTCTGAGGGAGACCAGTCCCAACCTTTAAGACAGAGCCGAGGTCTGTAACTGATTGAAACTCCTTTAAGCGTAAAATAAGTTAGATTGGAGAATCTGAAACAGTCATGGAGTCATGGAGAATCAGAGTGAGAGGCTGCCTCCATTTGATTTTCTTGTTGTTGTTTTTACATTTTTTGTCCTTTATGAAGCACGAACAGAACATTAACTTCGCCACACTGATTCTGATTGTAGTGGAATTTGAAACCATCCAGTTTGGTGTTTGGCTGTGCCACGTCTACAGACCGAGTCCTGATTCTTCACAAACTCTGAGTGTGAGTTGCTGCGTCGTGCTGCAGCTTCCTCCTGTTTTCTGACTAATTTAGCTGTAAAAATAAACTCAGAGCTGCGTGCAGAGATAAGACGCAGTAATCAAAAACAGGAGGACATTTTTTATCATGACTGCAGAAAAAATGAGTCACCAGGTTTCACCGTGAGCACGAAAAAAGCCAAAATCAAGTCAACATCAGTTTACTGGAGTCAGTACAGAAATATAACATAGAAGTCACTCTTGGTCATAGAACTAGGGCTGAACGATATAGATAAAATGTCATATTTCATCTTCTATCACTAATATCATTAGATTTTATTTGATTACCCAGCCAGATGTGAAAACTTCTTTGTGTTGTACTCTAAATCAAGCTCTATCTGTACACTCATGCTAATTTTATATTATACTGCAAAACTTTAATAAAACAAGTTGGGAAAAAAATGTCATATTTCAATATTGATACGATACGATATGAAACAGGGTTCAGTGGAAACTAAGTATTTTTCTAAAAAAAAAGAAAATATAAAAATGTTGAAGGTGAAGTTTTATTTATAAGAAATCTATATCGTTTATATATTTTTTTTTCAACATTAACTCTTTCATGAATGGTGACCACTACAGTAGACAGACATTTGGAATACATTTCAGTCACACACACAGATCAGAAAAAAATGACTTAAGATGGTCCACAGGTAGAGACATAATGAAACAAAAGCCTCATAACTCCCCTCACTTATATATACATATATATATATTTGATAAGCGGTTCTTGAAAATATTTCACATATTTATCGGCTATATGCTGAATGATATTTAACAGGTAGAGGCACCTATGAGTGCCCTCCTTCCATTAATTAGATCAATACTGTCTGAAACAAAGTTAATAACACTGAGAACTAAAGTTAAAATAAAGCTGTTGATTAAAGTCCAGCACCTGGAAAAACAGTATTTAATAAATATTTAATCAAGTTTCTGTACCTTCTTGGTCCCGTAGAGACTCTCCAGCAGTTTGTCCTGAGCGTTCTCGAAACGTTGATCCAAACTGGCCACGCTCTTCTGAACCAGCGTCCACATCATGTAGTTATTCAGCAGGCTGAAGATAGACGGACGGACAGACAGACAGGTTAGGACAGAATAATTTAACAAAGAGCTGCAGTTCCCTCCGTGACCACCAGAGGCTGGATCCTGCCGTGAGACAATCTCCATAGAACCACATGCTAAAAGAAATCACCGAACTTTAAAGCAGAAATAAACAGTTTTTTTCCTTGATTATGTCTAAAGTTTAATACTGTGTCTGACTTAAAACAGCCTACAAAAACAATTGTGATAACATTTCTCACTTACAAGTAGCTCCCTTTGTTCTGATAATGCCCACAATATAATAACGAACAAAACATCTTCAAATCAAATGAGGAGGGACGATCAGGGCCAGAACAAATGTGTGATGTTTGTCTTTGGTGGCAATGCACAAAAAGATCCGTTTGAACATTTATTAACAACTAGAAACAAGATACTTAAATCCCCACTTTAAGACAGACATGAGCAAATTGTTGGTACCCTTCCATAAACCCTCATGGTCACTAAAATAACATGAAACTGACAAAAGTAAGAATAAATAAAAATTTACTAAAAATCAACAAATGAAAATCAGACACTGCTTTTGAATTGTGGTTCAACAGAAATATTTTAAAAAAAGAATATTAAAACTGGCCTGGACAAAAATGATGGCACGCTTTACTTCATATTCTGTTGCACAACCTTCTGAGTCCAAATATAACTATAAACAACTCGGTAAATTAGATTTATTTTATAGGAAATTGAGGCAAATAATTATCCTCTTTAGAAAACTCCCAAAATGGGAGACAACGGGGGAGGAGAGATGCATGTTTCGAGTGTTTGTGATTAACTGTGTACCAGTGCACTCTATTCATTTATTTATTTATTTATATTTTGTTAAAGGTTTGTCTGTGGATTCTAGTTTAATATGGATATGCACATTTGTTAAAGCAGCGACCACCAACTGGCGGCCCGGGGGCCACATCAGGCCCCTCAAAGCTTTCCATCTGGCCCCCTGAGAATCATTGAACAAAAAAGATCAGGGCCAAATGAACATATTTATTTATATTTAAATGAAACTTTGTATGTTTCATCTAAATGTTTGTACTTTAATTTTAGAGTTCTGACTTTAATCATAAATCTAAATTTAATCTAAAAATGCTGGCTTCTTGTTCACAGACTTTAAAACAAGTTTAACCTTTGTTTTTCTCTTCTTTTCTGTTGGTCTTTTTTGGCCCTTAAGGTCTTCAGTGTTTGCAAAATTAGAAAATTGTGTGAGATAAAAATGTTTTTTAAGGATTTTGTTTGTCATTAAATAACCACAACTGTCAATGGAAACTCCATGTGGCCGCTTCAGGACTGAGGAATGGGACTGATAAGGAATTACATTTTAATGGGACCAATTATTTCATTATAGTTGTTTGTGTATGATTGTGTTAATTATTACTGGTTTCTTAAAACTGGCCCCCAGAACATATGCTAAGAAAAAAACTGGCCCATGTGCGGATGTAGGTGATGATGTACGGGTAGAAATACTTAATTTTGTTACATTTGTATCATCATTTATTCTATCCTTAATGATTAAATAAAGAAATTAAATTAAATCAAGAATAAAATAAAATAAAATTGAATTAAATTTATTACTATTGATGACTAAACCTGTTTTAGAAGCCAAGTTTTTGGCTTTTATTAAAGTCACTGTGATGTTTTGGTTGCTGTTATTAAGGTTATGTCCACATTAGACCAAGGACCGTCATTGTACATTAACAACTGAGGACAGAGGGGTGCAGGCTGATGACAGTTTTTTCTTTTTCTTTTTTGTTTAGATTTTCTTGTTTGTTGTGAGTGTATGTTTGATGGGCAGTGTATGCCTATTTTGACAGTTCACATTTTGAAAAACAGAGACACAATAAACATTGTTAATCACAAAAAACCCCCAAAATGAATATATCACATTAGAATAAAGAACAGATGGATGTTGTTTGTTTTGAGCTTGTTTTCAGTAAAGAATCTGGCAACACCGACAGCAGCAGAGCCACATCATGTTCATGTTTCTGACCTGCGCTCCGTCTTGTTGATGAGCTCGGACACCTGCTGCAGGTACTCTCTGGCGTACAGGACGACGGGCTCGGTGTCGTTCAGCTCCAGAGGGGCAAGAGAGGACGACAGGAAGTCCAACCACTCCACAGCTGGAGCCAGCACCTAAAAACACCAACGAAGAAGAGACACATCACATACACTATATTTCCAAAAGTATTCTCTCACCTGCCTTGACTCACATATGAACTAAAGCTCCATCCCATTCCTAATCCATAGGGTTCAATCTGACATGGGTCCACCCTTTGCAGCTATAACAGCTTCAACTCTTCTGGGAAGGCTGTCCACAAGGTTTAGGAGTGTTTATGGGAATTTTTGACCATTCTTCCAGAAGAGCATTTGTGAGCTCACACACTGATGTTGGACCAGAAGGCCTGGCTCTCAGTCTCTGCTCTAATTCATCCCAAAGGTGTTCTATGGGGTTGAGGTCAGGACTCTGTGCAGGCCAGTCAAGCTGATCCACAGCAGACTCTGTCCTCCATGTCTTTATGGACCTGCTTTGTGCTCTGGTGCACAGTCATGTTGGAAGAGGAAGGGGCCAGCTCCAAACTGTTCCCACAAAGTTGGAGCATGGAATTGTCCAAAATGTCTTGGTGTGCTGAAGCATTCAGAGTTCCTTTGACTGGAACTAAGGGGCCAAGCCCAGCTCCTGAAAAACACCCCCACACCATAATCCCCCCTCCACCAAACTTTACACTTGGCACAATGCAGTCCCACAAGTATGGTTCTCCTGGCAACCTCCAAACCCAGACTGGTCCATCAGATTGTCAGATGGAGAAGCGTGATTGGTCACTCCAGAGAACGCGTCTCCACTGCTCTAGAGTCCAGTGGCGGTGTGCTTTACACCACTGCATCCACGCTTTGCATTGCACTTGGTGATGTGAGGCTTGGATGCAGCTGCTCGGCCATGAAAACCCATCCATGAAGCTCTCTGCACTGTTCTTGAGCTAATCTGAAGGCCACATGAAGTTTGGAGGTCTGTAGAGATTGACTCTGCAGAAAGTTGGCGACCTCTTCTTACTATGCGCCTCAGCATCCGCTGACCCCGCTCCGTCAGTTTACGTGGCCTACCACTTGGTGGCTGAGTTGCTGTGGTTCCCAAACACTTCCACGTTCTTATAATCCAGCTGACAGTTGACTGTGGAATATTTAGGAGTGAGGAAATGTCACCACTGGATTTGTTGCTCAGGTGGCATCCTATCACAGTTCCACGCTGGAATTCACTGAGCTCCTGAGAGCGACCCATTCTTTCACTAATGTTTGTTAAAGCAGTCTGCATGCCTAGGTGATGATTTTATACACCTGTGGACATGGAAGAGACCGAAACACCTGATTCTGATTATTTGGATGGGTGAGTGAATACTTTTGGTTATTAAGTGTAGGTGCAGATCTTAGCTGGGGCATCTTGACTCTGAAGGACTCTTTGTCCTTGAAGGTTTAATTTGAGCCCACATGTGAGGACCACAAAGAGACTCAGGTGTTTAGTGTGGACTCTCTGACAGACTCTCGGTCACCTGTACAGGTTAAATAACCAAAGTTTGAGTATCTGGGGCGTCTCAGCTCGTGAATAAAAGCGGTTCTGATGGATCACTGAGCCCTCAGAGCTGTAATCCCCGGTGTGGGAGCAGACTGCACCACCCGGGGGGGAGGCACTGAGATGAAAAACTAATCCCAGCAGAGTCTGCAGCAGCTTCAAACAGCCAAAGAGAAGAATAAATCCTCTGCAGAGGGAGCAGGGTGTGTTTGTGTTTCTGCTCAGGCTCTGGATCTGCTGTGTGTTCTGCTTCATCACGTTTGAGCTTCAATATTCAACAGTTTGTGTTTGGAAACACTCTGCAGCTCCACATCCTGATCTCATTAAAGGTCCACTATGCTGGTCAGCAGGTGGCGCTGCAGGATCAATCAGATAAACGTCATCAGAAGAGCCTCAAACTTTCTGCAGCCAGTTTGATTCTGTTAAACAGCTGTCCTAAAATGGCAGAGCTCCCCAAATGTACGACTGTTAGGAAACTGTTCAGCAAATATTGAATTAAATGCTTTATTTCAAACATGCAGGAAACCAAACACTGGTGATCACCATAAAAACATATGCATGTACTGTAAAAACATCCACAGTAATTACTAAAATCTCAAATTCATTTGAGAATTCCAGATGGATATCTTATTACAAGGAATTAGAAACACAAATAAATCACAGAATAACTTGAATATATGAGAAAATATCTGCCAATGGAACAAGCAAATCATGTTTTTTCTTGGTTATTAAACACTGAAATAAGACGTGTAGCTGGACATGTCAGGTAATTCTGGCTCACACTTAGTCTTGTGAGATTTTAAGAATTGACATTGGAGGAATTAACTTCCTAAGATTTAAGTTTTTGCAGGGTAGAGACCATTTGTCTTAAAAAAGTCAAAGAAAAATCCAAATATCAAACTGAAACTTTAACCAAACTTAAAGGATCACTGATGCACCATGGGGCAAAAGAAGTTTAATGTCCATAAAAAAGTTCTGTAGTTTCCGAAAGTCTATTTCATTAAAAATAATGAAGAAGATCACGGCTCCTGCTGCCTCTTCTGTGCTGGTAAAAAACATCAGCCCACGTCATTAGACAAACAAAAATAACAATAATCATAATAATAATAAACATGCAAAACAAAATACTGTATATACATATATATTCATCACAAAAATCTAACATGAATGAATTAAAAGAAAGAAAAATGTAGATAAATCTAACAACTAATGCTACTCATTGATTACAAATTAAAATAAACCACTAAATACAAATAAAATAAAAAAATAAACAGAAGCTCCAACAATGTACCAAATAAAAACAGGGATGTCCCGATCCAATATTGATACTGGCTATTGGCCCGATATCAGCAAAAAAAAAAAAAAAGATCAGATTATATCGGCCTGCATATAAAATATCAGATATAAGTACTCTTGATATAAGCAGTCCATTCTAATTAATTGTCTCTTTATTTAAGATGTAGAACATGTTTATCTTTAAACACAGTGGTTACTTCACAATTTAAACACGCTGTACGTGGTTTTATTTTAATTGGATGAAATGAAATTACTTTCCAGGGTCTTCTAATTTATTTTTTATTTATTTTATTTAATTGTTCTATATTCTTGTGTTTCAGGTTAAATTTATTGAACCCATTGGTTAATAACAAATGGCTCAGTTTTTCTCATACCTACCTCACCTGATCAAACCTTTTCTTACAGTCTAAACTACAAAATAAGTAACAAAAGTCTGTTTGATTCCTGCTGATATTGGATCGGATTGATATCGGTATCGGTCAATACTCAGGGCTGCAATATCGGTATCTTATAGGAGGTGAAAAAGTTGTATCGAGACACCCCTAATAAAAACAAAACAATGTAAAGAAGGTAAAATACTGATATCTCCCTTGTGCAGCAAGTTTACCTGCTAGAAAAGGAGTAAGATAAAGTATTAAATTATTTAATCCTACTCTTTTATGAACTCATACTACAGTCAAGTTTTTAATTCTTCACTATTGACTCAAAATTAAATTATTCTAATCAATAAAAACAATAAAAAGAACCTAAACTCTCATTCTTGTATTTAAACCAGAACTTAAACCATCCCTGACCTCAGGTTGGGCACCAAGACTCCAAACTGTGAGTAAAATAACAACAGTTTAAAACTGCATCAGAAATCTGCTTTAATGGTCATCAAATGGAGGCTCGAGGGCCACTCAAGGGCCTCCAAGGCCTCCCGTTTGGTACTCAGAACTTTATAATATTCAGTAAACATGAGGAGAAACAACAAACTGGAGTTTTAAGATTTTCTCTTTTTGTTAAATCCAAACATTCATCCAATTTATTTTAATTTAATTTAATTTTCATTTTATTTCAGTGTATTTTATTTTATTTCTTTATACTGTGCTGCTTACTGCTATTTGTTTTTTGACTGTAAATTAAGATAAGATAAGATATTCCTTTATTAGTCCAAAAGAGGGAAATTCCAGATTTACAGCAGCAGCAGGATATAAGAGAGATATCAGAAAGAAATGTACAAATGAAACAATTAGTAATTAAAATAAAAATAAAAATAGCATGAATATAACTAAAATGAAAATAAATTAAAAGAGCATGAGCCTTTAAGCAATATCAGCTTCATTATGAAAGAAAAGAAGTAAAAAAAATTAAGTGGAAATGAGGCTCTGAATTATAAGGGGGTATAGACAGTATTAATTATAAACAATATTTACACCACGGTTGTGGGTATATATGTCTTCAGGTGCATGATGGGAAATACAGCAGTAATATTTAACCCTGTTCGACATCAGCCTGCAGAGTTTTAACCTCTTCAGCACCAAAGTACTTCACCATGTTGTTATAAAACCTCTCTTATTTTGCTCTGCATCACTTTATGACAACAGTCCTTTGCAGAGATGATGTAAAAATGTTGCATTATTCATTTTTAGAGTTTTACAGCCACTCCAGCATCATTCCAAAGAGATATTCACAATTTAAAAACCTGTTTTATTTTAGGCGAGGATGAAATTTTCCAATGATTCTAGCTTCTATCTTCATTTCTGTAACACATATACTGATAATTCACATCTGGACAAATCTCTAAAGTGTTACTTAATAATTCAAACAGACCTTGTAGTTACAGAGATTCACTCTTTTGTTTATGAGGATGTTATTTTGGAGCAGAAGGCTTAACAAAGGGATGAACAGGTTAGGGTTTGAACCGCAGACTCATACGCGGGGGGGTTATGACCCTGTGATTTGGGGCAGGAGACGGTGGATCCACGTCAGAGTCGGCGTGAACCGCTGCCCCACCGTGCGGTCTCTGAGCACAGAGAAAAGGTCGAGCTGAACCTGCAGGGACGCTCCTCTGAGGTGTTCATGTGTTTACATAATAACCTGTTATCTAACCTCGCTCTGCGCCGCCGAGATGGAGGCACATAGCAACAGCTCTTGGCAACGGTTGCCATGGTGACCCCAGAAGCATCTGCATCCCTGAAGGACGGAGCGCTGCAGGGAAGAGGCCGCACTGAGAGAGGATGCTGCATGTCAGAGGCTGCAGACACGGAGGGAGACGTCAGGTTTAATTAAAGAAACGAGATCGATCGGACCGGCCATCAGCGGGAGAGAAGAATCACATCCTCCTGTACGCTGCTGTGACTCTGTTACACCGATCAGAGGCTCAGAGAGAGGGTTAGGCTAACAATAGCATGCCAATGAAACATGATCTAAACCAGTCCTCCACCTGCTCCAGTGGCCCCCCAGTCACCAGATCTCAGTCCAGGATGTGGTGGAGCAGGAGATTCTCATCATGGATGTCATGCTGTCATGGGGCGACCAGATCAACTGTCTGGCAGAGGTCGTCATTAAATTCAGGGACATTTAATGTTTAAAGAAACAGAACAAATCAAATCATTGTCTGGTTCCTTTAACATTTCAGGGAGCAGAGAAAAGCAAAAACAAAAAACAGATATTCTCTTGGTGTGGGATTGAAAGGGCAGTTGATTCTGTGATGACATAAAAATGCACAAATATTTGGGATTAAAATCAATCAGAAAAGTCAGAACTGTCTGTAAAAAATGCAAAAATTACTTTGTAAAACAAAAAACATGTTGGTAAATAACAGACTTTATATGTACATATTTATCATCATATCAGTAAATGGTTAAGTTAAGTATTTAAAATAATGGTAAAAATAATAGTAGCTTTCAGCTTTTTAAACCTTTAAAACCCACAAACAAAATATCTGTTCTTTTGGTTTGTTTGTAGTTTTTTCTGTCTCATAAAACATTCACAGAAACAAACAATGAAGTGTTAAGTTCATTAAAAACATTATATTTTGCTGAGTTTAATGACTTCTGTCAAACTGTTGAGCTGGGAGTTAAGTGCTGCATTTTCATTTGTGGTATCCGCTACACTCGGCACAACTGAACATATAAGAAAAAAACTACCAGCACTGTTTTCCATCACAGCATGGCTTTGTGAACCTACATCCTCTAATAAACAAAAAAGGGACAAAGGCGATAGAGCTGCCCGCCCCTTTGTGGCTTTTGGTGACGTTTAGGAGATCAACTTTGTTCTAAAGCAGCAAAACAAGATCAGAGGAGGGTTTGGGAAGTCATACAGCATCTAAGAGCCGACAACATGGAGCGTTGACACATGCCCTGACTCATGGTGACCTGTTTCGTCTCGGCTCAGCTCTTTTAAAACCGAAGCTGTTCCAGGTTCGAGGAAACACCTGAAGGGAAAACCAAAGCAACCAAGCCAAGCTAATGGGGCAAATCCGTACTTGTCAGTGGCCACGGTTACATGATGTTTTTTTAAATTCTGAATTAACTATTAAGAACTAAATAATTCAGAATAAAAGTTTTATCCTTCCTGTTTACATGGAAATAGTAATTCCGAATTAAGGTTTACAAGGAAAACACGTTTATACACCATTTTTCAAGGCCTGTGGTTGGGAATGATTCTGATTGGACAGGAGCGGACGTGACGTATTTATGTATTTACATTTACCGGAAGAAAAACTCCAGTTCAGAGTCTCCACCAGGGAAACCTCATCCAACTTGGACGCTTCAGCTTTAAAAAGGTCAACATGTCAACGCTTACGTCTATCCACACCTTCATTATTTCCAAATCTTCCAAACTGTCTCAGCTTGTGTCCACCTCAACATGGCCTTCCTGTTTCCATCAGCGTCCCATCATCCCGACAGGACAAGAAAACAAGCATGAAATTATTTAATTCAGATTTAAAATCAGAATAAACAGCCACTTACTTCGGAATAAAGTTTCATTTGGAATTATTATTTTCATTTGGATTTCAGTGTTTCCATGGTCATTTTAAATCTTTTTAAAGAGGATTTAACTTTTATTCTGAATTTAAGGGGAATAAAAGTTCTTATGTAAACCTAATGATTGTCACTTTTCCCTCAACGACCAATCAAATCAAGAAGGGAAACCTCTTATGTCTGATTGGTCAGCAGAGGAGAAAGTGATCTGACTCGTCTTTCTAACAGAACCATTTAAGGTCGACAGTAACCTCTGATGTCAGAACCTCAGTCTTAAGGTTCGTAACCATGTTTTAATTCTGATATTTCCTTGAATAAAAGTAAATATTAACAACAAAAACTATTTGAAATGACCAATCAGATTAGTGATGCGAGTGGACATGAGTGTGATGGTGTTAGGGTAATGTTTGTCTCTTCATATGAGCCATGTGATTGGCTGCAGACCACAGCCTGTGAAATCTCAGCTATAATAATACTATAATTATTTCCGACCACATGACCCCGGCTCAGGACCATCAACTGGCCGACGGCTCACCTGCAGCTCGGAGATGGTGACCTTGTGGTAGATCTTCTCCTCGTCTCTCCGCTGGTCCTGAGGGACGGTGATGTTGGCGAGCGCCGTCTCAAACTCCAGGATCTGCTGCATCTGGAGCTGCGTGGAGCTCCGGTCTCCGCCCAGCAGCATGCCCAGCTCCACCATGTAGTCCAGGTACGCCACCAACACCTGGATTGAAGACACGACTCAAGTCAACACTGAGGAGGCAGAAGGTTCCAGAAAGACCTGAGAGAAGAATCCCACCTTCTCATTGGCTGTCTTATTGAGGTAATAATCTCTGGACGGCAGGAAGAGCCCTGATTGGTCCACCTGGGCAAAGGAGATTGACAGGTGAGTGTCAGCCTTGATCAGACCTCCTCGTGGTCCGGTCTGGTTCTGGTTCAGTTACCTGGATGACGTTGCTGTTGGAGTTTTTGGGGTCAGCGCTGACGGACACGCTGAAGAAAGGCTGAGCTCTGTACGGACCAGAAACCACCTTCAGAACCTCCATGAAGTTCTCCTTGTCCCAGGGCCCGGTCATGTTCCAGCCCCCGATCTGGAGAGCAAAGCAGACTAAAGGTACTTTTCAACAGCAAGAACTCTTACCAGGACCAGGAACCACTGAGCATTTACAAGCCTCTCAGCCTTTATTATCAATGTTTATTACTTAAACATATTCAAGTATTTATTATTGTCTTTAAATCTTTTTTATCTACGATTCTAAAAACAGCAAGACAATAAATAAGTTTTTCAAATGCACTTGCTTCTTCTTGTGTATTAAAAACCTCTCAAACTAAAAATACTTAAATAAAAAGTTACAAAAACAACTGTTTGCAGCAAGAATAAAGAAAGATCCAGAGACTGTCTGAAGAGACTGAATTTGGTAGAAAGCATTTGACAATCCACCAAAAAACAGTAATAATAGTAATAATAATAATAATAATAATAATAATAATGATCGTATTAACATGTCAACAACAATGTCTCCTCTCTCATCTGTCCGCATTTCAAGCTGATACCATTTACGGTATCGGAGAAGATAATTTTTCTGTTGGGCATACTTTTCACCTGAAATTTTACTTTGAAGGGCAAATTGCCGACTTCCTGTTTGAGAAAGGTCAGGGGTGTCAGCACGAGATTTGTGGGTCTTGATGAGACAAATGTTTTGATGTTGGTTTCATCTCTCTACTACATTCCTAGTGGTCGTGAGGTCCATTTTAGTGTTTCCAGGTGGCACTAGAGAGCACATTTTGGAATGTTGGGGGTTAATTTTTCCATTTTATAAAATTTTTTGCTGATTCTGAGGAGCTTGCCAAATTTGGTGAGTTTTTGAGCATGTTTAGGGGGTCAAATTAGGGTTTAAAGACCCAGGGCGTAATAATAATAATAAGAAAGAAATGATACAAGAACAATGCTCTAGCAAGAAGAGGTCCTTCCCCTTGGGCGAGGACCCTAATAAGGAAGAAATGAAGCAGGAACAATAGGGTCTAGGTCTAGAAGAGGTCCCTCCCCTTGGGCGAGGACCCTAATAAAATTAATAATATAATAATAATAATAATAATAATAATAATAAAAGCAGGTAAGAGTGGAAAATGACAGAAGCAGAGAACAAAATAAATAGAGAATTAGCAACAACTAAGATAAAAAGGAAGAAAGAAATTAAAAAGGCTAAAGCTTCCGAAAGATAAAAGGAAATTGGAGATAAAATAAAGTAAATACAACCAAAAGAGGATAAAATTAAAAAGATTTTTTAAATTAAAGAATAAAAGACACTGCTTGTGAAACTGTTTAAGATGAAAAATAAAAGCAGCGTCAGAGGATTAAAAGCACACTCAGGTGGAGATATCTCCTGTGAAAGCACTCGGATACAAATGAGTTTTTAAAAGAGATTTAAAGGAGGACAAAGAGGTCGCTAATCTGATCTCCTCAGAGAGTTTGCCCCACAGGGTGAACGTGGTTCCCTCTTAATCGTTTTCAATCATTTAGGCCGAGGTGAAAATCAACACCTCGAGTGTCTTTTTTTTGTTTCAGTAGGGGTGTATGTACATAAAGGTGGAATATGTTTGTAACTGTGAATGTAACATCTTATAGTCATTATGTTCTAAGGAGCATTGGCTCCTAAATAGGTGGTTGAATCTTGCAAATATTAAATAAAACCATCATAGCAGGACATGGTATTAAAAAGGGCTGGGATTAAATCAGTTCATTCTTCTTTCTATTCTTTTTCGAGCATGTGGAGACGTCATCAGTAGTTTTTCTTAACTGTTTTCATGGCAAAAATTCAGATCTTAGCAAGGTTATTTGTCTTATTTCAAGTTAAAAATTTAAAAAATACAGACTAAAACTCCAAGCTCATATGATGAGTCCAGATGGACATATCATTACAAGGAAAAAAACAAAAATAAAGCACTGAATAACTTATTATCAGGAAACTTCTGCAGATGAAAAAAACACTTTAATTTCCTTAACTACTTAAAACAGCACATCACACTTCTAAGACGTTGCACAATTAAAATTTTTTCCACATTGGCAGATATTTAAATTCATTGCAAGCAATTTATGGTTTATTTTTTTGTTTAAAATAATGAAATAAGACATGTAGCTGGACATGTCAGGCAGTTTTGGCTTACAATAAGTCTTGTAAGATTTTAAGAACTGAATGTTAACGGATAAGCTTCCTTAGATTTGAGTTTTTGCAGAGTTCTTTAGTTTTGGTATGTCTGTGTTTGTTTTTGCATGTTTGAGACAAAGCATTCATTCATTTTGTTTAACAATCAGAGGTCGCTGACCTATGTGCTGTAATCATGGTGACGGTGGTCTTACCTTGGCGATGAGGTCCATGAGAGGCTGAGCTCCCAGCTCCTCGATCCTCTGAGTGTTCAGACAGGACAAGTAGTAGGACTGAGTCTTCCTCTCGGCCTCGCTGCTGCCGTTAAACGTCCCGTTCTCTAGAAAAGACAAACGGGAAAATATCAGAAACATGATCACTGGTGTAAGAGTTCCTGTCCTGATAGATCAGCTGTGTTACTGTCACTTTAAGAGGCCACAGGTTCACAGGTTTAAGTCTGCATTCACACCTCAGGGCTCCAGAGTGCAACCATTTTAGGTGAACATGCACCCAAAATTTTAGGAGAACTCTTACAAATTCAAGTTGACAAAAGTAACTGAGGTACACACAGAAACGTACGCACACACACACACACACACACACGAAGAATAAGACCATCCAGTTAAATGTTATGTTGTTGGTTGTTAAAATCCAGATATTTATTTCATTTTTTAGTTTTAGCACATTTTCTTTTGAACATTTCTATTTAACTTGACATGTTTGAATTTGAAATGTTAAATTTCAGTTCAGTAAAGCACTTTAAGCACTTTTATTTGAAAATGTTTTATTTTGCTTAATGTTTTAGTTTGAATTTGTAAATTTCATTCAGTGAAGCTCTTTAAACAGTTTTTCTTTCAATATGTAATTTTGCTTACATCCTATTCTTGTTTAAAAATCATTTACATTATATAAAAATAATGGAGAGTGATACATTGGTGACCTTTTTGGAGTTAAAGGTGACACTATGAATAATTTGGGTGCACATAATTTTTGTGCTGGTGCACCTTAAAACATTTTTTAGGTGTACCGTTGCAACCAATGCAAAAAAGTTAGTCTGGAGCCCTGACACCTGCAGCTGGTTTGTTCTGCTTTTCCCACTGAGTGAGTAAACAATGCCACGCCTGCTGGTCACACAACATTCTACCAACACATGAGCATAAATGTTTGAGATGGCGAGGGGCAGAGGGGCGGGGCTAGGGCATAGGTATGATGTAGGTATAGCTTTAGACTCTGCAGCATGATCGAGTTTTTACCCAGCAGGTGTTTGAGCAGCGCCTGGTTCTGCTCCCAGATGCTGTTGAAGGTGGACCAGCGGGACCGTCCGTCCGGCAGCGGGTTCTTCCTCATCCAGCCTCCGCAGGCAAACTGGTAGAAGTCTTGGCACGGGTCGGCGCTGCGGTCCATCGCCTCCACCATCTGACTCGCCACGGTGACGCAGGCTTCAGAAAGGCACAGGCCACGCCCACTGTCTGCATTATAAAGCAGAATAAGAACTTTGGAGAACATAAAAAGTGGTCCGGAGCTGGAGCTAAAACATTTCTGTACATCTGCGTTCGAGAGGGACCAGGATGAAAGGAAACAAGGAGGTAGAGGAAAGGAAAGAGGAAACAGGAATGAAACAAGGGTGTAATAAAGTAATGGAGAAGGAAGTAAAGGCGGAGGTGAAGGAGGAAAGGCGGGGTCGGGAAAGGAAACAGAAGGTGGAGGAGGTGAGAAGATAGAAAGGAAAGGAGGGGATATGAACCGGAAAGAAGGAGGAAACAGAAGACAGAGGGAGAAGAGGATTCTGGGAGAGATGGTTGATGGTGAGAAAGAGAAGACAGAAGGATTTGTCTGGTCAGAATCACATAAATGAACTTTTCAGAAAAAGAACAGCAGTTATTGAGCCATGATGGAGGCAGAAGAGTGAAGGGAATTCAAACAACAGCAGAAATAAAATCTCCATCATGGAGAGAAAACTTTAGGAAAATGTCCTGGAAGTGTCTGCTCCCCTCTGCAGGAGAATATTAATAATATTAATCCCCTTATATAATGATAATATTTTATAAATTAGGGACATCAGCCGAAAAATGAATTACTGACGAGTATCTGGTGCACAGGTCAACAACTTAAAGCCTCTGTTTAGGAGCAGAAGTTGTATTATCACTTAAATAATGATGACAGATTATTTATCATCAATATTAGACTTATCATAATGTGTTATCTGCTTTTGGTCATTTTCTTACTGCTGTCAAAACTGTAATTATAGTGAATGTTGCACTGAAACTTGATTTGAAGAAAGTTGTGAATCAAATTGAAATCACAATATGCCAGATCTTTTCCTAAAATCGTTCAGCCCTAATCTTAAAGCACCGTAAACCAATGTGAATGCTGAGTCATCAAAAATAAAACTATAACCAAACATGGCTTCAGGTGTTGGTGTGGTCTTACCTGAGCTGAGTCCGAGTCCCAGGACCAGGAGGCAGGCCAGCAGGGCCAGCAGAGCAGCCAGCAGCAGGACCGACAGAAGAACCTCCAGCTGGGTCCTCCGGCCAAAAATGTCCACCCCGCCTTTCCTGAAGCCCACCTGAGAGGGACACAGAGACAAATCAAACGCACCCATCCAGCAAAATCAACCCTTAAGTCCAGTTTGGTCCTGTAGTGTGGAACCAGGTTAAATAAATTTGGCTGTGTTGTTGTTGTAGTTTAACTAAACACACTGGCATCCTGAATTTAAGAGCTATGAAACAGTATTTTAAACCACTTCCTGTTCATCCATTTCAAAATAAAACCTGAAACCATTACAGTTTTTTGCAAAATAAAAGTGTTATTTCTAAAGTTTTGACAAAATATATTTGCGCTTTGAACGTGCTGCCATCTCCTTATCACACACTGGACTCCTCTGTTTTTTACTGTCTAGTATGGCAGTGGTGTTTTTTTTCCAGAATAACAGCAAGAAAAGTCTCCGTCTCCTCCTCTGTCCAAACGCACCGCGCCATGTTTACTTCGAGAGAAGTGATCATGTGACCAGGCACGTCACATCCTGTGACGTATAAGTGCAGAAAAAGTGTTTCCATTGCACTTTTGCGATATATTTTAAAATCGAAACGTCTGAAAATCCACCTCATGAAAGCGTAAAAACTGTTTTAGCGATATTTTAGTGCTTTTTCTAAATTCGGGTGTTTCTATTACCAGTTTTTTATTGCACTATTTACATTTTGCTCATATCCAAGGGGAATGGAAACACACTTAGTGTCCTAATGTTTGTGCTCAGTAATTTATCAGTGTTGGTCTTGTTTCCGTCCAATGATCAAATTGTGAGTGGAGACTTTTCACAATGATTGACATCAGTAGGGGTCAGTGACATTTGGGGGTCGATCAGTTTTCATGGGGACGTTGCCCCCCTGTGCCCCCATGGCAGCTCCACCCCTGTTTAAAGGTGAGGGAACAAGAAGCACATTCCTTAACCTGTTCAGCCCCTTTTTCAAGCCTTCTGCTCCAAAATGTGTATCTGTGCAGCCACAAGGTCTGTTTGAATTATTCTGGTGTCATAATAAAAGTAAGACTTGAGAGATTTGTCCAGATGTGAATTATCAGTATATGTGTTACTGGGACAGAGTAAATGAAGATAGAAGTCAGAATCATTTCAACATTTCATCCTCCCCTAAAATAAAACAAGTTTTTATAGTGAATATCTCTTTGTAGTGATGCAGCTGCAGCTTTAGAACTCTATGAATGAATGTGAAAATATGTGAACATTACTTCTGCCAAGTTTGAGTCTGATAAAGTGATGCAGAGCAAAGTTAGAGAGGTTTTACTACAGAGTGGTCAGGCCCAATCTTGGCACAGTTTGGCTCCATTAGTCCCATTTGACATTTCTGATATACCAAACTTTGTTTCACTTTTATGTCACTTTGGTGTTCATTACACCCAATTACAGCAGTTTTTTTTATATTTTTCTGCTTATCTGTGGCAGTTTTTGACTCTTTTTGCACAAAAAAAAAAAAGATTTGGTTTGTCCAAGTATGAATCAAAGTGAAACAGATTTGGATATTTGATATTTAATTTTCTTAGTGTTGACATTGTGTTTGGTGTGTGTAAAAATGGCTTACAACAGGGCTGTTCAATTAGAAATTCAGAGCTGGGCCGGACATTTTTGGCAGACAACGAGCAAAGGTATCAACTAAAAAGAGACATAAATAGATAACAGACACACTGGATATTAATTAACTTATTGCCACATCCAAAGGGCACAACTCAGTAAGAAGGAGTACTTAAAGTAAACTTCTGCTGACTTACTGTTTCTTTAAATGTAACACTTAAAACAGATAACCTCAACACATTATGACATGTAAACAAAAGCACATGTTAAGGTGTATGAACATAAAAAAGTGCAGATTTAAAAACTTTTGGTCACATTTGTAAGTGCATTAAAACTTACTTGCTTAACAGCGATCCTTTCAGAACGTGTTGCGTTCAATGTCAGTAATAATGTTGGAGTTTTTGTAAGACCTTATCAGTGTTTGTAAAGTTTTTTTTATTTTCGCGCCGGACTAAGTTCCAATCACTTTCATTTTGGGCCACTCAAGGGTTGCTGTCGGGCCACATGTGGCCCGCGGGCCACTGATTGAACAGGGCTGCCTTCTATGGTTGTGTAACTGTAACGCTCCTGTTTGATTTGAAGTGCAGCATGACTATATTTCTACATTTAATAGTTCACTTTTCTCATGTTTTTGTTGCTGAACAGGTGAATCTAATGTCAGCCCGCCCCGTCCGAGCTCCTGGTCCTACAGCCATGAGCCCCGTTTGCATCATCCTGACTCAGAAACCTGATCCTCAGACTGAGCTGAACCTCCTCAGAGCTGCTGTTTGTCCTCGGTCTCGTGGTGATCCAGACCCCCCGCTGCTCGCCTCCTTTTGTGGCCTCTTTTTGTTTTCTCAGAGCGAGCCCCCCCACGGTCTGGCTCGCTGACTGTCCTGGATCTGAGTCTCTGGGAGTTTGAGAGTCCACCTGGGACCGCTTAGCTGTGGAGGATTTGAGGAGATTTCCTGAAGACACGAGGAGTTTTATTTATAAAACTCATTTCACCGTCTGACCGAGCGAGACTCTATCTTCTCTGAAGGACACAGAGACGTCCCCTGTCCTCTTTTCTCCTTATTATACAACATTAACGATGCAGCGAGTTTATAAAATATCTAAATACTTATCTGAGGGAATGAAAAGGAACAATACTTCTGTTACTTATGATCTGATGAGAGTTCTGCAGGTTAAGAAGCTTTTAAAACAAAGACTTAACCCTTTCATGCATGAATTACTAAATCCAAAAGGAATACTTTTTCAATGCTTCTTTTTTACTTTCAAACAAGTAAAAACTCATAGTCATTTTTTTCAATGTTATATTTTGAAGTAGTTTTACATCTGTCCACTACACCATGCATCAACATAGTAATTTAGTAGAACTTAATAAAGATGCACAAGAGTACATAAAAAAGCAAAATCTGAAGAATATACATATATGTATTGCTGTTTAATCAAACTATTAACTTGGGTATTACACCAAAATTCAAAATAATAATAATAATAATAGTAATGTGATATCTAAATACCAAATGTGCCCTTCATCAACTGTTTTGGATTTTGGATGCAATATCTCGATATGGTAAAAAAAAAAAAAAAAATGATAAAATTTATATGAAACTTGAGGGAAGGGTTTGGGAGCTGGTAGTTGGACTTAGCAGGCTACTGCAACGTAAAGGGTATAAAATGTATTCCAGATATCTGTCTACTGTAGTGGACATGATGTATGAAAGGATTAAACACAGTTTTTATTATTCATTTTTCTTTCTCTGAATTTTACTTTGTGAGAAGACAAACTTTTAAAATATATATTTATCATAAACATATTATCCTTAATTCCAAAACAGCTGAACAATTGAGTGTTATTTTTATCAACAAAATATTAAAATATGTTTGTCTGTGGACAACACAATCGACCAACCCACATCTGACAAAGCCCCAAAATAACAAACAATCTGACCAACAAACACAACCATCCGACTCAAGAACAGCATCAAATAATAAAAACAACCAACCAACCAAAACAAACAGCCATCCAAGCAAAAATGAACACAAGCAGCCATCCAACTGACCAGTTTAAAAAAACAAACCCACCAAAATGAAACAACAACAACAACAACAAAAAACAATTCACAAAAACAACAAACTGACTTACCAACCAGTCAGCAACAATTCAAACCAGGCAAAAAGATCCAACTGACCAAACCAACAAATAAACAAGCAGCCATCCAACCAAAGTAAATAATCCAACCAACCACCAATAAACAAACAAAATTAACCGTCCAACTGAAAAATTGTTCAACAAAATGAGCCACTAACCAATTCCACAAAAAACAACCAACCAACTGATTTACCAACCAACCAAATTCAAACTGTCCAACCAACCCAAATCAACCAACTTAAGAAAACAGCTGATTAGTCAGCTAACCAACTCAACAAACTATCCAACCAACCACGAAACAAATCCAACCAAAACAACCAACCAACAAGACAAAAATATTGAACTGACCATCAAACAACCAGCCAAACTATTGACCAAATCAAACCCACACCAAAGTAGCTCACATTTTATTGTTACATCTATAAGGAAAAGTTCATGATAAAGTTTCCATCATAATATGATTCATGACCCTGAAAACCACACCTAGCACTCAGAATCATGTTATCATCATTAGTCAGACAGTTATTGAGCACAAATGATCATTTGCTAATGTTGGTTAACTGGATCACCACCAAAAACTGATCATTTGGGCAAAATCAATTTCCCCAAAATCCGTCCAGCAGTTTTTGTGTAATCTTGCTCACAATCAAACAAAGAAACAAAAAAAAAGGTGAATTCAGTACAGTAAAATAAATTAGAATACAATATAACATAATAAAATATTAAATAATGTAACATGATACAGCATAGCTAATAAAAATAAGATAACAGTAAAACAAAGTGTAATATAATTACATCCATTTATTATCTAACAGCTCAACCTTTTTGGTTGTTTTGGAGTTTATCCTCTTTAAAGTATTTTTTCTGACCCCTCCAGGCCACCGTAGACTTTTGAGAAAGAACATCAAACATCCAGACTGTTGGAAATAAACATGACGAACAGATTCAAGAAATCAAACCTTATTTATAAATCAGGATGTGTTTTATTGATTAAAAATGTGCAGACTATCAGATGTGTCTGGAACTGAAATATAAACAAACAAATATAAACTCATGAGGCCTGCTGTCACCAGTTGGCATGGTCACCAAATGAAGCGTAACACCAGTCAGACTTGTGGTTTGAACAGATATAAAAATAAAACTGCTTTGGCACAGTAACATTTAAAAAGAAAGATTTCATGGAGCTGTAATAAAGTCATCAACAGTTTGTGTTTTTTTCTTTACAAGGATGTTTTTATGAAATTCACACATGTGGACGAGATTATTTTAGAAAACAGGAGAAAACGGTTAAAGATGACCGCCTATATGAAGAAGTGTGTCAGTGGAAGATCAGGCCGTGGTGAAACAGCAGCCTGTACATGTAGAAGCTCCAGGTGATGTGGTCACAGATCAGTCTGACAGTGTTACGCTTCAAAGAGTGACCGTGTTAAATGGAGTCTGCAGCTGCTGTTTTCATCAGTGTTCTTCTTTTAATCAGCGTTCTGAATATTCTCTGATGTTTGGTCGCTCATTAGGACAACCTCCGCTTTAGAGAAATGTTCAGCAGCCAACATGATGAACTTAAGGATTTACAGGAAAAGCTCAGTATTTATGAAGTATTTTTGAAGAACTAACCACAAACAGGGCAGTATCGTACCAGGAACAAAGGGTATTTTCTCCACCTATGAGAACTCCCATCAATAATAATACCACAGTTTAAGAGTACACTACCTAGAAATGTTTTTAAGTGCATTAAATTAAAAAAAAAAGAAGTTCATCTGGACCAAACAAACTGAAGTCACCTATTATATTTATATATTAAATATTTGTCACATAATGTGCTATCAATTAGTCTACAACTGGCATCTGAAGTTGCCATCTTGTTACAACAGCTGAGAGGGAGGCAGAGTGATTCAGCAGCTCACTGCCTGGAAGAATACGTGACGTGAGTCGGTTGGTTCCAGATAAACTTCATATTTCTGAAAACTTAGTGCATTTAACAACATCTCTATGTAGTGTACTCTTAGGCTGTGGTCAAAAAGTCATTTTTGCTTAGGAAAGTTCCTCATGGAGTGAAATGAACCGGAAGTAGTTTGTGATTAGAGCTGTTCGAATAGTTTAAATGCTTAGGAAAGGAGGCTCAGTGCTTCCTTTATTATCTCCTTTAGCATCGGATACACCAGACCATCCTTTAGGAAAGTGGAGGAGATTATTCTGTCCCACAATTCTCTGCAGCAGCAGCTTTTATAAACAGCGTGTTATCCAAATTCAACTGAATAATGACGAACAAATCCCTCAGACCATGTGAGTTCCCTCTGCTGTTCATCCTTTCTAAAGTTTACCAAAACCTGCCTTAACTTTCCAGCAGTCTGATTCTCTGAAGAGAGCAGGATATGAGACATTTGATGATGATTCTGTTTTAAACTTGGTTCAATATGAATCATTTGTACTCTATTAGATTGTGGTCTTAACAGTTTGTGCCTTTCTTTCCTTCAGTTCATTTATTTTCATGCACTGATTGGTGTTCATGTTGATAATGAGAGGACAGATTTATTTACATCCTCACTTCAACATCGGTTATGCACACCTCATTTTTACCGGGTTGTTAATGTTCAAATTGTCTAAAGGAACAACATTGTCATGATACATGATGCATGATGTATCTTTTGTAGTCCATCTTCAGAAAATTGTAGTTTCACTGCAGCAGTAACATCCGCCGTCACATGATGACGTAGCGTAGTGAAAGTGTAGTTGGATTCTCTCTGCACGCCAGTTTTCCTTTCCTAAGTCCTGAATGAATTCTCCTTTCTAATTTCCTTAACCTCATGACGTTCTCCATCAGGGTTAAGGAAAAGAAGATAGGAAAGGGCTTAGGAGGTGACAATTCGACCGCAGCCTTAAACTGTGGTATTATTTTTTGATGGGAGTTCCTGAAGCGGAGAAAAAATCCTTTGCTCCTGCTACGATACTTCCCTTGTTGTGCGTAACAGACTCTTTAAGACGCTGGCTGTGTCTGAAATGGCATACTAACATACTACAAACTCATGTGTATATACTGTATACTACAGACTATAAGTATGATTAGGATGCTAACTGTTCACACTGTAGTATACTACTAAGTTTCCCATGATGCATTTCAAACCACTGACGACAAAAATCAGAAGCACACCAGGCTATCAAATATCCCTGTTGATTCATCACATTTGAAAGTTCAGAGAGCATTTTAGGGGAGAAAGTCACCACGTAGAATACCAAAATGTGGTCATTTGAGCCATAAAACGCACAGATACAAATTTCATTTCAGCATTTCGAACATTCCGTTATGCGCCCCATTATGCTATCGAAAAAACTTCCGGTCTGCTCCAAACAAGAGTCCAATTTACAAAAGTGTTAAAGAACTAACAGGAGATAATAAAAGATGCTTTTATTTTGAAAACGGGAAGTTTGTTAGTGGCTGATTTTTAGCTGAATGCTGGTCGGTCTTGCATGGCGCAATGCATTATGGGGCGTTTGAGTGTGACTAGTATGCCCACCTCGCATACTTAAATTTTTTTCCGATATAGTATACATCCGGGTATTTCTCACACACCTAATTTTTTCATACTATCTAATGTGAACACACTACATACTCATTATGACATCACACTTAGTATGAGTAGTACATTAGTATGACATGTCGGACACAGCCTGTGTCTTACTGAGGGAGAGGAGAAAACTTTCTACTGCATCTGATGGACTAAGTGGCCACATGGAGCTCAGACAACCACACTTCAAAAATGCTGAATTGTCCCTTTAGACACAGATCAGCTCGCACACCATTTAGTTTGTTACACCTGAACAGAGGCAGCAGTTGTCTGGGCAGTTAAAAATCAGAATCTAGAGCACAGAAGGACAATCTCTACAAATATCACTGAGCAGGTCCCCCTCTCTGACTCTGTCCACTGTCTCTGTCTGTCCAATAAAGACATTTAGAGACAGAAAAGTCCATATTTCTGAGGACGGAGCTTCAGTCAAAGAAAATCTGTGACGGACAAAGACTGCAGGTCAGAGCAGAAACAACAAGAAACCAGAACCAAGCAAAGATGTTCCAGCTGAGCAGAACTCTCCATCATTTAGTTCAGATCAGAATAAAGGACATTCAAGTCTGAGCTTTGATTTGATCAGTCAGGGTCCAAACGGATTTATACCCTCAAAACTCCACAGCAGGTCCTCTCAAAGGTCTGAACATAAAGATCCACCATCCCCGTCTCAGTGGACTGTCCCTTTGGAGGATCAGGAGCCGAGGTGGACCCTGAGGAAAGAAGCTTCAGCAGCAGGTTTTAGTTCAGTTTGAAGGTCACAGAGACCTCCTGAGGACAGATCTTCAGTGGACAATTTATATTAAAGAATGGAAACATTCTCTCAGTGAAGGTGTGTGTGAAGGTGTGGATGTGTGTGTTAGTATCAGGATCAGAGAAGGACAGTCGTCCTCCATCCCAGTCCAGACTCACCCGGATCTTCTCTGGATGCTTCATCACTAAGAGGACAGAGGTTGGATGTTCTGGTGACCATGCTACGTATTTATAATTAAATAACTCTACTCTCCATAATCCAGAATATATGTCTCCCTTCCCCTTGGCAGACTCTGGTAACACACCCAGGTTCCAGTATTTACTGTCTCCAACCTGGACGTCCCAGCTGTGAGCTCCAGAGTTGAAGCCCTCAGAGCCCAGGACAGAGCAGTGAAAATCAAACCTCTCTGGATTATCAGGAAGTTCCTGCTTCTCTCCTTGTCTCATGGAGGTCAGATCTTCAGACAGGATGAGGTCTGAACCAGCAGTGTTTGGGTCGAGGATGACGGGGCTGTAGGAGACCAGGTCCTTCATCTTGGTCCAGATGTTGAAGCCCAGGTTGCCCAGATGTTTGGCCTGGTCTATCAGAGCTCCTGAGGGCAGCTGTGGATCCTCCAGCAGGGGGCGCTGCTGCACTCTCTCCACTGCAGCCTTGTAGTTCTTCAGGAATGAGATGTCTCCAGCCTTCAGCTGCTCCTCAGTGTCTCTGAGTGTTTGTGAAAGAGCTTCTATCTCTCTGCTCAGAGCCTCCACCTGCTCCTTCATCCTCCGGCTCTTCTGCTCCTCTTCCTCCCTCAGAGCTCTCAGCCGGGCCTCCTCTTCCTCCTGCAGAAACTGGTGGAGCTTCTTGAACGTCTCCTTGATCTGAGCCTCTGTGTGTCGGGCCTGGACCTCCACGTGTCTCAGAGTTTGATCAAACTTCATTCTGACTTCTTCATGAAGCTTCATCTTCTCCTTTAAGGGCTGCAGGAGCTCCTGAAGCTTCTTCTTCTGCTGTGGAGCAGCTTCATTGATGGGTCTGAATGTGTGCCCAACATGTTTCTCTGAATCTCTGCAGACCAGACACAACGGCTCCTGATGGTCCAGGCAGAAGAGAAGGAGCTTCTGCCCGTGCAGCCTGCAGAAATCTTCTGAAGCTCCCTGATCTTTCCACTGGAGAAACATCTCACACAGGTTCTTCAGACTAAAGTTTGGATTGAAAGCCTCCTTCGACTGTCTCCTCTTACAGAGTGGACACTCCTTGTCCTCCTTGTCCTTCCAGATCTTCTCCACACACTCTCTACAGAAGCTGTGGCTGCAGGACAGGATCACAGGATCTCTGAAGATCTCGAGGCAGATCGAGCAGCTCAGTTCCTCCTCCATCTTGGACGCCATTCTGTCTGAGCGTGAATGAGAGTCTCAGCAGAGGAACATGAAGCTGCTCCGTCCCTGAGAGTCTCTCTCACTCTGGTTGGACCTTGAAGCTCTCCGTCAGTCTGTGGAGTCTGGAGACATACTTTATAAGGAAACTGATACCAGTTTACTTCACTCTCTAAGTACAAACTAGACAAACACAGAGTGTGTAAACATATAGAAACAGAAGCAGAAACTTGTAAAGCAGGATTTAAACTCTAAAATAACAGTTAAAATTAAGATAAGGAAAAGGAATAAAAGATGTAAAATATTTACAAGAAAAAAGAGACAACAAACAAGAAGCAAAGGTCACAGGTGCGTGTACAGTAGGAGGATGATATGTGCAGTGAATGATCATATTTACAGTAAACACATTTGCAGTTTGGAGTTCAGCATAGAAACAGCCTGGGAGAAGAATCTGTTCTGGTGCCTGGTGGTTTTAGCACATTGCTCTGTATCGCTTACCTGAAGATCTCAAGGCAGACTGAGCAGCTCAGGTCTTCCTTAAACGTGGACGCCATTTTGTCAGAGAGTGAATCAGAGTCTCAGCAGAACAACAGGAAGCTGCTCCGTCCCTGAGAGTCTCTCTCACTCTGGTTGGACCTTGAAGCTCTCCGTCAGTCTGTGGAGTCTGGACCTGCTGGAGGTGTTGGTGTTCCCACAGTTCTCAGAGTTCCCAGACCTCCTCCTGGTGTGGAGCTCGTCCTGTTTTTAGTCTTTAGTCGATCTGACAGCGTGTGAGCATCTCCTCTGAGTCAGCAGAAATCACAGTCTGTTATCTGGTTTGTTAGGTGTGATAAGGTGAAGGGGGCGGAGCTTCTTCACAGCAGGATCACAGGAGGGTGCGTCATGTTCCTGTCAGACTCTCCCTGGACCATAAAGCTCTCTGGACTTTGTCCTGCTCCCTGCTGCTGAGGTCTGAGGTCTGACCTACAAAAGCTCCTACAGCCATCAGGATCAGACAGAAACCAGAGACACCAGGACCCCCTTCTTCAAATCCCCCTGACTGAAGAGCTCAGCTCTGGTGGACTTTAATGCAGCTCAGATGGTCTTCAGAGAGAGAACCGAATGATCACTGACTAACCCTGCAGACCTGGTCTTCAGCAGAGGGGCCGACTAAACCACCAAACATGATCCATGAAGCCAAAACTATTATCCCTCCATGGAGGACACAAGTCCAGTTAGTGGCTGATTACACAAGGCCTAATACGGCCAAATCCAAAGAGTTCTTATTGCTTTTTTGCCTCCTGTTTACATTGGAACAGAACCTGGAGTACTTAAATCTACAAACTTATGAAACCAGGGTCCAGGGTGGAGAGTTTTCTAAACGCTCCTCCAAGCAGTTCTGTATAAACCAGAGTCAGAGCGTTTCAGGGTGAAACAGACGTCACCACATGTACTATTTCAAATGAAGGCTTTATACCTTTGTTCCCCAGTGCATTTTTTTTTCTTTCTTTTGATGAAAAATTCCCAGCTGCTGCCCGAGCCCCCCTCACCATTTCCATGAAAATTTTCTAGTTGGGTGTTCGGGCGTGTTTATCTATTTTTTCATGTTTTCTTTATCTTGGGGCCACTTTTTTGATTCGCTTTTCATCCTAGGGCTTTGAGAAAACACCACAAATTATACATTAAAACGTGCGGCCGATTATCCGATTAGTGTTCTATGACTTTTATGAGAATTTTGTGAAATTTGGCCGAGTGATTTGCGAAAAGACTGCAAAAAATGTCCCATTGAAAATGAACTGGGAGACTCCTCGAACACACCAAAAAACCCAGTTTTTCTCACCACTACTGCATCACCATTCTTTCACCATGGAGATCATTCAAACTTTAAAAGTCTGCCATTCTTATCCTTTCTTCAGGAAGGTATTCGGTATGACGATAGGGTTTACGTTTTTGGTCAGCGAGTCTTCAAAACTCACCTGCGTTAGTTAAATTTACCAACCAACCAAATTCAAAAAATCTGACCAAACCAAAAACAAACCAAACAACCCAATCAACTTAAGAAAACACCTGATTAGTCAGCTAAACAACTCAACAAACTATCCAACTAACCACTAAACAAATTCAACCAAGTAACAACCAACCAACAAGACAAAAAAATTAACCTGACATACCAACCAAACCAACAAAGTCCCATCACCAACCAACCAACCAAACACCAAACTACTGGCCAACTCAATATTAACCATAAAGCCCTCTAAAAGAGCAAACCTCCACCAAAGTAGCTCACATTTTATTGTTACATCTATAAGCAATAGTTCATTATAAAGTTTCCATCATAATATGATTCATGACCCTGAAAACACACACCTAGCACGCAGAGTCATGTTGATATCATTATTAGTTAGACAGTTATTGAGCAAAAATGATCATTTGCTAATGTTGGTAATCTGGATCACCAACAAAATCTGATCATTTGGGCAATTACCAACATCTCCTTAAAATTTCAGCAAAATCTGTCCAGTAGTTTTTGTGTAATCTTGTTCACAAACAAAGAAACAAACAAAAAAGGTGAATACAGTACAATAAAATAAAATTAGAATACATTGTAACATAATATAATATTAAATAAAGTAACATCATACAGTATAGCTGTTAAAAAGGCTCTTGTTAATCATCCAGTTCTAGGAGCCTGCCCCTTTAAGACAGCAGACTGCCGGCAGAGAGCCAGAGGAAAACGTGCTTCTGCATGCTGCTGTGAGATAGAGACTGGCCTTCGTTCCTAGCTTCAAAAGGCATCTAAGTTAGTCTGTTCAGAATTTGATAGCAGTGGGACTTGTGCGTCCATGAAACAAGTGAGTGCTTGTGGTTTACTTTGGAGTTTATTGCAAGAACTGGGCGAACTTATGCTGTTCACTTGTTAGAATGTAGTTCGGTTCGAAAGGTCATTCAATCCTTTGATAGCTAATCTATATAACATTGTTTGCCAGTAAGTTGTGTTTAGCATAGCAAATAAGTGAAAGAGAGAAGATCATGTATGACACACATGTGCACAGTAATGCAGTAATTAAGTCATGAGACTACATTAAAGGCAGAGTGTGCATTTTCAGTTTTGTATGAGATGACATCTGTTAAAATAACTGCATACTTGCATACTCATTCCAGTTGTATTTGTTTCCTCTGTTTATTATAGAAACCACACTTATTCCACCCAAACCCTGTCCAAACTCCTATCCTTAAGAATAAAGGAACCTCAATTAATAGTGATCCAACTCTTTCTTCAACTACCACCATAGTTCTTCTGACCGACTCTCCACATTGATTTGCACTATCCTACCAGCCTAAAAGTTTACTATTTTTCAATAGCTAAAAAAAACAATATAACACAGTAAAACAAAGTGTAATATAATTAAAGCTGCAAGCAGCGTTGGTCGGGTCCTTGCTCTGTCGCAGGTTCCTCCTGCCCGTTTAACCTCCATTTTGAGGGTTTCTTCCCTTTTCATCCCTTTAAACTGCTCTAAGTTACACTGATATGTGTTTCTGCAGCTCTGTCAGGAGCCTCAGTTTTATAATGGCTGTGAATGAGACATTCAATCGTTCCTCCTTCAGTTCTACGATCAGCTGTGGACATCAAAGGGAGAGAAGAGTGACATCATCCTTTGGCCAAAGTTGCTCTGAGAGAATGAGTGGCAACTTGTGAAACACTGCCTCACAGACGCCACAATCTGGACTCAGTGTCTTTGAAAATATGATATTTTAACAGCAAATGTTTCAGGAATCATCTATGTGTTTTATAAAGCTGTAGGACTGTTAGTTTTTGTTTATAGAGGCCTAACTGCCACCGTTTGTCTGATTTGTGTTTCTTTGACCCTCCATTCATTTGAATGGGAGAAGCTGTGAACACTGTATCAGGGCATAGCAACTTTGATAGCTCCCTTTGGAAACGGTTTGAGAAACAACAAATTCTTTCATATCAGCAATGCCTCCTCTGTCATCAGTCCGCTTTTCAAGCTGATATGATTTACGGCCTCAAATGAAATAATTTTTTTTATAATTTTATGTTGAAAGGCAAATTGCCGAGTTCCTGTTTGAGGTAGGCTTCCGGAACCTTCCCAGGAACTTTTGCATCTTGATAAGACAAACAATACGACATTGGTTAGATCTCTCTCCGACATTCTTACTGAAAGTTACAGCTGTTTTACTGCTTTTTTTGGTCCATAGGTGGCGCTACAGAGCATATTCTGGACAAATGTTTTTTTTATTTACATTTTTTTATGCCATTTGGCATGTGTGTCAGTTTTGGTCTGGCTTTGAGCTTGTTAGAGGTCTCAAATTATCATGTGAAGTGGGGATCTTCATGTGAGCTTTTATTTTGAAGGGCAAATTGCCACTTCCTGTTTGGGATATTTCAGTAGTGTCAGCAGGTGATTTGTGGGTCTTAATGAGTCGAACATTTTGGCATTGACTTGATCTCTCTACTACATTCCTAGTAGTAGTTATGGCCATTTAAGAGGTGTTAGTCAATAGGTGGCGCTAAAGA
This sequence comes from Scarus forsteni, assembly GCA_036419115.1. NCBI lineage: Eukaryota > Metazoa > Chordata > Actinopteri > Labriformes > Labridae > Scarus > Scarus forsteni. Next base: position 23,673,331 of record JAZDUH010000198.1, on the reverse strand, counting down.
GCACATTTTTGGATGTTGGGGGTAAATTTCTTCATTTCATCAAATTTTTTGCTGAGTCTGAGGTGTCTGCCAGTTTTGGTGAGTTTTTGAGCATGTTTAGGGGGTCAAATTAAGGTATAAAAATGCGGGTAATAATAATAATAATAAGAAGAAGAAAGAAACTACACAATTACAATAGGGTCTTTCCCTTCTGCCAAGGACCTCTTCTGGCTCTTGTGTCAGTTTTGGCCTGGCTGTGAGCTTGTTAAGGTTGTCAAATGATCATGCACTGTTGAAATGATCAAGTGAGCTCTTATTTTGAAGTCCAAACTGCCAGCTTCCGGTTTGAGATACGTTAAGAGTGTCTCCTTTGGGTGAGGACCCTAATAAGAAAGAAACGATACAAAAACAATAGGGCCCTTGCCCTTGCCAAGGGCCTCTTCTAGCTCTAGTTAGAAGAGGTCCGTCCCCTTTGGGCGAGTAACTCAGTAACATCCATTGATTATTTAACAGCTTATCTTTTAGGGTGTTTTTGAGTCTATCCTATTGAAAGTATTTGGTCTGACCCCTTCAGGCCATTGTAGACATTTGGAGCAAGAACTGCAAACATTCAGACTGTTAGAAATAAAAATGATGAACACATTTCAGAAATCAAACCTTATTTTAAATCAGGATGTTTTATTGATTACAAATGTGCAGACAGATGCAGAGGAAGAATAAAGAGTTGAATAAATCAGACAGAGCTCATGTCTTAAATAATCTTCTCACTCTAAGACTCTTTGTTCAGGATCATTCACTGTGATGCTGCTTTAAAAACACTCTGATCTGACAAACTTATTCAGGACCACACCGCTGTTACAGCCTCACATGTCACCATGCTGACTGGTGATCCATGACCTCTGTAGTTACCATAGTAACAATAGGTGTTGACACCAACAAGAGTCCCTGCAATTTTTTAAATGATAGGATTTGATCCAGATTATCAGATATGTCTGGAACTGAATATAAACAGAGAAATATAAACTCATGAGGCCTGCTGTCACCAGTTAGCATGGTCACCAAATAAAGCCTAACACCAGTCAGACTTGTGGTTTGAACAAATACTCTTATTTAACTACTTTGGCACAGAAACATTTAAAAAGAAAGATTTCATAGAGCTTAAATTTATTCATCAGCGTTTTTTTTTTTTGTACAAGGATGTTTTTACCAAATTCACACATGTGGACGAGATTATTTTAGAAAACAGGAGAAAACGGTTAAAGATGACCGCCTACATGAAGAAGTGTGTCAGTGAAAGGTCAGGCCGTGGTGAAACAGCAGCCTGTACATGTAGAAGCTCCAGGTGATGTTGGTCACAGATCAGTCTGACAGTGTTACGCTTCAACGAGAGACCGTGTTAAATGGAGTCTGCAGCTGCTGTTTTCCACCAGTGTTCTTCTTTTAATCAGCATTCTGAATATTCTCTGACGTTTGGTCACTGAGCGTCCACACAGAGAGACGCTCCTTAGGACAACCTCCATTTTAGAGAGACGCTCAGCAGCCAACATGATGAACTTCAGGATTTAAAGGGATAGATCATTTCTTTGAAGAACTTGCCAAAAATAGGGAGGTATCGCACCAGGAACAAAGGGTGTTTTCTCCGCCTATTAGAGCTCCTATCAATAACAATACCACAGTTTAAGAGCACACTACCTAGAAATGTTTTAAGTGCACTAACTTTCAAAATATAAAGTTCATCTGGACCTAATAAACTCAAGTCACCTATTCTTCCGTGCAGCGCTGTCATGAGCTGCTGCATCACTCCGCCTCCCTCTCAGCTCTGACAACAAGCTAGCAGCTTCAGACGTGGGTGTTAGCCTTGTGTAACTTCTATCACATGTTGGATTTCTTTTGTTTTTACTCTAAGCAGTGCGAAGAAGAGACCATGTAGGAAATTAAAGACGAGTGATTAGTACAACAACGATAAAGTTCCATTCACTTTGGAGTCAAGAGGTTACCTGTATGAGGAAAAACTGGTGGAAACTGGAGGTCAAGAAAGACTCAGTAATACACAGTGGTGCAGGTGTAAAAACTGCAACTCAAGGCTCACGGACTCTGAGTGCTACTGTTGCCACGAGTGGATCTACTGAAGTCTACTACTAGACTTCCCTGTCTGATATGTACTCACAATCTGTCAGGTAATGAGAGATGTAGGTTTGGGTTTCTGTTGGTTTAAGCCGGGCATCCACTGTGCAATTTTTGGCCCTTTTTCACACGATTTTTCACCCGTGCAAGTATTTTGGGGATCGGGCCGAGTTTTGGCTCAATTGTGCGTCCACATCGTGTAGTATACACGAGGTAACGAGAAGCGATTAACACCTCACGACCGCCTCCGATCTACAGAAAATCAAACCTGTTTGAAATCCTGGTCGCCCCTTGTGAGGCTATGTCACACTTCACATGCACAAACGTTGATACGGAAGAGAAAACAAATGCACAAAATAGAGCAGCATGGCATCACAGTGGACCTGGACCCAAACACTGGAGGGTCGACTTGTTGAGCTGTGGCAGGCACAGCAGAGCCTATTCGGGCAATGTGTTTTTGTTTGTTATTCATTCACATCTGTGAGCATTCGACCACTTTCCACGTCTTCTTCTACTACTATGTTGCATTGTGTTGCATTTCCGGATACAAGAGTCCGACCTGTGTTGTGTATTATAAGACTAAATTATATTATAGGTTCTTATAATACACCCATGCATGTTGTACATGGACGAAGAGCGTCAGCAGTCAGATCACATCCGAGCATCGGATCGTATAGTGTGAGAAGAAGAACCTTGAGCTGTGAACTTTTAACCCCTGCAGTTCACTCAATTCAGTATGAGCAGCAGCTGAACGCTGCAATCGAAAAAGTCGTACAGTGGATGCCCGGCTTTATGCTGATGTAACGACATGCCCTTATGTAAAGAAATGTGGTGAAAGCTGAGTTCTCCATGATGCACATCTATTTCTGCATCAAGGGAAGCATCACAATAACCCCATCTCCAAAATATTTGTCATATAATGTGCTATCAATTAGGCTACAACTGGCATCTGAAGTCGCTAGCTTGTTACAACAGCTTGAGAGGGATGCGTAGCGATTTACCAGCTTATGACAGCGCTGCCTGGAGGAATACGTGACGTGAGTCGGTTGGTTCCAGATAAACTTTATAGTTCTGAAAACTTAATGCATTTAAGAACATCTCTATGTAGCGTACTCTTAAACTGTGCTATTATTGTTTCATGGGAGTTCCTGAAGGCAGAGAAAATACCCGTTGCTCCTGGCACGATACTTCCCTTGTTGTGTGTAACAGACTCTTACAGACTGTGTCTTACTGAGGGAGATTAGAAAACTTTCTACTGCATCTGATGGACTGAGTGGCCACATGGAGCTCAGACAACCACACTTCAAAAACACTGAATTGTCCCTTTAGACACAGATCAGCTCACACACCACTTAGTTTGTTACACCTGAACAGAGGCAGCATTTGTCTGGACAGCTAAAAATCAGAATCTAGAGCACAGAAGGAAATTCTCTACAAATATCAGTGAGCAGGTCCCCCTCTCTGACTCTGTCCACTGTCTCTGTCTGTCCAATAAAGACATTTAGAGACAGAAAAGTCCATGTTTCTGAGGACGGAGCTTCAGTCAAAGAAAATCTGTGATGGCCAAAGACTGCAGGTCAGAGCAGAAACAACAAGAAACCACAACCAAGCAAAGATGTTCCAGCTGAGCAGAACTCTCCATCATTTAGTTCAGATCAGAATAAAGGACATTCAAGTCTGAGCTTTGATTTGATCAGTCAGGGTCCAAACGGATTTACACCCTCAAAACTCCACAGCAGGTCCTCCCAAAGGTCTGAACATAAAGATCCACCATCCCCGTCTCAGTGGACTGTCCCTTTGGAGGATCAGGAGCCGAGGTGGACCCTGAGGAAAGAAGCTTCAGCAGCAGGTTTTAGTTCAGTTTGGAGGCCACAGAGACCTCCTGAGGACAGACCTTCAGTGGAGTTACAGTAATAAAGAATGGAAACATTCTCTCAGTGAAGGTGTGTGTGAAGGTGTGGATGTGTGTGTTAGTATCAGGATCAGAGAAGGACAGTCGTCCTCTGTCCCAGTCCAGACTCACCCGGATCTTCTCTGGACGTTTCTTCACCGAGAGGTCAGAGGATGGATGTTCTGGTGACCGTGCTTCATATGTATAATTAAATAACTCTACTCTCCATAATCCAGAATATATGTCTCCCTTCCCCCTGACAGACTCTGGTAACATACCCAGGTTCCAGTATTTACTGTCTCCAACCTGGACGTCCCAGCTGTGAGCTCCAGAGCTGAAGCCTTCAGAGCCCAGGACAGAAGAGTAAACATCTAACCTCTCTGGATTATCAGGAAGTTCCTGCTCCTCTCCTCGTCTCATGGAGGTCAGATCTTCAGAAAGGATGAGTACTGAATGAGCCGTGTTTGGGTCGAGGATGACGGGGCTGTAGGAGACCAGGTCCTTCATCTTGGTCCAGATGTTGAAGCCCAGGTTGCCCAGATGTTTGGCCTGGTCTATCAGAGCTCCTGAGGGCAGCTGTGGATCCTCCAGCAGGGGGCGCTGCTGCACTCTCTCCACTGCAGCCTTGTAGTTCTTCAGGAATGAGATGTCTCCAGCCTTCAGCTGCTCCTCAGTGTCTCTGAGTTTTTGTGAAAGAGCTTCTATCTCTCTGCTTAGAGCCTCCATCTGCTCCTTCATCCTCCGGCTCTTCTGCTCCTCTTCCTCCCTCAGAGCTCTCAGCCGGGCCTCCTCTTCCTCCTGCAGAAACTGGTGGAGCTTCTTGAACGTCTCCTTGATCTGAGCCTCTGTGTGTCGGGCCTGGACCTCCACGTGTCTCAGAGTTTGATCAAACTTCACTCTGACTTCTTCATGAAGCTTCATCTTCTCCTTTAAGGGCTGCAGGAGCTCCTGAAGGTTCTCCTTCTGCTGTGGAGCAGCTTCTTCCATGGGTCTGAATGTATGCCCAACATGTTTCTCTGAATCTCTGCATATGCTGCACACCGGCTCCTGATGGTTCAGGCAGAAGAGCAGGAGCTTCTGCCTGTGAAGCCTGCATAGGTCTTCTGGAGCTTCCTGATCTCTCTGCTGGAGAAACATCTCACACAGGTTCTTTAGCGTAAAGTTATAAGGTAAAAAGTCTTTCGAGTGTCTCCTCTTACAGAGTGGACACTCCTTGTCCTCCTTGTCCTTCCAGCTCTTCTCCACACACTCTCTACAGAAGCTGTGGCTGCAGGACAGGATCACAGGATCTCTGAATCAGAACCAGAATCAGAATCAGCTCTATCGGCCTGGTATGTTAGACATACTTTATAAGGAAACTGATGCCAGTTTACTTCACTCTCTAAGTATAGACTAGAGTGTGTATAAAGAGAAATAGAAGCAGGAACTTCTGTAGCAGGATTTAAACTCTTACATAACAATAAAAATTAAGGTAAAGAAAAGGAAAAAAGATGCTCAACATTTACAACACAACAAACAAGAAGCAAAGGTCACAAGTGCGTGTACAATAGGAGGATGATATGAGCAGTGAATGATCATATTTACAGTAAACACATTGGCAGGACTTCAGCATAGAAACAGCCTGGGAGAAGAATCTGTTCTTGAACCTGACGGTTTTAGCACACGATGCTCTGTATCGCTTACCTGAAGATCTCAAGGCAGATCGAGCAGCTCAGTTCCTCCTCCATCTTGGACGCCATTCTGTCTGAGCGTGAATCAGAGTCTCAGCAGAAGATCAGGAAGCTGCTCCGTCCCTGAGAGTCTCTCTCTGGTTGGACCTTGAAGCTCTCCGTCAGTCTGTGGAGTCTGGACCTGCTGGAGGTGTTGGTGTTCCCACAGTTGTCAGAGTTCCCAGACCTCCTGGTGTGGAGCTCGTCCTGTTTTTAGTCTTTAGTCGATCTGACAGCATGTGAGCGTCAGCAGAAATCACAGTCTGTTATCTGGTTTGATAGGTGTGATAAGGTGAAAGGGGCGGAGCTTCTTCAGAGCAGGATCACAGGAGGGAGCGTCATGTTCCTGTCAGACTCTCCCGGGACCATTAAGCTCTCTGGACTTTGTCCTGCTCTCTGCTGCTGAGGTCTGAGGTCTGACCTACAAAAGCTCCTACAGCCATCAGGATCAGACAGAAACCAGGGACAGCAGGACCCCCTCCTCAAATCCCCCTGACTGAAGGGGGTCAGGGGGATTCGTCCCTACATGCAAGTCCAGTTGGGGCCTGTTTACACGAGGCCTAATACGGCCAAATCCAAAGAGTTCTCGTTGCTTTTTGGCCTCCTGTTTACATGGAAACACTACCTGGAGTGCTTAAATCCGCCAACTTTTGAAATCAGGATCCAGAGTGGAGAGTAAACTCTCCTCCATGCAGCTCCGTGTAAACCAGAGTCAGAGCGTTTCAGGGCGAAAGGCTGACGACACCATACGCGCAGTACTCTTTCACATGAAGGCTGTGCACGGTCGTTTTCCTTTACATTTCTTTTTTTTTCCTTTATCTTCCAACCACTGTTTTGATTCGCTAGTTGCCCTAGCTTTGAGAAAACCCCACAAATTATATATCAACATGCGTGGTTGGGTCGATCGGAGTGCCATGACTTTTGAAAAAAAATCGAAAACTTTGCCGAGTGAATTGCAAAAAATAAAAATGTGAAAAAAGTCCCATTAAAAATGAATGGCTAGATTGCTTGAACACCCCAAGGGCTTTCACGTAGCTCTTACGGTTTGTGAGTAACAAGCCGTTGTTCAACAGCATTCAAGAGGCAAGAAAAAACATTAAGAAAACCTGTAAAAGTAAAACACCTGTGTGGCTTTGACTGTTGGTTACCATGACAACGGAGCACACTCTGCCAGGTGATTGGCATCAGCTAATCAGGCCACATGAATAAGGTCAAGTGGCATCTCTCATAATTCTCTTAACTATTTCATTGTTACAACGTCCAGTTTTCACATCCACACATCCATGCCACCAAAGACAGTCACAGTCCATTTTTAGCCATAATGTTACCACAGCTGTTAGGGAGGGGAATCACCACCAGGTAGATCAAGAATACAGCTCAAGGTCACATGCCGGGTTATTGACATCAGCTAATCAGGCCACATATGACCAAAACACTTTAAAAAATATTCTGCCATCGCCACTTTGTTATGAAACTATTTCACTGTGTCATTGTGCAACTGCACGCTGCTGCAGGCTGGATTGTGAAGAAAAGTTCCTCTCTGCTGCCCGAGCCCCATCACGATTTCCATGAAAATTGCCTTGTTTGGGGTTCGAGCTTTGCAACAGGCCACGAGCCACCTATGTTCTCCCACATGTTTATTTATTGATCTTTTTTGCTTCATCTTGCGTACACTTTTTTGATTCACTAATGGTCCTTGGGCTTTGAGAAAACCACCACAAATTATCCATCAAAACGTGTGGCCCAGTCCCGATTGGTGTACTATGACTTTTATAAGAATTTTCCAACATTTGGACGAGTTATTTGAAAAAAACTGCAAAAAATGTCCCATTGACAATGAATGGGTGACTCCTCAAACACACCAACAAACAAAGTTTTTCTCACCACTTCTGCATCACTATTCTTTCACCATGGAGACCATTCACTTTAAAACACAGCCATTCTTATCCTTTCTTCAGGAATGTGTTCGGTATGACAATAGGGTTAACAGTTTTGGTCAGCGAGTCTTCAAAACTCCGGCGAAATTCTACTAAAAAATCTGCCCTCTACAGTGTATGAATTTCAACGTCAGAGGGTGACAGACCTGATTTCTTAACCCCTTAAAGAATTCTGAACAAACTGCAACAACGCCAAAACAATACATGGGACAGGATTTTTTTTTCACAGGAAGCAGGTCTTGGGTTTCTCTCGTGATAACTCTGTCATTTCTCACACTATCTTAATAAAAATTGCGTAATCATGACCCCAAGACATGTTCAACGCTCATGGTCATTTTATTTTTCACCTAGCACTAACGGGGATCGAGTAAGACAGCATTTAAGTGGCAAGACAAAAGCATGAAGAAGGTCTGTGAATGTATGTGTGTGTGTGTGTGTGTGTGTGTGTGTGTGTGTGTGTGTGTGTGAATTAAGGACATGGGAGCTCAGTTTTAACAGGACTCCCACTTATAGTGTTTGGAGACATCAGTCTGTTATGGAGGGAAAAAAACACCAAGTATCTCAAGAATACAGCTCAAGGTCAGATGCCAGGAGATCATCATCAGCTAATCAGGCCACACATGACAAAAACACATGAAAAAAGTCTCCTGACATCTCTACTGTGTTGTTCAACCATTTCAGCATGTCACTGCACAGCTGCCGGCATGACTGTAATGAAAAACTCCCGGCAGCGGCCCGAGCCCCATCACGATTTCTGTGGAAATCATCTAGTGTTATTAATAATGACGTGTGATGTTACTGAGTTTTATTTAATGTTCAGCTGATCATAAATCAGTGCAGGAGATGTTTTCAGATATTTGAGAGGAGAACAGACAGAAAATCCACGAGAGTCAATAAAAATGTTGAGATATGAAATTGACAAAAACTTATCAGGTCTTATCCTGATTGATGTCCGAGCTCAGTGTGTATTGGTGTGCACGTGTGTGTTTGGCGTGCACATGAGTGTTTGTTCACTGACCTCCACTCTGTCAGGAGACGATGCTGCCTCAGCTGGAGCGTCCGACACTTCCTCCTCCTCCAACGTAGCTCTCTTGTAGCTGGACATCTGAACAAACACACAGAGACGTCCTTGTTAACGCAGACGAATCAGGAAATTGTCCAATAATCTAATTTTCATGAAGGAATCAGAGAAGAAGACTGATCACCCTCTGCAGCAGTGAGGGCCGGGAGCTCGGTTGTAGGCTGTTGTTGTTGTGAATGTTACGTGTTTGTATGTTGATGACCACCATTAGCTCTGGGTTTATTTACCTGGTGGAGCACAGCAGTGTGATTTTCTGCTCCACATCTGAACTAAGGTGGTGGTCGTGTAGACTTAGGCCTGGACCACACGTATATGGATATTTTTTTAAACGGATATCTTCGTCCTTGTTTTAAAAAAAATGAAAAAAAAACTCTGTCCACACCCCAGAAATGTCTCTGTCCATAGGAAGAGGCAAAACTGAAAACTATCACCTCTGAAGTCTGCAGTGCCACGCCCGGTCGATAGGTGGCAGGTTAGCAAAATATGAAAACCACAGAAGAAGAACTTTATGAGCATGCTCAGTCAAAAACAGGAAGAAGAACCAGTCTAATGTCTGCTTGGAATAAACTACAAAAAGACCACTTTTGCAAAAGAGATTTTTAATCTCAGTGAGGTTTCCCTGGTTAAATAAAAATAAATTTAAAAGTGCAATGTACAGAGAGATAGCGCGGTACATGTCGGTCATCGTTGTTGTTGACAATTGTTGCTACAGTGGCTTGTTGCTTGGTGGTTGACGTCGCTACATGGATCCACACAACTGAATTTTTTTTTTTATTTCTCCACTTTTTTTTATCCGTTTTCAAATATATATGGGTGAAATTGTCATGTTCATGTGGTGAGAGGCCCATTGGACAGAAAAATGTGCATTAAGGAATATATCGTATTAGTGTGATCCAGGCCTTAGAGTTGTGCGTTGGATTCGTTCACTCACGACAGTCAGTCTGTGTAAAAGCAGCAGAGCCACAAACCTCCTCGACTATCTGAAAGAGTCTGAACACAAAAGCTCATGATGCCTCCACCTCAGAGTTTGGGCTGAAGCTGGAGCAGCAGAGGTGAAACAAAAACAACCAATCATGTTGTCAGTCATTGAAAAAGGAAAGTGAGGCCAGCAGATTTTAGTCAAACAATGGCCCTGTTTACACGGGTAGTTTTCCTCAATCTGATTGAAACTGATCGGATTAAGTGAATCTGATTTGATCTGTATACATGAACTCTGAGTAAAGAGTTCAGTCCGTGTTTGCATGGCCCCAGCTGAATCTGATTGTATTGTTTTTTTGACATGCGCAGGTCACTCTGCCACTACCTGCAAATGTGTAAGAGAAGAAGAGGAGCACTTCCTGCTTCCTGTTTACCCCTACAAAGATAGATCCATGTGTCGTGTTTTGCTGGGCTTTCTATTAAAAAGTTTGTTTCCACCACCGTCCAGTTCTTCTGTTTGTTCGCCATGTTTGTTTGGCCAAGTTCTGCGTACGTCACTACGTGCCTCATACGTACTACAGAGAGCCTACAGACTGAACAATCCTCTCTATCAACCCAATCCGCTCCACTCAGCCGTTTACATGAAGCATGGAGCAGATTATCAATCAGCGTAGACTACCTCTTACAATCTGATCTGAAATACAATAAGATCCAGGTGAATCAGACTGGCTAAGGTGTTTACATGAGACATTTCTAATCTGATTGACCTTCAATCTGATTGTAAATAGGACTTTTTGACCCATGTAAACGGGGCCACTGAGGCTACATAAGTTTCTTAATGTTTGTCCAAATCAAAAATTTCAGTCAACCAATTACGTTACTGTCATTGCACGTAACACAACTACAGAGCAACAAAATGTTTCTTCACAGTACAACCTGTCCAAGAACATGCAAAGACAGTAACATCATGTCAACAACATGAGGGGGACAGGATTGGGAATTTAAACACTGCAGCTCAAAGCGAGGATAGTTTCAGTCCAGAGGGTCTCAAAGGCCTGAGGTTCACGGCTGGGAAAGATGCTCAAACTTTCTGACCCATGATTTGACCTTCTCAGTTAAAACATGATTCAGAGCTTGAACACAAAGAGACTCCTCTCTTCATTTCCCCATCCAGCCTCATTTCACCAACATATCATGGATGTAAATAATTCTGCCTAAACTTCTCTCTTGTTTGAAACATCAATATTTTTGAAAAAGCAGACATCTTTCCCTCCTCTGCCTCAGCATCTGCAGGTTTGTCCACTCCAGCCTGGAGCAGAGCCGTTAGTAAAACTCTTGTTTTTCTACCTAACAGCACGGTTACAGCATCTTTGAGCGAACATGGAAGTCAAAACATTTTCGACTTTTCAGCTGCAGACGTGGAGTCACATTGTGTTTATATCACTGTCAGCCAAATAAGGCTGTGTTGGATGAAACGGGCACAGGTGTGGTGGATACTGATGCCCTCAGTGAGACAGCTGTGATATAAATCAGACTGACTGAGAGAGAAAACAGTCCTTCAAAAACAACAGCTGAATCACAACCAGCGCGTGTTTGAGCAAAGCTGAGAGCATTTGTGTGTTTTAGCCCATTTTCTGTTTATTTGCTTGTCTGTGTGATCGGCCCGAGAGTTGTAAAATGTGAAAAGCCATCAGTAAACATTAGGGGAGTAACGGTACATGAATCTGTGCCAAACCACTTGAAAAGGATGTTCGGTTCGGTACAGTGCTGTACTCGAACGAGTACATTTAGTTTACGGCACATGGCTCTTAATATTCACGGGGGTACTCGTCTACGATTGGCGTGGTTAGGGCAGGCTTTTTAATATTCATGAGGAAAGTGGTCTGTGATTCCTGCTCTTGCGATCATGTACATATCATGTGGACGTGACGTCTCACGACGAGCCAATCAGAAGACCAATATCAAAGAGCGTCCGTAACCACAGGAGCTTGTGTCTGAATTGAGCATCATGGCTACTGCTAGCGACCAACCGGAGCTTGGAGACCCTCCCCCGTCGTTGAAATCTCCTGTTTGGGAACACTTTGGCTTCCTCATGAAATATTGTAACGGAGAAAGACAGGAATTGATCCATGTGTGCTAATGCGAAATGTATTTCAGTAAGAAAAAAAAAAAAAAAAAAAACACTGTAGTGCAAATTCAACTGCCGTCTGCATTCAAGCAGCCTCTCCCTGACAGTTCAGATCAGGCAAAAGTGATAACAGCATCCATCAGCGTTTTTATAGCATCTGATCTAAGACCATATTCAGCTGTGGAAAATGCTGGTTTTAAACACATGCTAAAGGTGATTGAGCCCCGGTATAAAGTACCCAGTCGTCCACATTTAAGACAGGAATTTAAAGAGAAACTCATTATTTTTAATTTCATACATCTGTTGCTTATTTATTTTATTTAACTTATTTGTATTACCAAGCAGCACATTGAATTTATTTTGTTTTTTGGGAGCAAAACAAGCAAATGGTTTTGCGCTGTTCCCATACTGTGCTGAAAAAGTACCGAACCGTGACCCCAAAACCGAGGTACGCACCGAACAGTGGTTATTGTGTACCGTTACACCCCTAGTAAACATGCATGCAGGAGACACTGAGGCCCTGTTCTGTGAATAACTCGCTGTTAGGCCTAGCCTAAATCTTACATGGGCCTTGCCTTTGTCTTTGGCTAAAGGGAGAGAAGGCATGAGACAGTAAGCCAGTGCTTGGTTCATCTGTGTAGATTCTCAATCATCCAGGTCTCTGTTATGCTGAAGGTTCAAAATGGAGGTAACTGGACTGTGTTAAGTTTTAGAAAGATGTTTCTTTTCTTGTCCAAGAAGCTTCTTCAGCTGAAGTGCTTGCAGCGCCTGGTTCAGTCAGTTCTCAGTTTGTTTCAGGATAACACAGATTTTTATACAGAGTGACAGTGATGTGTTACAGACTTTATCCTTCACCCTGCCCCCACATGAGGAGACTAATGTAAGGGCTCAGCTGCCTCACATGACAGCAGGTTTATATGATATCAGTTTATATGAAATATCTGTGTTCAGGGCTCGACAGTGCGAGGAGGTACTCGCATTTGCTACTAAAAATATCACAGTGTGAGTTGTGATTTGCATTTGGTAGCACCCGTGCGACTACGAAAAATGACCATTCAAACATGTTTAATCTTGTGTTGAATACGTTGGAAGTTGTGGTCAGTGGTATTCCTGAACGCAGGCTCAGCCGGAAACATGTTCAGCTTTGAAACGTTTGTTTTATTGACCTAACTGCTCCGCTAGCTAGCCTTTGGTACACCCAACATGCCTGCACTGCCCCGCACGAGGTACAGATGAACCTACGCAGGCACTCCCAAAGCCTCATCTCAACCAATCACAGTGCATCAGTGGGACTGGTTGCCGGGCAACATCCACTGACAGAACAGCGAGCGACATTTTAAACTATTTTAGAAGAAAGACCAAATCAGCAATAACCAAATAACTATGAAGCCGATCAGTTATTACTTCAAAAGACCAACTAAACCAGAACATGTGGACTCTGAATTGAGGCAAGAGGACCAAATGGAGCAAGGAGGAAGAGTTAGCGTTAGCTTCAGACGCTGCTGCAGACAGACACCAAAACCACAGAAGGAGACACGAAGCATGCCGAACATCGCCAGGAATGTGACAGACTCTTGTTGGTGGATTATTTGTTGAACTTCAGTGACTTAGATTTGTACTTTGAGTTTTCCTCCAGTGTTTTCTGTCTTTGTGGTGGACAGTTTGATTTGAAACATTTTGTGAGATTCTGTTTTGCAATTGCAAAGGTTTTTGATCCTTTTTTAGTTTTAATTAAAACTATATTGGCCCTTTTCCATCAGCCCTACTCTACTCTACCCGGCTCTACCCGGCTCTACTCTACTCACTTTGTGCTGCTTTTCCATTAGCCCCAGTCGCCTACAACAGGCTGCAGTGTCACTGTAAACAGCTGAGCGGCACTGCAGTGACGTCATTTTGAGCGTGACACAACAATCTGTGGCTTTTTGTCACAAAGCGAGTAAACAAGGAAAGCAGAAGAAGGCTGCAGGTGGTAAGAAGAAATACCCCTTGAGAAGCACAGGAGAGTTTTGGAAGCTATACAACAGAATGAAGCCGAGGACGAGAGCAATCCAGCTGCAAAGAAAAGACGTATGAGGGTAAGCTAATGGTAGCTGGACCAGCATGCTTGGTCATCGCACTCATGACTCATCAATGACGACATTGTCTGACCAATCAGTAGCCGGCAGTCGGTGATGTCGTCTTTTAGTATGGACTCAGCTCGCTTGGAACCAGAGCGGAGTAGGTACTAAAACTAGCTTGTTTTAGGAGGTACCAGGCTAGCGGAAACACGCTGCTAATCGAGTAGGGCCGAGTAGAGTGGGGCCAAGACGTGCTAGTGGAAAAGGGCCATATGTTGCCTGCATCTGGGTCCTTCTCCTTGTTGTAGTTAGTTTAATTTAACAAACCTGGACATATTTGGGCCACAGAAAGAACCATTTTCTAATTTAAAACTAATTTTCTCAAACCAAACCTGCTCTGAGCATCTCTCTGCAGACAGGATGTCTATGAAGTTTTCTCTTTTTATCAAACACTCTGGTCTTCACTGTGAATATTTACAGCCACATTTACCAACACATGATCCTGCACCGTCCTGATGGATGTGGACCCTCAGGTCAGACTTTCGTGGTCAGAGGATAAAGAGGAGCTCATGACACCGTCACATGTCCTCCAGTGTGACTGAGCACAGCTGAATCTGTTGTAAAGATGATTTATCGTCCAGCCTGTCATGGACTCAAGCTCTTTACAAACATATCTGAGGAGCTTTGAGGTTTCACACAGAAGAACAAACAGGATAAATCAGCAGGTGTGTTTCCTGATGTCTAAACATATTGATCATTTTAACTCCAGTTTGCTCCACACTCTTGTTTCCATTGATCACTCTTTATTGTCTATTTATTATTCATCGTCTGTTTGGAGCCAAAAGTCTCCTCGGGGAGTGAAGAGCTCTGAATCTGACATCTGATATCAGCTTTAAAGCTCCGGCTGCATCACTGAACGCTGAGCAAACACAAGACCAGTTAGTGTGATGGGAACATTACAGCATCTACAGCAGTGTTTATTTAACTCTTTTTAAATTTAGTTACAGTCTTCGGCCTAAAATGTATTTTAATGTAAGTCACAATTTAGTCATCTAGATTACTTTAATTGTAGTCTATGAAATCTAGTCTGTCCCTAATTTAAATATATTCAGTGTGTTTTCTTCTTCGTTGGTGTTTGCTTTAGGAGCATTAATCAGCTGGTGGTTCAGGCTGCAGGCCCACAGCTCAGAGCTAAAGCAGAAACAGATTTGTAATGGCCGTGATAAACAGATAAAAAGCTCATTTCCTGCTCAGACTGCGTCTTTGGGGAAGTTAAAGTGGAGAACGTTTCCACTTCCTGTCAGCATCTGTTTATTGTCCACAGTCCAGCTGTAAAGCAGCAGAGCGTCAGTGTTTGAGACGAGGAGCAGAGCAGCAGGGTGCGGCTCAGGCTCAGCATGAGGACATATTTAACTGTGATGGAATAAACCTCCACTTCCTCTGTTTACGCCCCCTCCTCAGTCTCTGCGTGGCTGCCAAATAAACAGACAAGAACCAGAGGCAGGCCGACGTCCAGCTCAGACAGCAGCACATGATGAAGACCACAACGAAAACAGCTCATGATGAAGACCACAACAACAGCAGCACATGATGAAGACCACAACAAAAACAGCTCATGATGAAGACCACAACAACAGCAGCACATGATGAAGACCACAACGAAAACAGCTCATGATGAAGACCACAACAACAGCAGCACATGATGAAGACCACAACAAAAACAGCTCATGATGAAGACCACAACAACAGCAGCACATGATGAAGACCACAACAACAGCAACTACATGATGAAGACCACAACAACAGCAACTACATGATGAAGACCACAACAAAAACAGCTCATGATGAAGACCACAACAACAGCAGCACATGATGAAGACCACAACAAAAACAGCTCATGATGAAGACCACAACAACAGCAGCACATGATGAAGACCACAACCAAAACAGCTCATGATGAAGACCACAACAACAGCAGCACATGATGAAGACCACAACAAAAACAGCTCATGATGAAGACCACAACAACAGCAGCACATGATGAAGACCACAACAAAAACAGCTCATGATGAAGACCACAACAACAGCAGCACATGATGAAGACCACAACAACAGCAACTACATGATGAAGACCACAACAACAGCAACTACATGATGAAGACCACAACAAAAACAGCTCATGATGAAGACCACAACAACAGCAGCACATGATGAAGACCACAACAACAGCAGCACATGATGAAGACCACAACAACAGCAGCTACATGATGAAGACCACAACAACAGCAGCTACATGATGAAGACCACAACAACAGCAGCACATGATGAAGACCACAACAACAGCAGCTACATGATGAAGACCACAACAACAACAGCACATGATGAAGACAACAACAGCAGCACATGATGAAGACCACAACAACAGCAGCACATGATGAAGACCACAACAACAGCAGCTACATGATGAAGACCACAACAACAGCAACTACATGATGAAGACCACAACAACAGCAACTACATGATGAAGACCACAACAACAGCAGCACATGATGAAGACCACAACAAAAACAGCTCATGATGAAGACCACAACAACAGCAGCTACATGATGAAGACCACAACAACAGCAGCTACATGATGAAGACCACAACAACAGCAGCACATGATGAAGACCACAACAACAGCAGCACATGATGAAGACCACAACAACAGCAGCTACATGATGAAGACCACAACAACAACAGCACATGATGAAGACCACAACAACAACAGCACATGATGAAGACCACAACAACAGCAGTACATGATGAAGACCACAACAGCACATGATGAAGACCAAAACAACAGCAGCACATGATGAAGACCACAACAACAGTAGCACATGATGAAGACCACAACAACAGCAGTATATGATTAAGACCACAACAACAGCAGCACATGATGAAGACCACAACAACAGCAACACATGATGAAGACAACAACAACAGCACATGATGAAGACAACAACAACAGCAGCACATGATGAAGACCACAACAACAGCAGCACATGATGAAGACCACAACAACAGCAACACATGATGAAGACAACAACAACAGCACATGATGAAGACAACAACAACAGCACATGATGAAGACAACAACAACAGCAGCACATGATGAAGACCACAACAACAACAGCAGCACATGATGAAGACCACAACAACAGCAGCTACATGATGAAGACCACAACAACAACAGCACATGATGAAGACAACAACAGCAGCACATGATGAAGACCACAACAACAGCAGCACATGATGAAGACCACAACAACAGCAGCTACATGATGAAGACCACAACAACAGCAACTACATGATGAAGACCACAACAACAGCAGCTACATGATGAAGACCACAACAACAGCAGCACATGATGAAGACCACAACAAAAACAGCTCATGATGAAGACCACAACAACAGTAGCACATGATGAAGACCACAACAACAGCAGTACATGATGAAGACCACAACAACAGCAGTACATGATGAAGACCACAACAGCACATGATGAAGACCAAAACAACAGCAGCACATGATGAAGACCACAACAACAGTAGCACATGATGAAGACCACAACAACAGCAGTACATGATGAAGACCACAACAACAGCAGTACATGATGAAGACCACAACAACAGCAGTACATGATGAAGACCACAACAACAGCAGTACATGATGAAGACCACAACAACAGCAGTACATGATGAAGACCACAACAACAGCAGTATATGATTAAGACCACAACAACAGCAGCACATGATGAAGACCACAACAACAGCAACACATGATGAAGACAACAACAACAGCACATGATGAAGACAACAACAACAGCAGCACATGATGAAGACCACAACAACAGCAGCACATGATGAAGACCACAACAACAGCAACACATGATGAAGACAACAACAACAGCACATGATGAAGACAACAACAACAGCACATGATGAAGACAACAACAACAGCAGCACATGATGAAGACCACAACAACAACAGCAGCACATGATGAAGACAACAACAGCAGCACATGATGAAGACCACAACAACAGCACCTCATGATGAAGACCACAACAACAGCAGCACATGATGAAGACCACAACAACAGCAGCTCATGATGAAGACCACAACAACAACAGCAGCTCATGATGAAGACCACAACAACAACAGCAGCTCATGATGAAGACCACAACAACAACAGCAGCACATGATGAAGACCAAAACAACAGCAACACATGATGAAGACAACAACAACAGCACATGATGAAGACAACAACAACAGCACATGATGAAGACAACAACAACAGCAGCACATGATGAAGACCACAACAACAACAGCAGCACATGATGAAGACCACAACAACAGCAGTACATGATGAAGACCACAACAACAGAAGCTCATGATGAAGACCACAACAGCACATGATGAAGACCACAACAACAGCAGCTCATGATGAAGACCACAACAACAACAGCAGCTCATGATGAAGACCACAACAACAACAGCAGCTCATGATGAAGACCACAACAACAACAGCAGCTCATGATGAAGACCACAACAACAACAGCAGCTCATGATGAAGACCACAACCACAACAGCAGCTACATGCTTCGGTAGAACAGGGAAAAGATCTACTAAACTGAATTGAATTGCATTGATTTATTTGACAGGGACGATGCAGTTTAACATGTTTCCATCACTGAGCATGAATCTGATGAGCTGCACAGAGAGTTTAGAGCAAATGCTCATTTCCAACTCTTGTCCCTAGTTGGGCCTTTAAATTTAAAAGTCTGAAAATTTACAATATTTAACAGGATAACATAAAAAAAGTTTACAAAACAACAATAAAATACATGTTCACATAAAAACAAGAAATTACACAAACCAGTTCAAAATAAGTAAAAAAAAAAAAATGTGGTAAACTAAGAATGATCACAGCTCTGGTTTGCTTTTAGCCAGCACTTGAAATCAACTCATGCTAATTATTTTCTGCAGAATATGTGAAATTTTAAAATCAAGGTTTTACTTTACTGACTCGAAATTTAAGATGTTTGAAAAGATAGATAATGAAAATGTACAGTTTTGCAGAAGCACATTTACAGGCCTGTTTTTGTTTATAAATGAGATTAAATATTGATCAGTTATCAGAATCAGACATACTTTATTAATCCCAAAGGGGAAATTTGGTTGTTTCAGTTGCTCTTATGCACAGTATAACCACAGAAAAACATGGACGTCATGTCGCTGGGCTTAAATTGAAGCTGCCACGAAAACTGCTCCCCCTGGTGACTGGCTGTAGTATAGGTCAACTCTCCGTCTCCCCCATTCATCTGAACGGGCCGTACTGAAACCTCAAAAAATTAATACACCCCGTACAAATATTTCTCCCATCCGTATGCTGTGGTGATATGAAAGTATTATTGGGCTGCGTGTTTTCTAAGTTCTCTTTTTTCTGAAAAGTTTCTTTTTCATCAGTTATTAGAGTTTAAAAATAACCGCGGTTTACGGCAGCTTCACAATGATTGTGTACGGCGTATGCTGGGGAGTTTTGCGACCGTTTACGACAGCTGCGTCCAGATATGGTCCAGATTCTCTACTGGCTGCACAATGGCAGCGCCCTGACGGGGGATATTATGGCTTCAAATCTGTAACATGGTGGAAGGCGGAGCCACGCTATCCAGTTCTTATAATACATCCATGAGTATCACAGTTGGAAATATCAGATGAAGACATTAGAATAGAGAGGAGCATTAATTTAGTGAACTAAAATAAAGTAGAATTAAAGTAAATGCAACTTAAATGAAAATAAGATGACAGATTAAGCAAACAGTTACATGCTAACATACTAAGAAAATCCCACAGCTTTCATTGTTACGTAGACAAATCTGCCTACATCTGAACTACATCATCAATATTTTACGACACACTTTAACTTTAAGAAGGAAATTCTGTTTGGTTTGGCTTCAGGAAGAATTTAAGTAAGATTTTTTTATATGAGAAAAGGGGTGGGACTGGATAAGAGTTTTCCTTCTTCCTACACACTTTATAAACTGAATCTGTTTTATTTTCTTGCAAAGATTAATGACAGTAGAAAAAAATGCTGTAAATGCTATTTGCCTTTGCTTACCTTTATATTTAATTTTCGCTGAATTTGTATAGAGGTATACATACGTATGTTTTCCATTTAAGTTCGAAATAAACATTCATAATAACAATAATAATATTAATTTGGCAACATAAAGGCAAAACATGATTCATGTCATTCATTGTCGTGTCACATGGATTTTTTTTTTTTAGAGTGAAAAAAGTCAAATAAAATTATAAAAGTGATGGGTAAAAAGATTTGGGATTTTGCTTTGGAACACCAAGCCCAAACATTTTATCAGCTTTCTGTCGTGTGACCAGGTGAAATAAAAGCTGCAGCACAGGCTTTTTAAGATGCACGTCGACATCAATGAATAACTGCAGGGCGACGAAGATATTACTCTATTGTGTTTGGGTTATTTTCAGCACATGGGTAATTATTAGACCACTAAAACAGGCCTTCAGAATATGTTAAAGAGTTTCGAAACGATCATGTGAAAATAACTAAGTCCAGCTCTAAAACTAAATTGGTGACAAACATGAATCTCAGTTTAAAAGCCAAGAACCACATTTTTCTAGACAAGTAGACGAACTACATTCACAAAGGGTTTGTGTTCCTCGAATTCTGGTTCATGGGTATTCAACACGCACCTAGGAACCTTTTGCAAGTGTTTGTTTCTTGGGGGATTGTTCAAAATCAGATCCAGCTGAAGCAAGTGGACGTTTTCTGTTTTTATCACGGCCCCATATACGCAGCCAAAAGAGAGGAACTTCCCCTCTCTGATATAAAAAGCTGTAAGATAAAAATATACATCAGCTTAGTTTTGTTTTCCAGCTGAAATATCGGCATAGACGTCCTGAGATGGATTTATTTAAAGTTTTCTGCTTGTGTAGAATTCAACAACAGGCTATAAAGGTGCTGTTGATACGGCCACACACACCCAGACTGTTCAAAGTGCAATGTTCATGACCTACAACGCAAAGACGGATCAACTGTTGTTGGGCTACACTTACACACTTACACATGCACACACACCTGCACATGCACACTGTTCAAAGTGCAATGTTCAGAAATGAGGCTACAGAGACAGCTCAACTGTTTGCTGCAAAAAAAAGCAATAACTGGTGTACCTGAGATGGGGAAATGTGTTTTTATACCCCTTAAACACTTGTAAAAACTGTCTGTGGCAGATATATGGAGCTGTCCATCTGGCTCATCGGGTTAACACACTGCTGGTGTAGCAGGCAAATCAGAAAAGGCCTGAGTCTGCTGACAGTGGGAAAAGAGTCACTTGCTGATTGTTAGCGTGTTAGCCCACATTGACCTATTTTAGTGTGAAAGTGGTATAAGTATCCTTCTACCTGTTCCCTATTGTCTGTCTTATTTGCATCATACCTGAATTTTTATCTGTTCTGTGTGTGTGACTCAAATCAACTATCTCCCCTTAATTCAGCATCACAAAATGTTTATTTACTAACATAACTGTTTATGGATTCAGGCGTTAAAGGGTTAAACTGATCTTATTCCAGCTTCTGTCCGTCCGTCTGTCTGCACACGCTCAGCTGCTGCAGGAAGTTGGAGGTCTCCGAGTGTTTCCTTCCCGAGGACCCTCACCCCCTTACCCTCTCTCTCTCTCTCTCTCTCGATCGCCCGCTCTGTTCTCTTTAATTGATGACGCACGCAGAGGGGGAGAGAGGGGGGAGTGGGCGATCGAGGTTGCTAGGCAATGTGTGTGTGTGTGTGTGTGTGTGTTATGGTCCTCTTGAGGGTGATGTCACTGTGTGTGTGTGTGTGTGTGTGTGTGTGTGTGTGTGTGTGTGTAATTAGATAATGTGTGTGAATCATCCCCATTCAGCTCTGATGGAGTTCTCTGCAGCTTATATAACATCTGTCCGTCTGTCCGTCTGTCCGTCTGCTCTTGTCGTCACGGTGATCTCCCCCGGTGACCGCGTGGTCGCTCGCTCTGCTGCAGCAGAGGAAACATCAGCCCTGAATCATCTCTGCTAGCCTAGCTTAGCACAAAGACTGGGCATGAAGGGAAAGTGTTAGCCTGCACAGGAGGAATGTTTTCATGACATATAAAGTTTTTTTAGACGTTTAAAGACTCAAACAGAGGAAAGTGAGGACTGTTGATCTCTCAGGAGTGACTGCATGTTTGGTTTATTTTCCTGAAGCTAAATGTTAGCCTGATAATTACTATTAACTAACTACAATTACTATGTGCAATTAATGTGCAATGTGCAATTACAGTGTGGAAGTACACCCATGTACAGGGTTATGGGATCTGCTTTTAGCTTTGTTTCCAAGCCCTTTTTATGTTTTTATATTTTATATTTTTTATATTTTATGTCTTATATCGGTAGAGTAATGTACATGCTGTGATTTTTTTATACTTAAACCAACACTATGTAGTTTTTCAAACATAATATAATCCTTCGATATTCATCGCCATGGTCCACCACTTTACAATGAATTGAATGAAACCTCTGTCGTGTTCTGAAGTGGTCTGTATCCCTTTCACTGGCGCTATGTAACTTCGAGGTGGATGGTGGGAACCCTGCCACACTAAAAAACTACACATTTGGACTGCTCTACGGCATAGGCTACGTCACTTCCCCCAATTCCCGATTTGTTTAAAACATGGAAGTGTCGGCGAAAGCCAAACGCAGAGCTGTAGTCATGGCGGAGGCAGCAAAGAACGCAAGAAAAAGAAAAGTTTATTTTGAGGATACAAAACAAAGAAAGCGAGAGAAAAACAAGCTGAATGCTCGGACCAGAATAAACATCGGTTCGGTTTATTTCACACTCGCTGGCGTGAAATAAAAGACGAGGAGGGATGTCCGACCGATGCCGACTTGGCCCTGTTACTGCTGGACTTGTAAGTACTTGTTGAATGTTTACCATCCATTTTCAGTATTCGTGAGAACGTACCAGTATGCAGTTTTGATTAGACCTATTTCAAGTGTGTGATATCGCCAGCTCGTGGTTGTCTTTACTTTTATTCACTTTATCACTTCAACAGGACGGGGGCGACTTCACGGTAATAAAACCAAGTTGAACGTAGCGATTTTTAACATCGTCATTTAGTCAAAAATAAATACATTACCTCGTCGCTATCCATCCTGCAAACAGCCGCTGAAGACAGAAGAATACTTTTGAGCAAAGTCCTGGCTTCTGTGATTCGCCTACAAAACAAATGCACGCCACCGGCAGATCTGTATCCTTAACTGCCGTATGCATGCGCTAGCACTCATGGGTAGTTGTGTTCTTGTTCCGGTCAAGCGGGGATCTTCCATAGTGCTGCTTTAACTCTATTTTTCATTCTATTAATGCTGTCACCTTTGCTGCTGTAACACTGTAAACTTCCCCACGTAGGACGAATAAGGTTTATTCTATTCTATTCTATTCTTCTAAAGGTGCAGCGTGGTGATGCTCCGACTGTGGGCTCAATGTCCATATACATAATATCCTTTATTAAACCAGGAAAAAAACTGTTCAGATTTAAAACCTCGTTTTCAAGAGCTAGCAAAGAAAGCAACATGAAACAGAAAATAAAACAGATTACAGCCACAGATACACTACAGAAAAACAACATTGTGATAGTATGATTACACAAACAATCAGGATAAAGTAATAACGCCTGATAGTGGAACAAAACTTGCACTTAACTCATTCAAAAATAAAAGTAAACTTCATGTAATCAATCCACCCCAGGTCCAAATCAGCTTCATCTCCTTCCTTCTTCAACCCAATGCTCTGATCTACAGCAGGTCATGATCATGAGCCTAAATGCATTCAGATGCTGCCATGTGATTGGCTGATTTTGAGTAAATGATTATTTGACAGGTGTTCCTTATAAAGTGGCCAGTGAGTGTTTTTCTTGAATAAAAATGATGTTAAAACAGTCGCAGCAGTGAACCTTCTCTGATGCCACAAACATTTTTAATAAACTTCTGATCTTCAAACTTTTGGACCAATCAGCTCGCAGGAAACAGCTCCGGTGATCAGCCAATCAGAACAAACGGAGGCTGGCAGGGCGCCGCCGCCCTCAGGCAGAGGGCCGTGTTTGCTGCGTCACTGAGCGTGTGCAGAACAGTCGGTTCACATCAAGCTGCAGCAGCCGCATGACGCGAGTAAACAGGGTCTGAGGTCACCGCAGAGGTCACCGATGGGGGGGGGGGGATTCAGGGTCAGCCAATCAGGTGCTCTGCTGGACAGTCAGATTACCAGAGGGACCATAAATGCATCACCACATAATCAACCTACTGAGGGGACAGTAAATGCATCACGAACAGGAAGTCTCCATTAGGATGTAACTCGTTTTCTCATGAACGATCCATCAAGGAGACATTGAACGCATCACCTGTTATTTAACTGGCTGGTCCTTAAACACATCACTCAACAGTCGAATTATCAACTAGATTTGTCATTAACCTTGAGGACTTCAAACAAATCACCTCATAATCATTTCACCAAATTCTTATTTTACCAACAGGACTTTGAATGCATCATTAGCTTGGCATTTCACCAGTGGGAACACAAATGCATCACAAAACAGTCATTTTAACGGTGAGCCTGTAAACGCACCACCTTCTTCATGACCCTATCATGTCTGGACTGTGAAGGCATCACCATAAACATATCTCATTAAAATCCATTTTTCAACAAGACCATGAATCAAGTGCTAAATCTCTGCTTCTAGTCATTTACAATCAGGACAGTGAACGCACCACTGAGCTGTAACACTACTGAATGGACCGTAAACACATCACGTACGCTGTCATTTGACCAACGGGACCGTAAATGTTTCATAAAATCACTGAACCAATGGATCAATAAACTTTTCACCTGACAGTCTTTCACCAATGAGGAAACTGAGATTTACTAACAACACCTAAACGTATCACTGACCGGTCATTGAACTGATGAGACTCTGAACGCATCTCTAAACAATCAGCTAAATGGTAAAACATCAGTGTACTGGCAAATGCTTTTTTTTCCTACATTACCAAATACTCCTTTAACCACAGGACCCTGAATGCAACACTCAATACTTATTTTACAGGCAGGACCATGAATGCATCAGAAAATATAAAATTTACTTACAGATTCTGTAAAACACTGCCACGTAGTTATTTTACCAGAAATAGCAAAGATCTCCATTTTACCAACAGGACCTTAAATGCATCACAGACAGTCACTTTACTGGCAGGACGATGAATGAATCTTCTAAAAGCCATTTTTAGTGGCTGACCATACATGTATTGCCAAAAAGCAATGTCCCCTAAAAGTCAACCCAAAAGTAATTTCACCACCCAGACAGTGAATGCACCACGATACAGTGATTCCATCCACCAGACCATAATCACACACCCACAGCCATGTTTTCACAACGACCACAAATGATTCCCTGAATCTTCATTTTACTGACTGGGCCTTGAATGCATCACCAAACATTTACTGACAGGATCTTTGAACATTGACCAAATAATCTTTAACCAATGGGACCAAAAATGCACCATCAGTCCTTCACCCTTAGACCTATAATGTTTCCAATTTACCAACAGGACCATAAATGCAACAGCAATAATCGTATTAAAGATGAAACCATAAATATTTCTGCTAAATGTCATGTTCTGGCAGAACCATAAAGGCATTGCCAAAAAAATTATATCACCACTGTGTCCTTAAATGCAACACCTCATCGTAGGGCTGGGCATTAATCTCTTTTCAGTTACAATAATAGCTTTCCTATATTATGAAAATAAGGTTATTGAGAAAATATACTTATAAACACATACATTAAAATATATGCCATGTCATTCTTAGGGATGACACGTTAAGACTGTTTTAAAAACTGTATGTCAGGCACAAATGTGACATCAGTGATTCTGTTTGATAATCAGGATTCAGCACCAATCAAATATTATTATATTATCTTTTTTCCCATAATCTCGCAGCAATACTCGTTATTCCTGTTAATGACTGGACTGTGAATGCATCGTTAAATATTAATTCTGCTGACAGAATCATTACTGCACAGACAGTCATGTTTCAACAAGGATCAGAAATATATTACTTAATTCTAACTTCACTGACGGTCCATAAATGCATCACAAAGCAGTCGTGTTACTAAAAGGACCAAAAGTTTTTTATGTTTGTAATTTTTCTAATCTAGTGGTCAAAAAAGCAATCAAATGAAAAAAGATGAAAGAAAAGGAGCAGAAAGAAGAATAATCCTGGTCGATCTGCTCCGTTTTTAATGAGAAAAAGTAAAAAAACAGAAAACAAGTGTGTCTCTGTAAAATGATTTACTTAAACTCTTTAACTACGAGCTCAAATGTTTGGCAGAGGTCATCAACAAATTCAGGGATATTTAATGTTGTAAAAAAAAAAAACCAAGAATAAATCAAATTCTTGTTTGACTTCATTAACACTTCAGGGAAAAAAGAATATAAACAAACCAAAAACCTGATATTTTCATGGTGTGGGATTTAAAGGTTTGAAAAGCTAACAGCTGATTAGGTGATGACATAAAAATGCACAAAAATTGGGACAAAATAAAGTAGAAAGGCAGAAATGTTTGTACATAAAATAGCAAAAATAGTTTGACAAACACACAAAAATGCTTTTCTGAGTAACAGATTATATAAATTAATCATCATTTTAGTAACTGTTAAGATAAGTATGTAAATAATAATGATGGTAAATAGATTTGAGCTTTTAAAATTTTACACATAGAAAATATTTTTCTTTTGGTTTGTTTGCAGTTATTTCTGTTTCCTAAATCACATCATCAATTGACAGAAACAAAAATGTGTTGTTGTTATTTAACAAACAAAATATTCCTGCATTTATTGACCTCTGACCTCTGTTTAAACAGCGTGTCTGCTTCATGATTTATTTGTTTACAGTCTGAGCTGTGAATGTGTGACTGATAAACAAACATCAGCTCACACGGTCACATGAACGCAGCACCTGCAGGTCGTCACCACGGAAACTGACACATCACCTTAGCAACAGCATCATCATGTCACTCACAGCTGTGACCTCTGACCCCGAAAGATAAACACCAGCACAATACAGGTGACCCCGTTCACCTGTGCATGTGCACATCCTCTGTTACCTCTTCCTGCCTTTGGCACAGATAAATAAAAGTGGATAAAAGAAGCTGTGATGATTAACCCTTTAACTCCCACCCCTTTAATGTGTAAAAAACAAAACTCATCATTGTTTCTGTCAGAGTTTAACTGTTACTGTCTTTGTGTGGGATTTAAAGGTTGAAAAGCTAAAAGCTATTATTATTATTTTAAATACCTGCCCATTTACTGATACATGTGTCAATCTCAAATTTATCTACTTTAAGTTATTTTTCTCAATTTTTTTTCCTTTTCTAATTGATTCTGTCCCTAATGTTTGTGCATTTTTATATCATGGAGTAATCAACTGTTATCTTTTAAATAGCTTCATATCCCAAACAAGAAAATATCTATTTTTTGGTTTTGTTTGTATTTTTCTCTGTTAACTAAAATGTTACCAGAACCAAACACTGATTTGATTTGCTCTGTTTTTCAAAAATTAAATATCCCCTCTGCCAAGCGGTTAAGCTGTTAGTTAAAGGATTAAAACGAAACCTAAAATTAACTTATTACCTATTTTTTGCTGGTGTACATCTGTTTGTTTTACAAAAAAAAATACAGGACGGATTTTGCTGAAATTTTCAGGAGACGTTGGTAATGATGCAACTCAAAAATGACTCAATTTTGTTGGGGGGGGGGGGGGGGGGGGTGTCAGGGTCAGCCAATCAGGTGCTCTGCTGGACAGTCAGATTACCAGAGGGACCATAAATGCATCACCACATAATCAACCTACTGAGGGGACAGTAAATGCATCACACAGGAAGTCACCATTAGGATGTAACTCGTTTTCTCATGAACGATCCATCAAGGAGACATTGAACGCATCACCTGTTATTTACCTGGCTGGTCCCTGAACACATCACTCAACAGTCGAATTATCAACTAGATTTGTCATTAACCTTGAGGACTTTAAACACATCATCTCAGTCATTTCACCAAATTCTGATTTTACCAACAGGACTTTGAATGCATCATTGGCTTGGCATTTCACCAGTGGGAACACAAATGCATCACCAAACAGTCATTTTAACGGCAAGCCTGTAAACGCACCACCCTCTTCATGACCCTATCATGTTTGGACTGTGAAGGCATCACCATAAACACATCTCATTAAAAACCATTTTCCAACAAGACCATGAATCAAGTGCTAAATCTCTGCTTCTAGTCATTTACAAACAGGACAGTGAACGCATCACTGAGCTGTAACACTACTGAATGGACCGTAAACACATCACGTACGCTGCCGTTTGACCAACGGGACCGTAAATGTTTCATAAAATCATTGAACCAATGGATCAATAAACTTATCCCCTGGCAGTCTTTCACCAATGAGGAACCTGATATTTACTAACAACACCTAAACGCATCACTGACCGGTCATTAAACTGATGAGACTCTGAACGCATCTCTAAACAATCAGCTAAATGGTAAAACATCAGTGTACTGGCAAATGCATTTCCTCCCTGCATTACCAAATACTCCTTTAATCATAGGACCCTGAATGCAACACTCAATACTTATTTTACAGGCTGGACCATGAATGCATCAGAAAATATTCAATTTACTGACAGGATCTGTAAAACACTGCCACGAAGTTATTTTACCAGAAATAACAAAGATCTCTATTTTACCAACAGGACCATAAATGCATCACAGACAGTCACTTTACTGGCAGGACGATGAATGAATCTTCTAAAAGCCATTTTTAGTGGCTGACCATACATGTATTGCCAAAAAGCAATTTCCCCTAAAAGTCAACCCAAAAGTAATTTCACCACCCGGACAGTGAATGCACCACGATGCAGTGAGTCCATCCACCAGACCATAATCGCACACCCACAGCCATGTTTCCACAACGACCACAAATGATTCCCTGAATCTTCATTTTACTGACTGGGCCTTGAATGCATCACCAAACAGTTACTGACAGGATCTTTAAACATTAACCAAATAATCTTTGACCAATGGGACCAAAAATGCACCATCAGTCCTTCACCCTTAGAACTATAATGTTTCCAATTTACCAACAGGACCATAAATGCAACAGCATAATCGTATTAAAGATGAAACCATAAACATTTCTGCTAAATGTCATGTTTCTGGCAGGACCATAAAGGCATTGCCAAAAAAATCACATCACCACTGTGTCCTTAAATGCA
The DNA here is from genome assembly GCA_036419115.1 of Scarus forsteni. NCBI lineage: Eukaryota > Metazoa > Chordata > Actinopteri > Labriformes > Labridae > Scarus > Scarus forsteni. The sequence continues at coordinate 23,644,090 of JAZDUH010000198.1, read as the reverse complement.
ACACCTCATCGTAGGGCTGGGCATTAATCTCTTTTCAATTACAATAATAGCTTTCCTATATTATGAAAATAAGTTTATTGAGAAAATATACTTATAAACACATACATTAAAATATATGCCATGTCATTCTTAGGGATGACACGTTAAGACTGTTTTTAAAACTGTATGTAAAGCACAAATGTGACATCAGTGATTCTGTTTGATAATCAGGATTCAGCACCAATCAAATATTATTATATTATCTTTTTTCCCATAATCTCGCAGCAATACTCGTTATTCCTGTTAATGACTGGACTGTGAATGCATCGTTAAATATTAATAAAGCTGACAGAATCATCACTGCACAGACAGTCATGTTTCAACAAGGATCAGAAATATATTACTTAATTCTAACTTTACTGACGGACCATAAATGCATCACAAAGCAGCCATGTTACTAAAGGGACCAAAAGTTTGTTTTGTTTGTAGTTTTCTCATTTACTGGTCAAAAAAGTGTTTGGTCTAAAAACAGATTAAAGAAAAGGAGCAGAAAGAAGAATAATCCTGGTCGATCTGCTCCGTTTGTAACGAGAAAAGTAAGAAAACAGAAAACAAGTGAAGTGATTTTACCATAAACACATCACAGAGGATTAAACAGTTTAAATCCTGTTTTTATTTGTTTACAGTCTGAGCTGTGAATGTTTGACTGATAAACAAACATCAGCTCACACAGTCACATGACCTCAGCGCCTGCAGGTCGTCACCATGGAAACTGACACATCACCTTAGCAACAGCATCACCATGTCACTCACAGCTGTGACCTCTGACCCCGAAAGATAAACACCAGCACAATACAGGAGAAAGAAAAAAACTGCAAACACACCAAAACAACTGTTACTGTCTTTGTGTGGGATTTAAAGGTTGAAAAGCTAAAAGCTAATATTCTTATTTTAAATACTTACCCATTTACTGATATACTATGTGTTAATCTCAAATTTATCTACTTTAAGTTATTTTTGCTGTTTTATTCTCTTTTTTTCTTCCTTTTCTAATTGATTCTGTCCCTAATGTTTGTGCATTTTTATATCATCGAGTAATCAACTGTTAGCTTTTACATGTCTTTATATCCCCACCAAGAAAATATCTATTTTTTGGTTTTGTTTGTATTTTTCTCTGTTAACTAAAATGTTACCAGAACCAAACACTGATTTGATTTGCTCTGTTCTTTTTTTTTATTAAATATCCCTAAATGTATTGATGACCTCTGTCGAGCAGTTAAGCTGTTAGTTAAAGGATTAAAACGAAAATTAAAATGAACTTATTACCTATTTTTCGCTGGTGTACGTCTGTTTGTTTATTTGTTTGTTTTTAAAAAAAAAATACAGGATGGATTTTGCTGAAATTTTCAGGAGACGTTGGTAATGGTGCAACTCAAAAATGATTCAGTTTGTTGGCGATATGCAAATTTGTCTGGATGCAAAAAATCCCCGTAAATTAACATTGGGCAGAATTTTCAAAAATAATTTCTCTGCCATTTTTAAATGGATTCATTTCCAATTTCACAGGATAATTTTTGGTCCATGTCTCTATCATCAGGGTAAATTTCATCTGGATCTGATTTAGACTGACTTTACAAAAAAACATTGAACTTCAGAATATATAGGAAATCCATTAACGACAGTAAATAATTCATATAAAATATAAAATCTGGAGATCCAGGATTTTACCTTACACATTTTCCCATTAAATTAAAAAAACAAATCAACTCAAGTTGAATCAAAGTGAAACAGATTTGAATATTTGATCATTCATGTGCTTGGTGTTGATGTTGTGTTTGTTGTGTAAAAAAGGCTTATGTTATTTTATGATTGTGTGCAGCATGACTATGTTTCTACATAAACAGATCACTTTTTCTTATTTTTGTTGGAGAGCATGAAGCATTGCTGAGATGGGGCTGAACAGGTTAAAATAAAAGATAAAACGATACATATCATTTATTATTTAAGCAGATTCTATAAAAACATCTCTAGGTTTACAGAGAATGGTCTAAGAAAGAGAAAATTCTGATGCTCTTGAGTATTAAAGCAGCAGAAACAAACACACGTCCTTCATAAAGATGAATAAAGTATTTCTGACGGTGATTAAAATGATACTTTGGGAGCTGATGTGTGGACGAAGAAGATCTCTGCTGCTGTGATATAAACATGTGAACTGATGATGATGATGATGATGAAGGTCAGCCGTGAGCAGCAGCAGGGTGGCGACAGCAGGGTGGGGGGTGTTTTGTTTTGTTTTGTTTCTGGGCTGGAAACTGGGCGTCTTAAGACAGGAAGGCCGAGAGCTGCAGACAGGAAACAGAAAGGCTGCCCGGCCCTACAACGCTCCGCTGCCCACCCCGAATCTCTGCGAAAGGTCACAGCGTTTCATCATTATTCCACAGATTCATCAGTAAAAACAGATTATTTCTATTTAAATTAAATATTTATATGTTCTCCTTTATTAATTCAGCGCTTACCACTTAATAATCAAACATATTTGGTTTATTTTCTTTAATTTTTGTCTCTTATGTTTGATTTATTTGATCCCAAACCCTGACAGCATCTTCAAAAATCATTCAGACAAAACTTAAACAAACTCAGCTCCACATCGAGTCAAACAAAAAGCCTAAAAGTCTAAAAAAAACAATTCATATGTGTGATGTCCTGGAAGTCCAATGTGCTGTCCTAAGTAGTTTCTTCACCTGATTTTATGTTATTTTATTTTATTTTTGCTGCTGTTTTTATTCAGTATTATTTAATATCTTTTGTGCTGCTACTTAAATCTATTATTATATTTATACCTCTTACCGGGCATTTGTTGGGGATAACAGAGTGGAAATTTCACTGTGCAGGGAAACATGTTCCTAAATGTGACAATAAACTTTTGAGTCTTTGAATCTTGAATCAAGTCGGCGGCCAATCACAGGGCCACATAGAGAGACGAAAAACCACTCAAGCTCACACGAAAGGTCAAGTCAGTCCAAGACCACCAATCAACCTGCTGAGCGTGTTTTTGGTCTGCAGGGGGAAGCTGGAGTGCCCGAGAAGAACCCATGCATGCACAGGGAGAACAAACTCCAGACTGAGATGATCAAACCAGCAACCTCCTCACTCTGACAGGCTCATCCCGCTGCACCACCGTGCTGCCAAACCAAGACCAACATTCCAGGGAAGGGAAAAATATCAATTAAATCCATTAATTCAGATTGTTTTCTGCAGAAGACTTGAAAATTAAAAATGGAGATTAAGTCTTGGTTTACTCAGTTATTGCCACGTTGAAAATATAAAAGCTGAAAATGTAGTTTTCATGACAGCAAGCTCTGTCAGGATTTTAACAAGCACATGTTTAGGATGATATCTAAATATATATATATATATATATATATATATATATATATATATATATATATTTATATATATATATTTATATATATATATTTATATATATATATTTTTATATATATATTTATATGTATATATATATTTATATATATATATATAGATAGATAGATAGATAGATAGATAGATATAGATAGATATAGATATATACACACACATATATATATATATATAAATGAGGTTAAAGTTTGCTCAGAGAGTTTTATGATCAGCTGTCAGTGTTTACATTATCAACATTTAAAACATGAATTTTCACTTTAAGTTTAAAACTCTGGTTTGAGAATCTATTTTGTCAACATTAAACTTGATTTATATCATACTTGTGTCACTTGGTGGTGTTTTTTGAAGTGAAAAAAGTAGAATAAAATTTTAATTTGAATGTTGTTGAAAAATTGGGCATTTATTTTTGCCCAGCCCTACAAACATTCACTGTCACAGTCGCTGAAACTTGTTGAGAACTTTTTAAGTTTTTCTTGCTCATGGGCAGATGGACAAAAACAAAACATAAATACATATCAGACACATAAAGCTCATTGTTGTTGTTCTCAGCTCTGCGTTATTCATCCAATTTGGATTCTAGGAATCTCACAAGGCTTATTAGAGGCCAAAATTACCCACATGTCCAGCTACACATCTTATTTTAATATTCTAAATTATTATTTTTGTTTTTATTCATTGTAATAATATATCCATCTGGACTGGTCAAATGTTTCTGGAGTTTTAGTAAGTATTTTGTATACTTTTTAACTTTAAAATCAGACATAAAACCTGCTAAGATCAGAGTTTTTACACTGTAACTGATTTTTGTAAACTTTACAGTATTTTACTGTAATATCTACAGCTACCTACTATAAACAGCTATGCAGTAAATTACTGTAAATGGCAAAATATTGTCAAAGAAATCCAATTTTACAGCAAAAATCTACAGTTATTTACAGTAAATACTGAAAACGGTAATGGATCAGGAGAAAAATCACTTTTCCCAGGAAAACTGACCAGAGTAGGTAACATTTTTTAGGAAATGTTTCATATATTTGGGTGAAACAATCATTTGAGTAAATGTAGTTTATGGTGTAAAAATTATGGATTTATTTGTTTTATTTAAAAAAGTATATCTTTCCAAGAAAGGGTCTGTAAAATAGTTAAAGACATATTTATATGCATTAAAATATGGTAAGCTTAATTCAAAATGCATTAAAAAGTTGTTGAATAATGATCCTGTAAAGAGAATAATAAAAATATAAAAATTACAGAAGTTATACATTTATAGAAAACACAATAATATTCCTGTTAATTCAAACAGAGTAATGCTGCCATAAAGATATTAACTGTAATTTACTGCCATCTTGTTGCCAGTAAATTACTGTAAAATTTACAAAAACCTCTTTTTTTTTACAGTGTAAGTAAGGAAGTAAAAGTGAGTCATGACTGTAAGGCCTTGTTAGACAGGTGATCACGTCCTGATCGATTCACCTCGTCTGACTAACTCTCCGTGCAGCTCCACATGTGACGAGCGTGTCCAGATCAACACGGGAGAGGAAACAGTCCATCGACCTGCTGAGCCTGCAGGGCGGGAGTCAATCTGCACTCAGGTTTGGTTAGAAATACGAGAAGGAAGTTTAAGACGTGTGAAGAGAGGAGTCACGGAGAGGACGGGCTGGTTAGAGGAGCTCGACAGGCTGACCCACATTCCTGCAGGCTGCCCGAGGAGACACCAAAACCCGTGTGGACCATTAATCAGCATGAGTCAGGGAGACCGGAGACCGGCTCAGCAGCACGGGTCTATAAATCCAACAGATGAATACTTCTTATGGAAATGATTCAGAAAACAAAGATGAGGATTTAGAGTCTGGAAACTGAGAAGTCCACATCAAACAAGAAAAAACAGCTGGTTCAAACATATCAGTCAACCAATCACATGGCAGCAACTCAACTTCATCATCAAAACAACCTGCTGAGGTTCAAACTGAGCATCAGAAAGAAGAAGAAAGAGGCTTTAAGAACAGCACAATGTTGGTCTGAAGAGTTAAGAAACTGCTAGAGTGGTCTTTGTCATTTGTTATTTATTTATTCATTTTTTAATTTAATTTATTCTATTATTATTATTAATAATAATAAAAGTTTATATTTTATTATTGTTATAATTATTGTTATTATTGTTATATTATTATTAATTTATTATTGCTATTATTTTGTTATTATTATTATTATTAATAATGTTATTGATATTATTATTATTATTATTATATTATAATCATTGGTAATAATTATATTGATAATTTATAATATTTAATAATTACTCATATTAATTACTTCTTAATTTATTTATATTTTAAAATTATAATTATTTAATTAGATAAAAAATAATGATGATAATAATAATAATTATTTATTTTATTAAGTTTTGTTATATTTGTTTTTATTTCTATTTTTGTTTGTATCTATCTTTTTTGTGTCTTTTTTATCTACTGCAGTTGCTATTGGAATTCAAATTTCCCTTCCAAAGGGATTAATAAAGTCTTATCTAATCTAATCTAATCTAATCTAATCTAATCTAATCTAATCTAATCTAATCTAATCTGATCTGATCTGATCTGATCTGATCTGATCTAAGAGAAAATATATCCAGTGAGCAGCAGCCCTCTGAGCCACAGCATGCTCACAAAAAACAGGGTTATACAAACAACATATGAGATGGGAACGAGCAGTAGCCAGCCTGTAGCAGTATATTTGTATTTAATTTTATTTATATTTACTTAAATTTGTTAATAGTTTTATTTTGATCTATTTTTTCATATACCTTTTAATTTGTAGTAATCAACTACTATTGATTCTTAACTTCCCTGAGGGAGTTTTCTCAAAGAGATTAGATGATAATAATAACAACAACAACAACAACAACAACAACAACAACAACAATAATAATAATAATGCTTTTGATTTTAAAGTGGCTTTCAAGACACTCAAGAACACTGTACAACATTAAAACAACAACAATAAAATCAACAATAGCCCAACAGGTAATGACAGGTATGGGGAAGAGGAGGTATGATGTTGTCAAGAAGGGTATGGAGTCCTAAACAGGTGGTTTTTTATAAAGTACTATCTAATTTACCTAGTATATTATCGCTCTGATTTTGTAATTTCTTAATATATACTTTAATATTCCTGCTTTGGCAGTATTTTTTCAATAACTTGAGGATTTTGGGATCAGTTTGTTGACATTATGGCACATTTACAGCCTTAAATTTAATGAGCTGCCCTTTGATTCCCAGCCCTAACCTACATGTCTGTTTATAGCTCTTATTAATGAGGACTGATGATGCATTTGGGTTTCCTCAAAACTCGGATGTTGGATTTGAAAACGTCGTCACACCTCAATTTAAAACATTTTTACTATGAAACATTAAATATGGGGACACCACAGATCCTCAGACCACATTGGGAAGAACTCTGACCTCATGGTGAAGCTCCCTGGGACATGTCATAGTGGTAAATTGGAAATTCTAACTTCTAAAATGAAATTAAACGCACCATGACTCATGATAGGACACAGTCTCTAGTGGCCGGAGCAGGAACTGCAGTTCAGCTTCTTTAAACCTGACTGCTTCTTCCTTTTGTCTTCACTGCTGCTCAGTTTAGTCTCTCTGAACAGAACGACGACCTGCTGCTCATCTCAACGCCCCTCCCCCGCCGCCCTGTGGAGTTACCATGGAAACAGTCAATCACCGACCGCCCCCCCTCGGTTAATGATGTTCTCATTCACTTTACAGGATGATGCTGGATGTTGTGAAGCAGAGAGTCAGTGACGAGGCTTTTTCTCCACATACTCAGAGACCTAACAAGACTAAATCAAATTAATTTAACATTTCAGCTTCTGGACTTCTGGAAAAACATTAACCATCGATGAAAGGCCAGTGTTTGAAGTAGGGATGCATCATATTACCGATATATTGTTTTTATCAGCAGATTTTGATGGTGTGAATCCTGTTGTATAAAGCTGTGCTTCCCAAAGTGTTTAATTTACTGTCATCTATTTCTATTTTTACTGCTATCATGGCCTCTACTGCACTCTTGCACACTTGTACATTCTTAATATAAAATATTTTATAATAAATATTTTAATTAACTTACTTTTTTATTCTTATTTTTATCTTTTATACCTTATTCTGTCGCACCTTCAGAGTTGTCTTCCAAATTTCACTGTACATTGTGTATGTGCGTAAACTGTGTATGATGACGATAGAGCTTTCTATTCTATTCTATTCTATTCTATCCTAAATCTCTCTAAATGAATTAATGTAGGGGGGTGTTATTACTTTTGGGTAGGGGTGTCCGGAACTGATATTGATATCAGATATTGGTCTGAAATTAGCAAAAAAAAAAAAAAAAATCAGACTATATCGGTTAGCAATCAGACACTAGCAGTCCAATCAAATTTATTTATTTTTTATTTATTTAATTTAGTTCTGGAATAAGTTTATGTTTAAGTTAAACACAGTGAATATTTGACCATTTAAAATATTTACTATTTTAAAATATATTTTTAAAAATAAAATATTTTTTTAATTTTAGAAATATTACTTCTCAGTGCTTCTAATTTATTTTTATTTATTTTATTTTATTGTAGTATTCTTACGTTTAAGGTTAAATTTATTGAACCCATTGGTTAATAACAAATAGGTCAGTTTTTCTCATACCTACTATTGCTGACTACTGTTCTCTGTTTGAGTAATCTCACCTGATCAAGACTTTTCTTACAGTCCACACTACAAAATAAGGAACAAAAGTCTGTTTGATTCCTGCTGATATCATATTGGTCAATATCGGTATGAGCCAATAGTCAAGGCTGCGACATCGGTATATCAGAGGTGAAAAAGTTGTATCAGGACACCCCTACTTTTGGGTTCCTCACATTTTTAACTTAATCTTAAAAGCTGATAATATTAAATGTGTGTTGTTGAAATTTGAAGTCTTAAATGATTTTGTTAATAAATAATTTTGTGAGTATGACAGCAGTTTGATTTATTTTGTCATGGTTTGGTATTTGCAGCAGAAACAGTCATTCACAAACAGTAACGTGATAAAGAGGCTTTTGTCTTTGGAAGAAATGAAGATGCTTGATTGCAGGTAACCCTCGGGCAGAAATAGTTTGAAACCATCGATCTAAAGGCGAGTGGCAGACGGCACTTTGAGGCGTGTTGGCTTATATTTAGAAAACTTGATGACGGGAATTCTCGGTGCAAAGCCAGGCAGTGTGCCCACCTTCATAACCTTCCTTTGTTTTGTAAAAATCTTAAAGTGCACGGTGTTAAAATGCATCAGGAAGAAAACAGACAAGGCACCTGCGCTGCACACCATAAGTCTGCACTAGGCATATTTCAGGAGCGAGCAGTTTAAAACACTTACTATCAATATCTGCAGAATTATTATGCACACATCGACCAAACATATTCAATATATACTGTACGCTGAAATATCTGCAGAATGTACGATTGTTCCGTAAAAGGTTCAACTAACTATCGCAGAACCTCTTCATTAAAACATAAACAGCACAATCATAGAGATTAAAATGTTGTTCAATCTTGTTTCTAACAAACTGCCTCAGTGGAGGAACAGGTGATTTCAGTGAAGTGGACATTGCAAACTTTTGGACAAAAAATTCAGAAATATCAGCAGAAATTTAATATCATGCAAAAAGTTTCCTCAAAACCAGGAGTCAGATCATTTTCATCGCTGTTCACAAAGCTGACATCATAAGTCCCTCCCCCTCTTGATTTTGATTGGTCAGTGAGTTAGCAGTGACACTAACAAGCACGACGCTGTTCCAAAAGTTGAACTGTTTTCATCCGAGAGTGAAAATCATCGGATGCTGATTCGACTCTTACGTTAGTTTGAAGTGTTAAAAAAAGTGCTAAATCTCAAATCTTTTTTTTCCCATTATCAATAAATTTGACTTTATTTAAAACCCTGATGTTTTTATTGATTGCTGTGGAGTCTGATCTTTGTTGATCATAAATCATCTCTCTGATGTCTGATCACAGCTCTTCATGCTTCAGTGTTTGTGTGTTTGTATAACCACAGAAAAGCCTTTTGTCACCGTGATGAGGGAGAGAAGAGCTGTAAGAGCAGCTTTCATCGAGATGGTAGAGAGACAACAGCTATAGCTCTAAAGATGGAGTCTGTCAGCTTTGGAGAAAACATTAAAATGTTTCGTTTTAGAAGTTTAATGTTGCCTTATAATTGGATTTGTTTTGTTTAATAAGATTCAAAAATAGAAATTTAGTTTTTTCCCCTTTTTATTGGTCAGTTTTTAAGTTTTGTTAAACTTCCACTGTTCTCACAAAGGCAGGGCCTGATTTTTCTTTATTTTTGTTATTTTTTTGCTTTTATTACTGTGTAAAGAGAGAGAGGATGAGAAAGCAGAAAAAGAGGAGATGCACTCGCCTGCAGCTGGAATCAAACTGAAACAGCAGCATGACGAGAGAGTTTCAGCATCTTTGAGCCGGAGCATAAACACCCGGTGACGTAATTCTTAATGAGACTCCACAATCAGAAAGAGGTTTATGTTAATGTTTTGAGAAAATAGAGCAACTTAGTCAACAAGTCCACCTCTTTCCAGGCTACATAAAGCACCTATGATCACCAATAACAGCTCACACTTCAGTTTTGTTCTGATCAGGTTAAAGAAAGACTTGTTTATGTTGAGCTGATGCAGAATAGTCATCTTTAATGGATGCTTGTCCTGTCAATCACATTCATAATGGACCAATCAGACGGAGAAGGCGGGGCTGCTGACAGTAAGATCATTTTAAAAAAAAGCTTTAGTTGATCTTCAGAGGAGGAAATGTCTGATAAACATGTTGCTCAAGCAGGAAGCATCCACTCTTACTTAATCAGACATTGTTTACAGCTGCCTTCATCATGCTTGTAGCTCCGCCTCCCTCACCTTAAAGGATTCTGATTGGTCAGTTCCTCTGCACACAGCCCTAACTGTTCAGTCTTGAAGCTTTGCAAGAGAGTGGGAGTCATCAGAGAAGAGGGTTTGTTCTTATGGTTACGCCATAAAAGAAGATGAAGAAAGTTTGATGTTACAGTTACACCAGAGAGGAAGAAGAAAAGGATGAAGCAAGTCTGTTTTCAAAATGGAGAGCCATGAAGAAGAGTCACTGTGTTCACTCCTCTTCTTCTTCTTTTTCTATTGGCTGCTGATGAAATAACAAATCGGTGCATTTCTGTGCTTGTTTTTATCCATATCTGATCAAATTCTAGGGATGTGCCTTCACATTGAAGACATTTTGGTTTTTTTTTAGCAAAATAATTAACGTAACGTGCAAGACATGAACAATCCATTATGAGTCATAGTTATTGTTCCTAAAGAAGGACCGTCCTTTAATCACTCTACAGTTATGCCATGATTTATGAAAACTCATGACTGATGTCCCTGTTTAACTCATTTTGTGAATAAACTAATTGAAAGTTTGTTGCTGCAGAACCAAACAGCACTGTTCCTGTTTCTCTCCTGCCTGATGAAGATCATCAGCTCCATAAACTGTTCATCATCAGACTGTGGGACAATCAGGGGCTCTAAAGGTTGTCACGTCTGTTATCCTGTCATCAGGCTGCAGAGTGAAGGATTATGGGTAATAAACTCCGCTGTGGGATGATGGTAGAGTCCACATTTTTAAACCCACATCAAAGAGGACGACTGTAAAGTGTCTCCTGGTCTGATGAGTCTGGATCTCTGCTCCACATTCAGAGTTTGGTGTGAACATCATAAACATGGATCCAACCTGCCTTGGATCAGCGGTTCAGGCTGCTGCTGGTGGTTCATGGTTCAAACCCCACAGCCTACCTGAGCATGTCCATCCCTTTATGACCACAGTGGACCATCTTCTGATGGAGACTTCAGCAGCTCCATGTCTCAGAGCTCAGATCATCACACTGCTTTATTCACAGTCACCAGATCTCAGTCCAGTAGAGCAGCTGTGGGATGTGGTGGAGCAGGAGATTCTCTGTGCTGCTCTCATGGAGACATGGACCAACATCTCTGAGGATGTTTCAGCTCCTTGCTGAATAAAGGAGGTCTAACCGAGACCAGAGAGGTGTGCCTAATAAAGTGGCCATAAAGGGTGTTTCTTAAAGGTTAACTATGTGTAAAAATATCATTTTAATTGAAATATTGTACTGCAGCTCACACAACTGAAAATTTAAATTTGATTGGTGCAGAAAAGAAAATCAAAGTGATAAATCACTGATATTTTATTGATTAAAAAAACATTAATAATTAAAATTAAAATATTAATTATTTCCTTTTAATCTATAAATCATATTGCTATAAACAAACTATCAAAACTTTTATTATTTTTTACATTTCAGTTCTGTTTATACAGATTTTTGTCTTAAATTTTAGTTCATCACAAACATAAAATAAGATTTTAAATCCCTTACATCTGCATTAATTCTTAACCCCACGCCCCCCATGAGTCTGGGCCCCCGGTGGGCCCATCACCCCCCCTTAGGCTCTGCCCTGCGCCCGTGCACACACCTGTAGTCATCAGCAGAGCTGTCAATCACGGTGACTGACAGGTGAGCAGCATCAGGCGGAAGCTGCGGAAACACGGGGGCGCGTGGGCTGCGTGTCCTGCGGGTTTGTGCGTTAAAGTGTGCGTGTGCGCGCGCGTGTGTGCGTGTACTCACGGTGTTCCGGAGGTCCTGCAGCGCTACGCTCATCCTGGAGCCCCGTCCCCGAAAACAGAGCGCTACCGACGGCCACTCTGCCGGCCCATCCTCCGCCCGTCCGTGCGTCCGTCCGCGGCCCGACCTGTCTGTCTGTCTGTCTGTGCGCGTGTGCGTGTGAGCGTGCGTCCCGAGCTCCCTGCGTCCTCCTCCTTCTTCTTCTTCTCCTGCTCTGGTCGTGCAGCAGCAGCAGGATCCTCAGCTTTCTCTCTCTCCTCAGACCCCGCCCAACATCCAACCAGCTCTTCCTCTCACAAACAAACACACCCCGAGACACACAGAGGGTGACGTCATCCGCACGGCCTACGTCACCGCCTCCATCCAAACATCCATCCAGCCATCCATCCATCCATCCACCTACCTATCTGTTAGGACAGATCAGGATCTCAGTTAGTTTTCTCTCCTAATTGAAAGTAAATAAATTCTGTTTAAGCCTGAGCGGAAATAGGGGAGACAGGGGTCGGTTGTGACACTGATTTGCAGCACCTGCATTTTTACCTCTCAGGAATAAGATCCAATCACATCATCATTTTTATAGTTGGCTGCTAAAATGGGAAAAACTTTTTTTTTTTTATCATTAAATTTGGTTTTTGGGTAAAATATCCATTATCTAACCTGCTGATCCCTTTGGGGGGGGGGGGGGGGTACAACCTCAAACAATCACAGGGCCACATAGAGAGACAGACAACCATCCTCACTCTCACTTACACCTAAGTATACACTGTAAAAAGGTGGCTGTAAATTTTACATTAATTTACTGGCAACAAGAAACCAGTAAATAACATTACTCTATTTAAATTAACATGAATTTATTTTATTTCTATAACTGTTTAACTTCTGTGTTTTTATTCAAAGTATCATTACACTCTGTAAGAGCATTATTACTTTATTATGAAACACTGCATCCTCGCTGTTTTCCATTTGCACTATCATGATTCTAAAACTTTTTAATGCATTTAAATTACAGTGAACTTGCATTATTTTAATGCATTTAAGATATCTTTAACTAAGTTAAGGACTAGTTATTAGAAAGATATAATTCTGCAAAAAAAAAAAACTAAATAAATGAATACATCATTTTTATCCAATAAAATATATTTACTCAAACAATGGTTTCACCTAAATTTGTGAATTATGACCAACTTAAATATTATCTGCCTCTTGTCAGTTTCCCTGGGAAAAGTGTTTTTCTCCTGATCATTGCCATTTTCAATATTTCAACAGCAGGCACATTTTACTGTAAATGCTGTAAATTTTTACAAAAATCTGATTTTTTCCACAGTTGCCATTTACAGTAATTAACTGCATAGCTGTTTACAGTAGGTAGCTGTAGATGTTACAGTAAAGTGCTGTAGAGTTTTTAAAAAAAATGTTAGTGTGATGTATAGTCACCACTTAAGCATTTTTTGGTCTGTGGGAGGAAGCAGGAATGCCGAAGAGAATCTGTAACTACAGTTTGGATTTAAATAAAAATAATTCATCTTAACCCTTTCATGCATGGTGGTTACTACAGTAGACAAACATTTGGAATAAATAAATATACGATTTAGGTGGCAGCACCGTGTCCAACTACTTGGTGGAAAATTCCCAGAGCTGTGTCTCAAACTTCAGAAAAATATCATATTTGCATATTTTTCCATATCGAGATATTGAATCATAAATCCAAAACAGCCAACAGAGGACAAACTTGGAATCATTTCTGTATTCAGATTTCACATTACTTTGTTTTTTTTATTTTACATTTTGGTATAAGTCAAAGGTAAATAGTTTGATCACTGCAAACATATATATACTTCATTATTTTTTTATTTACTCTTAATAAATGTTTGTCGAAGACGTGTTTGTGGATCCTCATCAGGTTCCACTAAATTACTACTGTGATGGACAGATGTATAACAACCACAAAAATAACATAAAACAAAATTACCATGACTTTTAACTTGTTGAAAGTAAAAATTAAAATTAAAAAAATGTCTTTGAGATCTAATAATTCATGCATGAAAGTGTTAAAGAGCTCGTAGTGCTGCACAATGGCTCTGGAACATTACGCTGTCCTGCTCGTGCTACCATCGGTCTGTAGAGGTAGTATGAGAGGCAGAGCCTTCAGGTATCAGCCTCCTCGACTCTTCTGCTTCTTCTGCTGTGTTCTGTAAACTAACAAAAATTAACAGTTATTAACCAAAAGTTGTTAATCAAAGTCTGGCACAATTTTCAGGCTGCTCGGGAGAAAAACTCAAAGAAATCAAATTAGATGCTGATCTAATAAAGAAGTTTCCTGAACTTCAGGTGCTGCCGGAGCTCCTTTAGGCTCACCATGTCCCAACTATTAAGTGGTAAACACCAAAACGACATCCTCAAGTTTCATAAAAATATGATCTTTGTGTCTTTTTGTTCATTTTGAGATATTACATCATAAGTCCAAAATGTCCAACAAAGAGGGAAATGCACCACACTGTTCAGGATTAAGAGTTAAATCTTTTATTTTTAAAGAATTAGTCAGGAAAAAGCAGGTACTCTAATTCAGTGAGATGTAAGGTACACTTTAATGCAGATTTTTTTTATTATCTGTGAGCAAAAATTAATCTCCAGAGGATATTATAAAGTAAAAAGTATATTCTTTTTATTATACCTGAATTTAGATTTCGAATAATTTCATACTGTTTTATTAATTTGATTAATTTTTTAAAAGAAAGTCAAATGTTTATAGTTTAATAAAACTGCAATTTTAAATATCATTTCTATTTTGCATTTTATTTTGTATACGTTTAATAAATGTTTCAACAAATATGTGTTTGAAGATCTACATTAACTTCCACTGAATTATTATTAATTATTTACTCACTGAAAATACATCGCATTAAAACACTGCACATTATTTGTAGCTTGCTTAAAAGCAAAAACGCATATTTTAAAAATCATTCCCCTGTGATTTAGTAAATTCATGCATGAAAGGGTTAAATAAAAAACAAAAACAACAACAAAAACAATTAAATAAATTTTAACACACTTACAGCATTTGTTCCACACTTCAATAAACTTTTGTACAGTCCTGTAAGTTTTTATACAAGCAAACAATCCAGCCACAGAAGATAAGACCAAGAAACCAAAGATATTGTTGGACTCAATTATTTAAAATAAAAATAACAATTAAGCCAAGATATGAAATTTTGAACAAATCAATAAAATAATGATAGAAGTAATAACATAAGATGAATAAAACATGTGAATCAATAAATTAAGTTGAAGAAAAAGAATCTTAAAAGATGAAATAAATAAACTTCTTTGGGGCAGGAGGGCTTCAGAAACAAAGAGAGGCAACAATATAAAATAAATTATTAAAAATAAGAGAAAACAGGATAAATTAGATAAATATAATAAAAATATAAGCTGAATTAAGATACTGAACATCAGCTAAAGGAGAAAGAAGACGAAAAAGACTTTTAAATTGAGTGAGTTTCAAGACATGACAGTATTTTTCTTTAAAGCAGTGATTTAGTCTGATATTCTGTCTAATGTAACACGAGCTAACAGCGCCCCCTGCTGACCACATACACACAGCACACTCTAATGAGGACAGAGAGAGGTACTGCAGCAGGTGATCACTTCACTGAGGAGCAGCAGAGAAAATAAAGACTGAGAAATGTTCAAGCATTGAAATATTTGGTCTAATTAGTAATAAAATAATACACAGTACTAGTAAAAGTATTCCAGCCGAGGTAAAAGCTTTATTTAAGTTTAGCTACATTTTTGTACAACATCCCAAAGAATATAAAAAATATATACATACAGACCTGATCAAAATTTAAGACCAGTTGAAAAATTGCTAGAATTTACCTTTTTCACATTTGGACCTTAATGAGGTTTTAAATAGAGCTACAATATGTTCAAGCAAGAAGGGGGAGTGTGAGAAAAAGCACTTTGGAAAAGTAATTTATTGAAAACAAGTAAACTGAAATAGGCTGTTTATCAGCTGATCAAAAGTTTCAGACCATCGCTCAAAAAATGACAAAAAACTCTCCAAACCAGAACAAAAATGTTTCTCAGTCGGACTCAGTAATGAGTAGCTCCACCGTTCTTGTTAATCACTTCAAAGATTCATTTGTGCATGCTTGATGAGAGTGTTTCCAGGAAGCTTTTGGGAACATTGCTCCAAGTGGTGAAGATGGCTTCATGAAGGGCATCAACTGTCTGGAACTGACGGCCATTTTTATAAACTTCCCTTGACCTCCATCCCCAAATGTTCTCTATGGGATTTAAATCAGGGGAACATGCGGGATGGTCCAAAAGAGTGATGTTATTCTCCCTGAAGAAGTCCTTGGTCAAGCGAGCATTGTGAACTGCAGCGTTGTCCTGTTGAAAACCCAGCTGTTACCACACAGACGCAGGGCCCTCAGTCATGAGGATGCCCTCTGCAACATCTGCACGTAACCAGCCGCCGCTTGACGACCCTGCACCACCTGAAGCTCCAGTGTTCACTGAATGAAAAAGCACCCAGATCATGATGGACCCCCTCCACTGTGCCGGGTAGAAAACATCTCAGGTGGGATCTCCTTGTCATGCCAGTAACGCTTGAAGCCATCTGGACCGCCAAGGTTACATTTTTCTCATCAGAGAATAAAACTTTTTTCCACCTTTCAGTGTCCCATGTTTGATGCTCCAAAGTCTAAACGGGCAGTTTTGTGGCGCTTGAAGGAGACGCAGGTCTTTGAATTTGTTTTTTGTTTTTGAAACCCTTTTTCCTGCAGATGCTGCCTGATGGTTATTACGCTGCAGTTGGCACCAGTAAGGGCCTTAATTTGGGTCGAGGACCGCCCCTGTGTCTTGGACGGACAGCCAATCAGATCCTCCAGCTCAGAGCAGGTGTAATTTTTTTTTGGGTCTACCACTTGACTTTTTGTTCCATAATGCTCAGGATCTTTCAAAAATGTAGAATGACTGTCTTACTGCCCAACCTCAGCAGCAATGGCACGCCATGAGAGGCCTTGCTTATGCAGCTCGACGATCCGACCACGTTCAAGAAGAGAAAGCTTCTTAGCTTTAGCCATCAGGAGGGCATGACCGTGTGAATGCCTGACAGAAAATGAACATTTGGAGCAGATTTTGGCTTTAATAGCCTGTGGTCTTAAACTTTTGATCAGCTGATAAACAGCCTATTTCAGTTTACTTGTTGTTTTCAATAAATTACTTTTTCAAAGTGCTTTTTGTCACACTCCCCCTTCTTACTTTTGCATATTGTAGCTCTATTTAAAACCTCATAAAGATCCAAAAGTGCAAAATCCATATGTGAGCAATTTTTCAACTGGTCTTAAGATTTTGATCAGGACTGTATTTTAAATTATTTTTATTAATTTTTCCAAGTTATGGGATTGGTGCAGAGAAAAAAAAAACAAGGAAATTACAGATATCAAACAAGGGTCTTCTTCAGACTCTAATAAACCTTAACAGTGAAAAATAATGTCTCCTTAAAAAACAGTATGTTGGAGTCAAAGTTCCCATCCCTTCTCAGATAACTCATTCCGTCTTACTCATTCACACCACAAGAGACAAACTAGACGGACAGACAATCGTCAGAAGTGTTGACAAGAGGGGGAAAAGAAGAAAGGGAGGGTATACATAAAAATAACAAAATAACTGAAATTAAATTGGATTAAATAATAATATGAAAAGTAAACAGGGTCAATAAATCAGTTGTCAGGATTTTGTCCCTTCGTAACTCAAAAAGCTCAGTAAGGTCCATACCAAAAACCCCTGACATAACTCTCAAAAAGGAAAAATGATGATGAGACGACTGAAGGCAAAAATGATGAGCTTTAATACAGCGCCGGAGTTTACAACATGTCAACAAGATGCTGGATGCTGAAACTAAAGATGTGTCGTGTACTGTCTCTATTTATGAGAGTGTCAAGACGTGTATGTGTGTGTGTGTGTGTGTGTGTGTGTGTTGACCTCCGTACCTCACTGTCTTGGAATGAGCCAGACTGAGCTGGTGTGGAAGGTGTCCCTCAACAGATAAGAGGTCAAAGACAGCCTCCACACCGAGGTCAGATATGGAGTTTTAGTGAATCAGCATATATGTCATGTAAGATATGTCTAAGGTATGTGGGTGCGCGAGGTGTCAGAAGTATGCAAAAGCTGGAATACATACATAAAATATGTACAAAGGTCAAATTATTCTTCACATCAGTATGTCA
This sequence comes from Scarus forsteni, assembly GCA_036419115.1. NCBI lineage: Eukaryota > Metazoa > Chordata > Actinopteri > Labriformes > Labridae > Scarus > Scarus forsteni. Next base: position 23,625,743 of record JAZDUH010000198.1, on the reverse strand, counting down.
TTGATTTTCAGCATGCTGATACATTTTTATTATTTTAATCTTGTACCAGGTAACACAACAAACTAAATGAATTTCCTTAAATTCTGTAACTTAGTTCAACTTTGACAGAAGGCGAGTGTGTTAATTAGTCCTGCTTTTGAAATCTGTTACAGTTATCTGACAGCTTAAGTTACAAGTTACATCCCCATGTTTATATGTCCTCCAATCCAGAGAATATTTATGACCAAAAAAAGATTTTCAATCTGAATGGACATTAGTAAAAATAAAAATGAAGTTTACTGAGCATACACAAAATTATCCAGTGCATGGGCCTTCAGCTTTTTATACTGAGTGTCATATAGTTTGAAAAGTTATGAATTAAAGTATTTTACAGGACATCATGATTGAAAATAAAGACAATGACATCAAATGTTTGAGATCTACTGTCAAAATGATTATAAAATATGGATGTTGATCTCTTCTATTTTATACTGCAGTGTCAGCGAGTGAATTAAGACTAAAATAATAATTACTGCTTTGAATCAACGAAAACCTTCCCCGGTAAGGTCTGTTCAGGGATGCTGAAGAGAAGGGTCTGGCGGATTGTGGAACCTCCGATCCAGGAGGAGCAATGTGGTTTTCCTCCTTATTTTCCTCCAATTAAAACATTTTTCACATCATTTTTTAAGTCAGGTGATTTTACACTAGATATTTAGTTTAAAAGATTTGTTCATTAAGTTTTGTAGTATATTCAGATTTTGTTGGTTTTCTTTTTGACAGTTTAATCAATAAAAGCATATGATTGAAGAATAGTTTGGTTATTCTATAAAGTTTTTCTTCCAGTTTGAGAACTTTTATTGAGCTTTCAGTTCTGGTAAAGCTGCTGTTGTGGTGATACGACTATTGTTAATGGTGTGATAAGAAGTTTGTTAGCTCACTTATGGTGTAATTACAGCCAATAAAACTCTTGATTGCTGGCTGAGCAAAATCAAAACCTAAAGACAGGTAGGATATGGACTAAACAGGAACACTGACTTACAGTTATTGTTTAACTATGCAAGACCTCTGAAGAAGTATCAAAACAACACTGCAAAAATATAAAGTTTATTCTGATATCCGGGGATGGATGAGATCTGCCCAGAGTTCCTCAAGGCCCTGGATGTTGTAGGGCTGTCATGATTGACACGTCTTTGCAACATCGCATGGACATTGGGGGCAGTGGCAGACCGGGGTGGTGGTCCCTTTTTTTCAGGATGGGGGACTGAAGGATGTGGTCCAACTACAGGGGGATCAAACTCCATGCTATAATTTTGCAGTGTTGTTTTGATACTTCTTCAGATGTCTTGCATAGTTAAACAATAACTGTAAGTCAGTGTTCCTGTTTAGTCCATATCCTACCTGTCTTTAGGTTTTGTTTTTGCTCAACCAGCAATCAAGAGTTTTATTGGCTGGAAGATTTAATTACACCTTAAGTGAGCTAACAAACTTCTTATCACACCATTAACAATAGTCTTATCACCACAACAGCAGCTTTACAAGAACTGAGAGCTCAATAAAAGTTCTCAAACTGACAGAAAAACTTTAATGAATAACCAAACTATTCTTCAATCATATGCTTTTATGAAACTGTCAAAAGAAAACCAACAAAATCTGAATATACGTATTACAAAACTTACATTAACAAATCTTTTTAAAACTAATAATCCAGTGTAAAATCACCTGACTTAAAAAATAAAGTAAAAAGTGTTTTTAATTGGAGGAAAATAAGGAGTGTTATAATTAACAGTCAGAAACTTGATGTGTTCAAGTGAAAATCTGAGTCCAAGTTATAATTACTGGCCTCTAAATCTGGAATAGAAGCAAATTAAGTGAATGCTTAAAGAGAATTCTAATAAAGTGTGATATTTGTTCATATATGAGAGGATGGAGAGGTCAGCATGTCACCTGTCAGAGAAAAACTCTGGACAATCACAGATTCATTACAAACTAAGACAAAAAGGTGAGCTAAACGCAGTGCAAAAAGACTTCAAACACGGGAGTTAATGTTTGTTTTTCATGTTGTGCTTGTTGAACAAGTGGAAAAAGTCTCACTTTTAGACTTATGCCTGATCGAAATACGCACTTATCGATGAGTTTTATAGCTATATATAGCATCTTAATAGGTTATCTATAAATGCTATTCTTTAGCCTTCGATTGGTCGGTCAGGGCTGGACTAGCCTGGATACTCCACTTCGGGGATCCAGACAATTAAAACTAGAGCAAATTTAGATTATTTTATTATTTATATTACACGTCTGAGAGCACCGGGCTGTATGTAGCGATATATAGCCGGCTACAACTACAATAATAACTTTTCCCCGCATTGCTTGTTGTCACACATCAAAAACTACCGCTACGTAACTAGAAAGAGATACATTACCTCGTCGCTTTGTATCCTGTAAGTTGTTGAAAAAGAACTTGTAAAGCAATGCAGAGTTCCGACAAAGATCCACGCTGCATTTACCACGACAAACAAACACACTTTAGCTTCACGTCTCCGGTGCGTTCAAGTTGTAGTCAGAAGTAGGAATTTTGAGTTACAAGTGGTAAACTAATGTCCCCCGAAGTCAGAATTTCCTGCTGGGAACTCGGTGCAACCTCGCCACCCCGAGGTGTCAGTCGAAGATGGATGTCCCCAGTGTGAACAGTTATTTAGCTCCTGTAATAATCCATTTATTTGCACTTCTGACTGGGGTGTGTCGCTCTAGATCAGCTGTATACATAGTATTGTTAGACTTATATTAACAAAAATGCTGCCATAGTGATAATCACATTCTTCATACAACAACACAGGGCGTGCTAACAACAGCTAACAATAGCCTGATAGATCGGCATGTTTTTTTCTGACTTCAACTGGAACGCAGATAAGTCAGAGATGATGTCACTCCCATCTCCCAGTTCCGAGGTTACACGAATGCAGCATTACGCCCGGCGATAAATTCTCCTCATAGCACCTTAAAGCGTTACTTGAATAAACCTTCAAAACACGTTACTGCAGTAGGCTACTACAAAAATCTTATTTAAACAGGATTTTTGGGGGGACTTTTTGTAGGGGGGACATGCCCCCTACATTCCCCCCGAGATTTGCACCTATGATGGACTCACACTAACCTGATAAGCCAGATGGACAGCTCCATATATCTGCCACAGAAATATTTCACTAGTCCATTTGGGTAGGGGCCCTTTAAATTTGTTTTCAGGGGCAGAACGTTTAAAAAAAACACAAGTTTGTGATTGGACAATCGTTTGGCTCATCACATTCATCACAGACCAATCCATATCAAGCAGGGTTGCCTTCCAATGAAACATACATAGCGGCTAATGTAGCGGCTAATGGCTAACAGCTGTTAAAAACAGTTCATGGACATTAACCATAGCGGCTAACTTAGCTGCTATCAGCTAGCAACAGTCAATGACGTCAGCTGTTAGCCGCTTACTTAGCTGCTAACAGCCACTAACAGCTAACCACAGTTAATGACGTTAGCCGTTAGCCTAAGTGGCTAACAGCTAACAGCCTTATACTATCGTCTTACACTAAATTATCCCACATGGATGATTCATTTAACACTTATATGTGATGTCTGTTCTCAACTTCCGGTTCTCAACTTCCGGTTGCCGTCATGTCCGCATTCTGCAGCTCCCGCCTCTCTTCCCTGATTGGGCCGTTAAGAATTCAGCCGAGTGAATTCACTGGACAACAGGCTGGCAAGTCGGACCTGCAGGATTTCAGAATCAGGCAGGTCTGTCTGCTCTGCGAGGCTAGATTCACACACGCATTGGAGAAAAATAAACTGGTGAGACCAACCAATTCAGGAATCTCCGTTCTGTCTAAATGTTCTGAACACTCGCTAAACTGCACTTTGCCTAACGCACACGTTCAGCATATTTTTTTGTTGTTTTTTTGATCATTGTTTTATGCTTTTAACTATTGGGATTTTCATCTGTGTGTATTTCCTGATTTACTGCCGGTAATGGGAACCAGGCTCTGACACCGGTCATTCAGGGAACAGATGGCCCGCATCAGGGGGCCCGCTATCCCATACTCCCGGAGCAACCCCCACAAGACCCAACGAGGGACACGGTCGAATACCTTCTCCAGGTCCACAAAGCACATGAGGACTGGTTGGGTAAACTCCCAAGCACCCTCGAGCACCCTATGGAGGGTATAGAGCTGGTCCACAGTTCCACGACCAGAACGAAAACCACATTGCTCCTCCTGGATCCGAGGTTCCACAATCCGCCGGACCCTCCTCTCCAGCATCCCTGAATAGACCTTACCGGGGAGGCTGAGGAGTGTGATCCTTCTGTAGTTGGACCACATCCTTAGGCCCCCCGTCCTAAAAAAGGGGCCACCACCCCGGACTGCCAACCAAGTGGCACTGTCCCCGATGTCCATGCAATGTTGCAAAGTCGTGTCAACCATGACAGCCCTACAACATCCAGGGCCTTGAGGAACTCCAGGCGGATCTCATCCACCCCCAGAGCCCCGCCACTGAGGAGCTTCTTAACCTCAGCAACCTCAACTCCAGAGATAGAAGAGCCCACCACAGAGTTCCCCCAGTCTGCTTCCACACTGGAAGACGTGCTGGTGGGATTAAGGAGGTCTTCGAAGTATTCTTTCCACCAATCCACAACATCCCGGGTTGAGGTCAGCAGTTAACCAACCCCTCCTGAGATGCCAGATGGTGGTCCAGAATCTCTTCCAAGCCGTATGGAATCGTTCTCCATGGCCTCTCCGAACTCCTCCCATGCCCGGGTTTTTGCGGTCAGCACAGCCACACAGCGCTGTCTGGAGCAACACAGACTGTAATGGAGTATAGCCGGAATGGACCATGATGGAATATTGGTGAAAAACATGAGTTTTTGGATGATTAATGCAGTTTTAGGAGCGGCGATCTATGCCCTATGTGCTACCATTATATGGATGTCCGCTGCTCGATTTTGGATCTAAATATCTCCTGAAGCACTGTTTGGATCAGGAAAGCCTTCTGGGTGAGTATATTGTTCTACTTCATTCTATAAACAATGTGAAAGCTGTAGAAACCAAACTTATCCTTTAATTTTCTTAGGACTGTTTTTATTTTATGGTAAAGGAGAGGAGAGGCTATAAAACACAAACTTGACTTCGGTTCCTTTTATTGGGGGAAATTTTATCAACTGGACCTCGGTGACTTTTAACTGAATATCCCTGACCGACATCATATTTACCAATTAACCTCTTTGACTTAAACTGAACTGAAAGGAAGAGGATGGAAGCAGGACAGAATCTGGGCTAATACAAAAAAAGGCTACTTCACATTGTTTGGGAGGTTGCTGTTTCTCCACACACATGACAGTGTAGTCATCATGATTATAAAGAGTGTAAATCAGTATAGGATTATAAAATTTGGATGAACATTTCTCAGCCCCAAAATACTCCTTGTGCTCTTCATGTAATATTTCTGGACTAAAGAATTATATTTATGTTGGTGTTAGTAAATGAGGGAGGTGATAAATATATAAAATACTCTTCACAAAAATCATCCCTGTGCTCCACAGTCTGATCATAAACACACCACAGTAGACAGAAAACACCTGCAGCAGGTAGAGAGCAGCAGTCAGTGGACTGTTGGCTCCACACTGACACTTGTTTTATTTCCCTTTGAACAGTAAACATCATCTTTTCTAAATGATCTGTTAAAATGTATCCACCCCACCTTAAACAAGACTTTGTCCTGATGTGTTAGCTTTATAATGATATGTGCTCTTGGCATTTCCCAGTCACAGGACTTCACCTGATTCAACACGTACGCCACGTCCACAGTGTTTAAGGTAAGAGACATTATTCACATTATTCATCATTATTTACATGAATGATGGACCCTTTACTCCTCTATAATTATGCCAGAAATGACAAGCGTTAGAAACTCATTTATGTATATTCTGTGTCATTTTGGTCAGCAATGTTCACTTTGCTGTGCTCAGTTTGATATTTTGGTCCAGGACATTTTTTTGTCTATGACCTATTTTATATTTCCATTTTAAAAACTATAAAAGTGACTAAGGGCAATGGCTTTGTTCTACCCTCTTTAGCTAATCTATTAAATTTAATAAAAACTTAGTTGATGTCATGTCCCTGTTTGCCAATATGCCTCTAAACTTCTTCAGCACAAAGTAGGTTATTAAAGCACTGATCATTATTATAACTTAACAAAGACCGAGAACTTTGATTTCCAGCTCTAGGATTGTTCAAGGTAACAATATCACTTTTTACCTTTTACTCTTGTTTGCTGTTGTTTATTCTTGTTTCCTCCTTTTTCAAAGTAAAAGTCAAAATTTTAATGAAGATAAAAGTCTAAATCTTCTTTCTTTATATACAAAAACTATATGGAATTAACCAACGTTTTAGGGGTCAATATTTGTGACTTCCTTTCTTTTAGCTTTTTATCAGTAGCTCTGTTTAATGACTAAAGGTTGAATCCAAAATGGGGGTTCAGCTGCTCAGGAATGATCTTCTTAATGTTTCAATGTTGGACATATTAGCTTCTATGAGCTTCAAGGTTATATGGTTATATGGAGATGAGGTGAAACAGGAAGCAGGTAGCGCAGAGCCTCGGGACACCACACCCTCTCTACAAGCTGAGAACAGGAAGACAGTGGGGGAGGGGAGAGATGAGGAGAGATAGGGAGGAATATTAACATAATCAACATAATAGACAGAAAAGATCACTTTTTACAACTTAAGTTACTCACTGACCAAACACGTTTCATGTTTATAATAAGATTTTTATACTCTAGGCTCGACAGTATGACCTATAATGATCATGAAGCCTGTGCATTTAAGTTTAATCTGTTGTTTTGTGTTGTGAAACAAAATATTTTTTTTTGTTGTACTATGACATAGTGCTCAGTGTCATAATATTTGTTATGAAACTGTCTTTCTTTTTATTTGGGCTATATTGAGTAGTTATCAAAGTTCAACTTGAGATTTGGCCAAACTAAAAGTTGATGAAAGTTTGATACCGCTTAGATGACTCCTCCTCGACCTCACCCTGCCCCTAAGTGGACAAGAGACAAAAGATTTCTGCAGAGCCCCACCCCTCAGTGTTTAGTTTCATTTCGAAGTTTTGTCTCCTTGCCTTGCATCTGCCATGTCCATGTCTCCTCTCTCCTTTCGCATGTTTTTTTCTTTTGTGTTTTTGTAAAGCGCCCGTTATTTTTCTTCATAAGTCAGCTGTAACTCTCCAAAGAAGTTACCATAAAGCAAGTCACGATTCTTGTTTATTTACCTCGAAGGTGTTTTGTGAGGCCAGCGATTGAGCCTACTTTTGAGGTTGACAAGAGAATCGTATTTTTATATCCCTTTTATTGTGCTGAACAAGATTTCCAAGCCCAGCTTCATCTGACCAGTGAATCTGCAAGTCCAACTTAAGATGGCACCTCTCCTGTGAAAGCTTGGGAACCAAATCAGATCTGCACATCATTTGGATACATTGCACTGGTTGAGTGAGGACTTCTCAGCTTCCTTTGGGATGACTCAGAAACAGAACAGTCCTTTGGGCTCTCCAGTAGCTCACAGACCAGTTTGAGATCTGATCCAAAAGCAACGTCATAGTAAGACTGCAGTTCTGAAATCCTCCAGACAGGCTTGAGTGTCTTGGTGTATTTCTCCAGTAATTTCCCTTGATCTGACCTTTCTAAAGTAGGGTAATTCATTGAATTAATGCTCCATAACCACTCAATGTACTTATATATCTGTTCAGTGTTCATGACTTCTTTCTTTATTCCAAGCCTCATTTAAACTTTGCTGATGAATTTTATCTAAAGTTTTGTTATATAAAGCTTCAATATGCCCTTCTTAAATGTGTAGGTTCTGTCTGTTGGGGTCTGTTTGGTTTGTCATCCCTGTAAAGAAAGCCTTCACTCAGGTTTTTGAGATTGGTTTAGTCTAAGGGCTCTAATTTTGTAGACCAGGTGCAGGCGCAGTACACCTGCCCTGCACTGCACCTGCGTCGCGCCAACGGGGTGTGTCCAGCGCACTTTGCAAGTTTCCTGGACGGTGCACCCCAGCGCAGCAAGATGCACCCACACCTCCGTCCCTGTACCCCGGGCAAGTGCCAAAGAGGGAGGAGACAAGGCGTGAGTGGGTTTAACACAGCCAAGTGTAACCTTCATCTATCAAATGAACGCCTCTCTTTGTCTTAAAGTGTGCTGTGGGCAAGGTGCAGTAACAATTTCATCTCAT